>OZ017738.1:385565124-386120124 GCA_963969285.1 Odontomyia ornata
CATTGGTAGTCGAGTAGGGTGTCATTGGAAAGGTCTCAACGAGATCTTTTCAAAACAAGTCTTAAAATTGCCTTATGAGTACCGAGGGGGGCAGGGGAAGGGGAAATGTACGAACTTTTCGCGTACCCCCCTCGCGATTGGACACCTTCCATCCGAAAAATCTGAAAAAAATCATGGGTGTAAATACTTAGTTAATAATAGTATGATCCTCGAAAATGACATGTTCCTTGATTTTATTCGTTACTGGTTACTGCATTTTGTAAGTTGAGTACAAAACCCTTCTGACATGAGCATAGGTCTGTCTATCCAACTTGTTTGTTTTTAAAGTCAATTCTCTCAGATTTTTCCATCACTTAACACTTTTCCGTACACGTTTTTGGACAAAAAACTGGATCATATCTTGACTACTGAGAATTTCCAGCTTCTCAGTAGCTAAGATATGATCCATTCTCTCAATTACGTAAGATCAAAAGTTTTCACCACCGCTCCATACCAATTGAAATTTTCAAGTGGTATTTTGTTGCTAACCGTAGTGTTGTACATTTGAAATTTTTAATCATCAAGCTGAATTTTCAATCATTAGGAACCAAGAGTTAAGTTTCATACACCCAAAAAATTTAATCTGATTGAAGGTTTAGCCTGGAGTAATATATTGGCAAGTCTAAAAAGTATTGAGCCTTTTTTTGTCATTTTTGGATTGAATATTTCTTTTATTTCATATGAATTTTATTTAAGTACATATTGTCCATTATTATCTATGAATTTTCACCATATTTTGGGTAGAGCCATTATTCCATCTATGCAGAATTTCTGTGGTTTATCGGCGAAAAACTTGGCCAAGTGATTTTCACAGTCCCTTTTTGAAGTGAATTTCTTTTCATTAAGGAAGTTTTGCCGAGACTGGAACAAACGGTAGTCGGATGGTGAGAGGTCTGGACTATACAGTCGATGCATAAAAACTTCCCAGCCAAGCTCTGTCAATTTTTGCTGGGTCATCGAAGATGTGTGTGGTCTGGCGTTGTCATGATGGAAGACAACACCCTTTCTATTAATCAATTCTGGCCAGTTTTTAGGGTTTTGTACTAAAATACAAAACCCTATTGCAATCACGACCTGTGTCCGTCTGTCCGTCTGTCCGTCCGTCCGTCCGTCCGTCCGTCCGTCCGTCCGTCCGTCTGTATGTCACAGCACTTTTTCTCCGAAACTATAAGGGCTACAGCCATGAAACTTTGTAGAAAGGTCAGAAGTGGTGACCTCTTGAAAGTTCAAGGGTGGAAAAATTTTTCAAAGGCGTTTAAGGGGGGTCTCCCCATATAAGGGGGTGACCCCTCAAAAAAAAATTTTCACCATTGGTAGTCGAATAGGGTGTCATTGGAAAGGTCTCAATGAGATCTTTTCGAAACAAATCTTAAAATTGTCTTATAGGTACCGAGGGGGGCAGGGGAAGGGGAAATGTACGAACTTTTCGCGTACCCCCCCTCGCGATTGGACACCTTCCATCCGAAAAATCTGAAAAAAATCATGAATGTAGGCCTTAATGAGTACAATAACAACAAATAGATGAAAAGTTGAAATTCACTCAACTTTGTTAGTAATAGTATGATTTATCGATTTTGTGTTTTCTTGAATAAAATCTAAACGGTACCCTTAAACTCAATAAAATTTAGCAAAGAGATGGCTTTTTATAAGATTGATCTTTTCTGAAAGTTTCATAAAGATCGAATAGTATTTACCGAAGTTATAGCGATTTGAATTTTCGTATATTACTATGGAGCAATATGCCCTGTATTACTATGGAAACATATTGCTATGGAGCCATATGCGCTTTTTACCGACTTAGACACTACAGCTTTGCTAGGATTTGCATGAAAATTTCAGGAGCGATAGGTATCATGAAGATGAGTACATACAATTGAAACAAGTCGAAGAGGCAGGAGAGAGCTCCTAGGAAAAGGGCTTTGTAACCATTCTAGGATTCGAAAAAATAGGCCATGAATCGATGATTACAGTACAGAGGAGTGGCCCCTGAAAAAAAATTTCATGAAAGGTAGCCGATATGAGTATCAACTGAAAGTTCTCTATGAGAGCTTTTCAAAACAGTTCTTAAACTGACAGTTTTTGTTTCAGTGGGAGCACAGGGGGGGAAATACATGAAAAATGTGTTTCCTTCCTCGCGAATGGACAACAGTGATCTAAAAAATCTGAAAAAAATATCAAAGGAGATATTTATGGGTATAACTATAACAAATACCTCAGAAGTCAAAATTCGTTCAACTTTGTTAATAATAGTATGATCCTCGAATTTCACATTTTCTCCAATTAAATCGTCTTTGACATGTTTCTTGATTTTATTCGTTGCTGGTTACTGCATTTTGTAAGTTGAGTACAAAACCCTTCTGACATGAGCATAGGTCTGTCTACCCAACTTGTTTTGAATTGCTTGTTGCAATCTGGTTAATAGCTGACAGTGCAGAGCCAAATTGAGAGTTTGGCCAGGTTCTAGTACCTCATGATAAACAATTTCCTTCCCATGCCACTATACACACAGCATACCCTTATTTGGCGTCAATCCTGGCTTTGAAGTCGTTTGATCATGATCATTTTTCAAACGACAGTCTCGTATCTTACCCATTTCTCATCGCCCGTAATGATTTGTTTCAAAAATGGCTCGATTTCATTGCGTTTTATTAGCATTTCGCAAATGGGAATTCGGTCGATCAGTTTTTTAGGGTTTTGTACTAAAATACAAAACCCTATTGCAATCACGACCTGTGTCCGTCTGTCCGTCCGTCCGTCCGTCCGTCCGTCTGTATGTCACAGCACTTTTTCTCCGAAACTGTAGAAGCTACAATCATGAAACTTTGTAGAAAGGTCAGAAGTGGTGACCTCTTGAAAGTTCAATGGTGGAAAAAATTTTCGAAGGGGTTTAAGGGGGGTCTCCCCATATAGGGAAGTGACCCCCAAAAAAATTTTTTTCACCATTGGTAGTCGAGTAGGGTGTCATTGGAAAGGTCTCAACGAGATCTTTTCAAAACAAGTCTTAAAATTGCCTTATGAGTACCGAGGGGGACAGGGGAAGGGGAAATGTACAAACTTTTCGCGCACCCCCCCCCTCGCGATTGGACACCTTCCATCCGAAAAATCTGAAAAAAATCATGGGTGTAGGCCTTAATGAGTACAACAACAACAAATACATGAGAAGTCGAAATTCACTCAACTTTGTCAGTAATAGTATGAATCATTGATTTTATGTTTCCTTGAATAAAATCTAAATGGTATCCTTAAATTCAATAGAATTTAGCGAACAGATGACAATTTATAAGGTTGATCTTTTCTGAGAGTTTCATAAAGATCAAATAATATTTAACGAAGTTATAGCGATTTGAATTTTCCTGCATTACTATGGAACAATATGCCCTGTATTACTATGGAAACATGGCTATGGAGCCATATGCGCTTTTTACCGACTTAGAAACTACAGCTTTGCTAGGATTTGCATTAAATTTCAGGAATGAAAGGTATCATGAAGATGAGTACATACAATTGAAACAAGTCGGAAAGGCAGGAGAGAGCTCCTAGCAAAAGGGCTATGTAACCATTCTAAGATTCTAAAAAACAGGCCATGAATCGATGATTACAGTACAGAGGAGTGGCCCCTGGAAAAAAATTTCATGAAACGTAGCCGATATGAGTATCAACTGAAAGTTCTCTGTGAGAGCTTTTCAAAACAGTTCTTAAACTGACAGTTTTTGCTTCTGTGGGGGGAAATACATGAAAAATGTGTTTCCTCCCTCGCGAATGGACACCCGTGATCTAAAAAATCTGAAATAATTATCAAGGGAGATATTTGTGGGTATAACTATAACAAATGCCTCAGAAGTCAAAATTCTTTCAACTTAGTTAATAATAGTATGATCCTCGAACATGACATGTTTCTTGATTTTATTCGTTACTGGTTACTGCATTTTGTAAGTTGAGTACAAAACCCTTCTGACATGAGCATAGATCTGTCTACCCAACTTGTTTTGTGTTAATTCATGTGGCACCCAAAAGTCGAGCTTCTTTGTACACCCAGCTTTACGCAAATGGTTCAAAATTGTTTGGTGAAGAATATTCAGTTCCTTAGCATTGTCATGGCTGCGTATGTGTCGGTCTTCTTCACGACGCGAGCGAGGTGAATCTTTGACACCTAAATTGCCAGAACGAAGAACCATCTCTTGGCTGTCGCTTTTGATAAAGTATCTTTACTGAAGACACCACAAATTTCTTCACGAGCATGCAATGCATTCTCAACTTGATCGTAGTGATATTTTAAAACATAAATAATTTTTTCAGTAATTTCACTCAGTTTTAAATGATTACAACTTTTGACACAAATGACGAAATTCAAAACTGTCCATATGAAAATTATAGACTGAAATGTCACCTTTCAAACGCAGGTCAGTTTGACTCAATTTGATTAGTATTGCTCGATATATGACAACAAACGCCATCTAGTGACAACAAAGTCTCAATTCTTTTTAGACTATCCAATATTTCCAAGAAGTGTTTCGGTTCATTCAGTGAGTTGCTTTGCATTGGTATTGAGTAAGTTGAATATCTGCATGTTGCTCACAGGAACAAGCTTGAAATGGAGACTGGAGCTGGAGAATTGACAGGTGCACAGTGGAGTATAACGCGTTAGTCTAGCTCTATGAGGCATCAGCTCTACGCTTACTAACGGAGGGTGTCGATGATGTAGCTTTGCACAAAACTTGAGGTGGAATAAAAAGTGAGCCTTGGCAAGACCGCAAGATAGTTATGCCATCAAGATTTTAAAAAGCTCCCCAAAAGCATTAAAAAGTTGCTAGATTTACTAAAAACTAAATTGGAAAAACCTCTAAATATTTCAAATACACTTCTACTAGGCTTAGGTATGTATATTAAACAGCGAGTTTCCTATTTTAATTATTTATTTTGCATTAATTATTTATTTTACGTAAAAATGGAATATGTAGCGGATGTTGATGACTGCAAGTTTGACGTCAAAGTGGAGGGTGCGTTTATACTATATTAGTTTCTTTAATAGTTTTTGGAATTTTGCTCAGAACATCCTCATGAATATTCTAGGCGTAACAGTTTTGTTTTGAAACCTTCAATTGTTTTTGTATAAGTAGAATTGAGTTTAAAAATTTTGATGTCATCCTGTTAAGCAACTTTGTTTTTATCATACTTATATGACTGAATATACGCTTCAATTTTGCGTTTGAATGTGACAACATTAGAACTTCTATTTCCAAATATGTTTTTGTATTTAAGAACTTGAGCCTGTAACTTTACAGTATCTGTACCTATATTCCATTTAACAAAATGAATCGAGTGGCATTTTCGTCAAATCCTTTCAATTGAAAAAGAAGGTTGTATTTTCCTTTTATTTGGCTCCAAGAAGTGTGCGCGTGGTAAGAGGGTTAGTGCGCCAAAAGCTGTTGGAAGAAAATAAATTTCTTTTTCAGGTGGTAAATTTAAAATTTACTCCGGCGTGCCGAAGGCTTACTCGGCGGCTATACGGGGGTATTTTGGGACTAAGTGGTGCCCACGCCCGTCCTTCGACGAGTGACCACGGGACCGGAACCCCCAGTTGCAGTAAACCCTTGGAATGGGGAGTAGTAGCGCAATATTGAAGAGCATTGGGGCAAGTCCATATCCTTTTTTAGGGTTTTGTACTAAAATACAAAACCCTATTGCAATCACGACCTGTGTCCGTCTGTCCGTCCGTCCGTCCATCCGTCCGTCCGTCCGTCCGTCCGTCCGTCCGTCCGTCTGTATGTCACAGCACTTTTTCTCCGAAACTATAAAGGCTACAGCCATGAAACTTTGTGGAAAGGTCAGAAGTGGTGACCTCTTGAAAATTCAAGGGTGAAAAAATTTTTCAAAGGGGTTTAAGGGGGGTCTCCCCATATAGGGAGTTGACCCCTCAAAAAAAATTTTCACCATTGGTAGTCGAGTAGGGTGTCATTGGAAAGGTCTCAATGGGATCTTTTCAAAACAGGTCTTAAAATTGCCTTCTGAGTACCGAGGGGGGCAAGGGGAAATGTACGAACTTTTCGCGTACCCCCCCTCGCGATTGGACACCTTCCATCCGAAAAATCTGAAAAAAATCATGAATGTAGGCCTTAATGAGTACAACAACAACAAATACATGAGAAGTCGAAATTCACCCAACTTTGTTAGTAATACTATGATTTATCGATTTTATGTTTTCTTGAATAAAATCTAAACGGTACCCTTAAATTCAATAAACCAGATGACTATTTATAAGATTAATCTTTTCTGAAAGTTTCATAAAGATCGAATAGTATTTAACGAAGTTATAGCGATTTGAATTTTCCTGCATTACTGTGGAACAATGTGCCCTGTATTACTATGGAAACATATGGCGATGGAGCCATATGCGCTTTTTACCGACTTAGACACTACAGCTTTGCTAGGATTTGCATGAAAATTCCAGGATTGATAGGTATCATGAAGATGAGTTCATACAATTGAAACAAGTCGAAGAGGCAGGAGAGAGCTCCTAGCAAAAGGGCTTTGTAGCCATTCTAGGATTCAAAAAAAAGGCCATGAATCGATGATTACAGTACAGAGGAGTGGCCCTTGAAAAAAATTTCATGAAAGGTAGCCGATATGAGTATCAAATGAAAGTTCTCTATGAGAGCTTTTCAAAACAGTTCTTAAACTGACAGTTTTTGCTTCAGTGGGGGTACAGAGGGGGGGAATACATGAAAAATGTGTTTTCTCCCTTGCGAATGGACACCCGTGATCTAAAAAAATCTGAAAAAATTATCAAGCGAGATATTTATGGGTATAACTTTAACGAATACCTCAGAATTAAAAAATTCTTTCAACTTAGTTAATAATAGTATGATCCTCGAACATGACGTGTTTCTTAATTTTATTTGTTGGTAGTTACTGCATTTTGTAAGTTGAGTACAAAACCCTTCTGACATGAGCCTAGGTCTGTCTACCCAACTTGTTTAAATCTGCTTCCGTCATAAAGCTGTCCGTTAGTTCACCGCTTACCTTGACCTGGGACTCTTTGTTTAGCATCGTTAAATTGACCATTTGGAATAGTTTTGTTCGGATGCCAAAGTCAAGCAGTATTTTGTACAGTGCATGTCTGTTGACACTGTCGTATGCTTGCTTGAAGTCTATAAAGAGTTGGTGCACATCGATGTTATATTCCCAGCACTTTTCAAGCACCTGCTTAATTGAGAATATTTGGTTTATCGTAGACCGTCCACTTCAAAAGCCTTCCTGATAATCTCCTATAAAATTTTCATAGCACGGCTGTAAACTTCTTACTATGATTTTGGAGGGCGTTTTGTAAGACATGCACAGTAGAGCAATGGCTCTACAATTTTTACACCTTAACTTATCCCCTTGTTGTGTACAGGGCATATTATACTTTTCTCTCAGTCCTCTGAAAACTACTCCGCTGACCATATTCTGCATATCAGCGGATGCAGAAGGTAGTTTAGAAGAGGACCCGCGCTCTGCAGCACTTCTGCTGGTATTCCATCTATTCCAGGAGCCTTATTTTTCCTGAGGTCACGTACAGCTGTCTGTACCTCGTCGGTGGTTGGTGGTGAGATCGAGACCTCTTGCTTTTCTTCTGGAATACTCACAGCTTTAGCCGTTGTTGGGGATGTTTTTAATATCGGCTGTGCTGCCAATGGTTGCTCCTTGTACACTTTTCCATACACTTGTTTATGAATTGAAGCCATCTATTAGTTGTTTGATTTAGGGTCATGCTTCCGTTTGTCTGTTGTATGTTGGTGTTGATGGTCAGTCGTTTCTTTGTTTGGCACATTTTTTTTAGCTTGAAACTGAAGGCTTTTATATTGTTCTTCGTTAGCCCGAGCTTGTCACTGGAAGTATTCTTTGTGCACCTGATTCCATTTTTTTAATCGGTTTCTTGCATTCTTCGTTGTACCGAAGTCATCCAGAACAATTTTAATGCCATTTGACGGCAATGCATCGATAATGCATTCCAGGGTTTTTAACTAAAATACAAAACCCTATTAAAATCACATCTTTTCTCCGTCTATCCGTCCGTCTGTATGTCAAAACAGTTTTTCTTCGAAACTATAGAAGCTTCAGTTCTGAAACTTTGTGGAAAGGTCAGAAGTTCTGACATCTTAAATGTTTTGGGTTGAAAAAATTTTTCAGAGAGTTTTAAGGGATGTCTCAAAATATGGGGAAGTGTTCCTTCTAAAAAAAAAAAAAAATAATTCATCATTGGCAGTCATGTAGGGTACCATTGAAAGGCCCCAATGAGATCTTTTCAAAACAATTCTTAAAATTACCTTATTAGTTCCAAGGGGCAGGGCAAGCGGAAATATACGAAATTTTCATATACCTACCCCTTCCTTGCGATTGGAAACTTTTCATTCAAAAAATATGAAAAAATCATGAACGTAGGCCTTAATGTGTGTAACAACAACAACAAATACATGAAAAGTCGAAATTCACTCAACTTTGTTAGTGTTGTGAACGTTGTTAACGTTCAGGTTGTATAGTCAAATTGCAGACTCATCAGTTGATCGTTCGGTCACCTACTCGTATCTTCAGTGTATTGAATCCTCACTCGGGGCAAAAACTAATTTATGAGAAGAGATTCGATGAATGAAGAGACTTCCAGACCAAATCTATGGAAAAAAATATTTTGAATACGCAATAATTCAAATGCGATAAATTCGCATCATGGCATGTTTTATGACGTCTTCTAAATTATAGTTGCTTAATCGTAGATATTAGTTTAATTAAAACAGTATTCAAAAAAACTTTTAAAATTAACTGTTTTATTCTAATTGACTATCAACATGTAATAACCTTTGTAGTTGAATATGAATTCCTTAATTAAAAAATAATACAAATATTTTTACACACATACATCAAAATTTTTCTATCACAAGTAGTTATCCTGGAGCTGTATGTGTATGTGTCATAAATTGCAAAGTGATTTTACCGCAAAGGGGTTTTTTTTATATTTGAGGCTAATAAAATTTAAATTCTTTAGTATTCTCAAATCAAAAATTTTATTATTAATCTACGAGTATGTCGCCATAATACTCCCCCCTCAGCGAAGTCTAATTTTCGCAATTCGTAAAAGGTGCTGAGGTGATTCTTCCATAAAGGGTTTCAACAATATTTTTGGGAGCATTATATACAATATTTTTATCAAGATTAAAAGCTGCTTTTTTGGTTTTTGCCGGTTCTTTTTGCTGGGGTATTGGTAAAGACGGTTAGTTAGATTCATTTTCATTCTTTGATGTATTTGAAAAACAAGATGACGCTTGAAAGTGAAATTGCGGCTGGCCATCTGGTAAATCTATCAATAACTGTCAGACAATGTGAATAACCACGCAACAATGGTAATGGACTGATAATATCCATATAAATGATTTCGAAACATTGTGACGATTTGGCAAAAGTACCAAATGGCGCTTTAACATGCCTGGAAACCTTTAATTTCTGACAATCAAGACATTGACGCAGACCATGAAAGCACATCTTTATTCATGAATGGCCAAAAATATTTCCCAGGGATAAATTTTTTTTAGAATAAATGTCTGGATGTGCCAGATCATGTACTGTATTAACAACAATTTTGAGAAATTTTTGAGGAACAAACGGTCTAATATTCTTGCCTGCAACTTTGCAAATAATTTCAAGTTTGTGTTTGCAAATGAAATTTTTTAAATGAGAATGAGAATCCTTTTAAAAATCTTGAAAGGGGAATCTGTTAATTGAGTATCAGCCATAGTTTTATACTGGAAATTGCAATCTCCTCTAAACGCGATAAAAAATAAGCCGTGACATTTTTAACACCAGCTATATGGCGAATATCTGATGTACGAGTAAATTCGCTTATAAACAAAATCTGTCTCATCTGACATTGTGAAACATTTTAAGGATTCCATTTTGAAAAACCCAACGGTTTGTGGTCTGTAGAAACGGTAAATGTTCGGCCTTCTACAAAGAACTTGAATAATTTTATAGCTAAATATATCGCTAAGAGTATATAAAGGGTGGTCCAACTTAAATGCAGGTTGTTAATTGTAAATGAAATAAAAAGTTTTCAGAGAATTATGTTAATATTTTTATTTATAAGAGAAGAATCTATAAGAATAATGTGTATAACAAAATATTGTCCAAATATACCCCACGGCTACAGTGGCAGACTTCTATCCAATGGTCCATATTTTCAATGACTCTGGGACATAATTGAAGTTCAATGTCATTAATGTGCTGAATTAGCTCATCCTTTAGCTCTTGAATTGTTCTTGGCTTATTGACGTACACTTTTTCTTTTAAATATTCCCAGAGAAAGAAGTCCAATGGTATCAAATCACATGACTGTGGCGGCCAATTAACATCCATTGTGTTTCTTGCGCATAGAGTCATTGTTTCGTTGGTCTATGACCTCAATTTCTGGCCACAAGAAGTCCATTATCACCTCGCAATAGGGAACACCATTTATGGTAGCTGCTTGGCCGTCTCCATTCTCGAAGAAATACGGCCCGATGACGCCGCCAGCCCATAAACCGCACCAAAAAGTCATTCTTTGTGGATACATCGTTTTTTTAACAATCACTCGTGGATTCTCATTTGCCCAAACGCGGCAATTCTGCTTTTTAACGAATCCACTGAGAGGAAAGGGTGCCTCGTCGCTGAAGATGATTTTCTTTGTGAAGTCACCATTCCCTTGTGTCTGTTGAACCAACCATTCGGTGTATTGCCGACGCTTGAAATGGTCAGTAGGCTTCAGCTCTTGAGTCAATTGAACCTTGTAAACGTGTAAATTCAAATCTTTATTCAAAATTCGCATCAGTGATGTTCGTGAGAGGTTCAATTGTTGGGCACGGCGACAAGTCAAGGTTGACGGCTCTTCTGCCACAATATCATGAACAGCAGCAATTGCTTCGTGATGTGCGAAAACGTAACAAAATGTAAATAACTTCGAAATGACGATAAAAATTTAACATATCAAGAACACGTCGAAGATCGCGAAAAGTTGAAGGTAATTTAATGTCTTTAACTTAAGAGTCGACATGCACCTAAGTTTGTTAATAATAATAGTAGGATTTGTAAATATAAAACTTTTAACCAATAAATTCATATTGGTACCGCCAAATTGATTTGCATTTTATTTATAAGTTACCCTATAAAATTTCATTGCATTCTGTAAGTTTCAATAAAATCAAATCGTATTTACGAAAGTTAAAGCCGTTTGAATTTTCTCCGATTACAATAATGATAATTTAGGGTTTTATACCATTCTATCCGACCAAACATGTCACTTCGAGTGGACATTTTGCGAATTTTCAAGTCAAATAAAAACAAAAATGTCTAACGTTTCATTCAACTATCTGTTGTTTGTAATGTTCCAATAAAATGGTGGCGGATTATATTGTACTTTTATTTTGCTTTAGCATACAGCCCCTTTCAGACCTTCACTTAGAGATAATTAGGGTATCGTATTATCTGGATTAAATGTATCGACACTCGAGAAGGTGATATGATAAGTACCACGTCTTAGTTGTGTATCATCTACCCAGCTACAATTTGTCATGATTAGAAACCAGTACATACGAGTATCATAACTGAGCGGGCTTATACGAGTATTCCATCGAAAGAATCACTCGAAACAATTTTCGTGGTCAACGACGGGACTCAAACCTGGGACGTCCAGTTTACGCAGTGAGTACTCTAACCACTACAGTACTAAATAAGACTAATATTGTATTTCTTTGAAAGCAAGTATGTTTTTGATATAGATGTCGTTAAAGTTTTTTTTAAGTTTATTCATTATTGGTGTCTACATATCGGAGGTTTGGCACAAAACCATTCTGACATGAGCGTATTACTGATTACCCAACTTGTTTTTTGTTCAACTAGCTATACACAGAGTAATCTATAGAGACGTAAGAAGAAAAAAAATTAAGTGGGGCAAATGCGCCCGTTTTTAAGGGCTACTTCTTTGAAAGGGGGGAACCCCCTTAAACAATTTTGAAATGTATAGTAAGACCTAAGCTGTTGAGAGACTACCACTCTGCCTTTTCACAAAGTTGGAGCTTTCTAGCATCTATAGCTTCTGAGGAAACTTGATGTGACGCACGCACAGACAGGTCGCGAAGCTACATTTTTTTTACAAAAACCTGAAAATCTTCTCTTCCACAGAACATAAGTATTTCCAATATTTAATCTGTAGAATTTAATTTAGTGAAAAAAATCCATAGCTCTTTTCTTGATATGAAACTATTCTGAAAGTTGAAATTTCTTACCCAATTTTAATTAAACTTTGAAACCTTTAAACAGTATTTAAATTTTGTCGGAAATTTCACTGAAAGTGAAAAATAATTTATTTCCGACAAACTAATCAAATTTCGATTAAATTTTATTTCAACACTCCTAAGAAACATAATGAAATACATACAATCAAGCTTAACTACGGGCTATTTAAGGAGTGTTTGATGACTGAGCTGTTCCGAAAATTCCTTGCGGACATATTTTCTCTTGTTTTTCTATTTGCTTCATCGTAAAAGCCTTTCAGAGATTTGTCAGTTGATAACGCACTCTCATCAAAGGTTGAGAGAAAATTGTTGTTCGTAAATAAATCATTAAAATTTATTGCTTAGAATGATATGATTATCTGTAGAACTTGGAAACTAATTAGTCAAAATTATAAGATGAAGCCGTTTTAGTTATCTCAAGTATATTAGACGGGAAATGATTAAAGAAGCTTAATATCCTTTCGGTTTAGATATTTGCATAGTTAAATAACTAGAGCTAATTAATTAGATTCAATTAATTTGCATACTTTGTTAGAGATTTTCCAATGAGAAGGTGAAGGCACTTAATATGAGCAAACAGATGGGTAGTTGTTTTCTGTTTTTTTGGATTGCAACGCGTAATTATTATCAGTTTTATTGCAATATGTAATCATTATCAGAAATAAGGAGATATTCTTTTACAAAGTTACCCCGAAGAGGCAACGATCGTCTTTTTATGGACAACAAAGTAAAACTTCTCATCAAAGCCACTTACAGATTTATCGGTTTGCCTTCAGGGTACTTTCAATATATTTTGAATAATCACATTCCAAAGAAGGCAGTAACCGGGCTTTGTATGTCAGATATTCCATCCTTCCATAGATTCCAACCAGAACACCTGAAATGGAGAACCCTTCATCCTAATATAAAAATTTGTAAAGTGTAGTTATGTTTTGTTTGAATGCACAGATTCCGGTGCCATCAAAGAAGAAATCCTTAGAGAACATAAACGCAACAATCATAAAGATATTGAGCGGGTTTGTAAAGAAATAAAATCTTAGTAAAGAAATAAACATAGTAACTAAAATGGCCATGTCTGCTAAATTAGTAAATATGAAAGAAACCCTAAAAAACAACCGTTTCTACAGCCACACATTCCAGAGAAGCTACATGAAGTCATCCATATGGATATAGGGTATGTACATAAAAATCATTTTTACATAATTTTTTATCGATAAGTTTTCAAATTTGCTCAAGCAATCCTCTTGGGCTGTCAAAGTTCGACAGACATTCAATCCGATTGAATCAACATTTCGCAACCTAATTTATCATTCGTGGATGCCAGCTGACTTTTGCATGGCAAATAAATAATTCGCAAATTAAATAATTTTAGTTCGATCCAAGCCCAAGTATTTCCTTTAGTCGAAGGGATAAGCTGATCTTATACATTGGTGACTCAATCGGGATATGGAAAGAAAGTGAGTGTAAACAAAGACGAATCGTGCTAAAGACGAGGAAAAGGCGGCCCGATGAAGAGAAACAAAGGCAGCAACACTGAACCGCGGGTAACTTTTTGCGTGCAAAAACAGGAAACGACATAGTGTTCGATTTAACGATGACTGCTGTAACGTTTGTATAACCTCACGGTTGTGCAGCTAAAAGGCGTATTCAGTGTTGTCAACAAGTGAAGTATAAAATATGCTAAACTGCAGTGAAAATTTGCCAAAATTATGCCAACGGTTATCAAAATAATGCCAAAAATTATGCTAAAATTTTTTGTGCCTAATAAAACGCCATTTAATTTTAATTGTTTATTAACAAACTTAATTTCTCCATTGGTACATGAACCGTTTTTCCATTGGTACATGAACCGGTCTTTTATAGATTCATTAGTTCGGAGCTCTATAGCAATATCAACTATAGAAGGTTTGACTAACTTTAAAGTTTCTTGCACAGAAAATAAAGATACTTTCTCCAGTATTTTAAAATTAATTAGTAGACTCGAACGCAGTTCTCTCACGAGTTTCAACGTTAAACAAGTTGGGTAGACAGACCTAGGCTCATGTCAGAAGGGGTTTGGTCTCAACTTACCAAATGCAGTCACCAGCAACGAATAAAATTAAGAAACATTAAAATTATGAAATTCGAAGATCATACTATTATCAACAAAGTTGAGAGAATTTTGACTTCTGAGGCATTTGTTATTGTTATAATCATAAATCACTCCCTTGATAATTTTTTCAGATTTTTTAGAGCACAGGTGTTCATTCGCGAGGGAGGGAACACATTTTTCGCGTGTTTCGCCCCCTGTGCCCCCAATGAAGCAAAAACTGTCAGTTTAAGAACTGTTTTGAACATCTCTTATAAAGAACTTTTCATTTGATACTCATATCGGCTACCTTTGATGAAATCTTTTTTCAGGGGCCACTCCTCTCTACTGTAATCACCGATTCATGGCCAATTTTTTCGAATCCTAGAATGGTTACAAAGCCTTTTTGCTAGGAGCTCTCTCCTGCATCCTCGACTTCTTTCACTTATGAGTATTAATTGTGGGTACTCATCTTCAGTCATTCATCAAATTGAATTAAGTGCTAAAGGCATGTACCTTAAACGGTGAAGTTTGGGAAAAATAACACAAAATTATTCAATCTTCGCATTTAAAATAGCCACTGTTTTGTTTAACGATTACTGATACCACTAGCTGAACTGATTCTCAAAGGAATTTATGATACCTACCATTCCAGAAACTTTCATGCAAATATTAGCAAACCTGTAGTGTCTGAGTTGGTAAAAAGTGCATATTGTTCCATAGCCATAGGTTTCCATAGTAATACAGTGCATATTGTTCCATAGTAATACAGGAAAATTCAAATCGCTATAACTTCATTGAATATCATTCGATCTTTATGAAACTTTCAGGACAGGTCAATCTTATAAATAGTCATTTGTGTGTTTTATTCAATTTAAGGGTACCGTTACGGTTTTATTCAAGACAACATAAAATCGATATATCATACTATTACTAACAAAGCTGAGTGAATTTCAACTTCTCACATATTTGTTGTTGTACTCATAAAGGTCTACATTCATGATTTTTTTTCAGATTTTTCGGATGAAAAGTGTCCAATCGCGAGGGGGGGGTACGCGAAAAGTTCGTTCATTTCCCCTTCCCCTGGCCCCCTTGGTACCGATAAAGCAATTTTAAGACTTGTTTTGAAAAGATCTCATCGAGACCTTACTAACGACACCCTACTCGACTACAATGGTGAAAAATTTTTTTTGAGGGGTCACCTCCCTATATGGGGAGACCCCCTTGAACCCCTTTGAAAAATGTTACCACCCCGAAACTTTTAAGAAGTCACCACTTCTGACCTTTTCACAAAGTTTCATTGCTATAGCTTCTATAGTTTCGGAGAAAAAGTGCTGTGACATACAGACGGACGGACGGATGGACAGACGGACACAGGTCGTGATTGCATGGGGGTTTTGTATTTTAGTACAAAACCCTAATCAATCCACCGTTGATGGAAATTATTTTTCACTTCTGGAAGAAGGTTGCACTCCCGGCATTTCGTCTCAAAAGCATATCCAATGTATTTTCTAGGATCCAAATAAATCTCTATACTTCGTGAAAAGATATCAACTCACGCGTCCACATATAGATTGAACTAAACCACGCAAATCCTTGTATAGTTTTGTTGGGTTAACATTGTTATTTTCAAACAGCTTGTTCACTACTTGAACTTCATCCAAGACCGGCTCTAAATACAACAAGTATAAGTGATTCACAGGATCATTGTACATTTCATAAAGTGTTTCTGCCATAAAGAAGCTATTATCACGCCTGGAAACTTCTAACAGTAGTTTCAATTCTAGTCATATACCAAAATACTGTTGACCGCTGGTTCAACTGATATCCATCGGGTGTTGCACATTTGTAGAATTAATAATAAGTTGGAGCCACAGTTAATTGCTCAGTATATATTTTTATAATATAGCCGACGGTTTGAAGAGTGACTGAACCAATTGTGTGTTTCTCTTATGAGGAATTCGATGGTGCGAGGTAGTGTCTCTTCTGTCGCGTGACATAAAGCAAACTGTAATGAATGGCACACGCAGCGAACTATAACCAAGTGATCATTGCTAGTTGCTTTTTTAAATAAGGCATGCACTCCATTGTTAGTGCCGGTCATTACCGTAGCGCTATCTGTGCCGATACCTATCAATTTTTATACATCAAAGTTGAGGGCAGACAATAATCCTTGAATGCTGCTGACGATGCTCGTTGCAGTGCCACCTTCAATCTCGACTAACTCCAAGAAGGTGGATATTATAGTCTTCAAAGATCGGCTGAAATATCTTATCGATACTCTCAACATTTCACTGAAGAAAATGGCTGTAGACTTATCCAGTAAGAGACTTTAATCATGATTTCCCCAATCTAACACTATTTCTTTTATAAAATGTGGCGCCAAAACATTTTTTATGATATTAGTACATTTTGTGCGATGTACTCGCAAGTCTCCGCTTTTGCTATCACCAAACTTTGTTTTTACATAGCTTGGATAAATGGTCAACAGCCATAATTAAACAATGTGCACGCACAAACATAGATTATGAAGCTTCTCCACTTGCTCTCTCTGTGTTTCTTCTTCTTCTTAGCACTACAGCCCTTTTTAGGCCTTCAACTGTCTCGGTCAGCTGACCGCGTCCTCCAATTCCAAAATCCGAGCAGCGATGAACTGTCTTCATCGACCAAGTCAGACCAGCGTATCCTCGGTTACCCCACTGGCCGCCACCCTTCAGTTCTCCCTACGAATACCTTCTTGGGTATCCGTTGTTCATCCATACGATTCATGTGTCCAGCCCATTGCAGCTTCCGCAGTCTTACAATCGTTGAGACCTCCGGTTCGTCAATAATTGTATACAGCTCATGGTTGTATCAAACTTGCCATTGGTCGCCGTCTAGCTTCGCTCCGATTATTTGCCTCAGGACCCATCGCTCAAAGGCGTTCAATATATTTTCGGATGCTTGGGTTAGGGTCCATGTTTCACACCCATAGCATAACACAGGTCTTATCATAGATTTATATACTTGGAACTTTATTTTCCTGTGTATGCAGCTGGTCTTCAAGATCGTCAATACTGAATAAAATATTTTATTTGCGAGCTGTATTCTTCGGCATATTTCGTCTCTTTCATTGCCCTTTTTCGTTATTTTGGCGCCTAAATACACAAATTTGCTAACATTCCTGATACTGTATTCGCCAAGTGGGATATTTTGTGTATTTGGGGTATTTTTCCTCCACTGCGTCATGAGTTTTGTTTTATTTTCATTGACTTGCAGCCATACTAGTTTTGCTTCGCTGTCGAGCTTCAGGAAGAGTTCTATGGCAGTTGTTAGTGACCGTGACAGAAAGTTGATGTTGTCTGCATAGGCCACTACCTGGCTCGAGTTGTATAGTAATATACCTCGCGTATCGACAGGTAGCTTCCGTATGACGTACTCCAGAGTCTAATTGGATAGCAATGGGGCCAGTCCATCTCCCTGCTTTAGTCCAATATTTGTGTCAAAGGCATCGGTGAGTTGGTTATTGATGCGGACTTGGGAGGTTGTTGACGTCATTTTAATTTTGGTATGACGGACTAATTTGGCTGGGATGCCAAAACCAAGCATTATTTGGTACAGTACGTTACGATCAATACTGTCGTATGCTTGCTTGAAGTCAACGAAAATTTGGTGTACGTCTATGTTGAACTACCAGCATTTTTCAAGTACCTGCTTGACTGTGAGCAATTGGTCTGTTGTTCAGCTACTTGCTCTAAAACCACCTTGATACTCCCCAATAATACTGTTGGCGTGTGATCCGATTTCATTTTCTAAGATTTTCGAAAATATTTTGTACGCCGTACAAAGTAGTGATATGCCTCTATAATGTTCGCACTGTAGCTTGTCTCCTTTTTTGTGGATGGGGAATGTAATTGATTGGCTCCACTCCTTCAGCATATGTTCCCGTTGCCAAATGACTTTGTGAATAGCTTGATGAACACTACTGCCACCATATTTGATGAGCTCCACTGGAATCTCATCGATGCCCAGCGCTTTATTATTCTTTTGGCCTTTGATGATGGAACAATCGTCTGTTCTGTAACGGTTCTGATAGCCGTTTTCACTTCCATCCAGAGCTCTTTGCTCGTCTTTAACGATGCGTCTTTTAAGAAAGGAGCCAGCGGGTTATCGAGTGTCTCCGTGAAGTTTTCGGCCACAGACGCCGTTTGGAGCCTTTCGGTGTCAAATTTTTGTAGCGGGCTGGTCTTCGCTGAATATGCCTTTGACATACAAAATCGATAGTTTAATTTGATCAAGTAATGATCTGAGTTCTTATTGGCTCCTCGGTTTGTACGGACGTCAAGTATGCTTAAGGCCCAACGTTGTTGGATCAGAACATGATCGATCTGGTTTTGTGTGTTGTCCGGTGATACCCAGGTCATTTTTTGAATGCGTCGATGTGGGAAGCAAGTTGAACGTAAAGCTAGATTTCTGCTACATGCAAAGTCAATCAGGCGCTGGCCGTTGTCATTTGTTTCATCGTGGAGACTATATCCTTTAGTCGTTCCCCGATGAGATAGCCCATTGCCAACCATAGCGTTGAAACCACCCAGAATAATTTGTGTCTCGTTTGTGGGCAATGATTCGACCACTCTTTCCAGGTGATTGTAAAACGATTCCTTCGTTTCTTTGTTTTTTTCTTCTCTCTGTGTTCACATCACTTTTTTTCGGAAACTTAATTATACTCTGGCTCTTCCTTGGTTGTATGGCTTTTTTATGATTTGCTGATGAGTTTTTAACTTTAGGCTATTCACTTTTGCAATAATATCACATTTGCAGTACTAACAGTACGCTTTCGTCGTATCATTTTCAACAGGTTGCAACCATTCCTCAAAATCCGGCACTTTTTTCCAGCCCGACCTGTAATGCTGACTGTACTTGGGCGTGGGTTAATCAAATACTTTACAACGCTTTTCACTACGTAACAACTTTGATTTTAAATGAAAATCACGGTATTGGCATGTACGCGGTAAAACATTGAATGAACTTGAATTTCTATTTTTTCGATAAATGAATGGGAAATCCCTGGAATGTATGAAAGAAGCTTCGGTGCTGTATTTTTGATGACCCTTTTACAAGTGGTAAAGGCGTAGAGACATGAAGGAGTGTCATTTCAGCCCGCATATTAAGTCATGTTCTGATCGCACATCTGTGGCCTCAAAAAAAAAAATCCACCTACACCTCTGCGCTGATATTCGCAGTTGAACTAATTGACAAGGCGTCGCTCGCTAAAAACAAATGACGGGAAGGGGAAGTAGATTTTGAAAGAATGTTTGTTTCCATCACGTACAGTGAGGGTGGAATCTACACCTCTGCGCTGGTATTTGCAGTTGAACCAATTAATAAGGCGTCGCTCACTAGAAACAAAAGACGGGAAGGGTAAGTAGATTTGAAAGGATCTTCGCTTTCCTCACGTACAGTGAGTTTCAAAGTTTCCTTAGTTTTTAGCTCAATGGTTTGCTTTTAGATTGTAGATCAATGTGGAATGCAAATGAAAGCTATTCACAGGAAAGGGCGGGAATTTAAAAAAATCGGAGCCAAAAATTACGAATTTAAACCGAGCAGACACTATTTCATTTTCGAATGATAATTAATGACTTTTTTTGTAGTATCAACTGGGCTATTCAGTGCATTGTTTGTGTTGTTTAGCTACCGATAATGTCGATTTTTAAAATTAGCATTCTTTCAGATGGACAAATTCGTTGGCAAGACTCTAGCGAATTTATGCTTTAAAAAAATATGATATTGCCAAACACTAAAAAAATGTGCTAATTAACATGAAAATATATAGTAAGCATTAAATATGCTAAATTGGCAACACTGGGCATATTGAAGGATAATGGCCTCAGTTTGTCGGGGAATAAAGCCGAGTTAATAGACAAACCCATAACTACCAATCCAAGTAGGGAATTAATAACTGAATTAGGCAATTTAAATGACGGAAAAGATAGTGAAACCGTGAAAATAAAAGGGAGTACGGGAGGTTGAATGAGTCCATTATCTCCCGATCGTAGAATCGAGTTGTACAGGTGCGAGAAAGAGTTGGCTGAGAGAGAACTTGCTGTGATTCGTCACGAAATTGAATGGTTCGTGCGTGGAGTGTAGAAACGAAAAAAATAGGTAATTATTAACGACGGTCATGGTGATGTTGCCGATAATATAGGGACCTCAACCGAACGGCGACCAGTACAAGCAGTATCTACGAGGATGAACATAAACATAACGATGCTGGCGTAGCTGCTCAGTATCTTCTCCGGCCAAGTGGAGACATACGAAACATGGGGGAGACAGTTTATGTTTTTGAAAGAAGATTGTAAACTCGACGACTTGACAATGAAAGTTCTCATCGGGACACGAGAGCAAAGCCATGGAATGGTTTCATTCCAGATCCGAATATATCGTGCTGAGCCCTGGAAGTCTTCTAAGTGAATTAAGGAGAATGTTTCATCATAATAAGGTTGCAATGCGACAAAAATTCGAAGTGCGAATATGGAAAAAAATCGCAAATTTTCATAATTATGTGCATGATTTGATTTGCTGAGGCATAAATTGTTAATTGGTCGTGTTTTTTTTCATACGATAGATTTTAAAATGATATATCGTATGCGGTAAAGCTACAATCAGCCTTTCGGCCGAAAGTTCTTCCACGTGCTACGAAGAGCCAGGGATATTTGGAATATTGTAGGATGCTGCGATGCAAATACAACAGATTTATCGAATATTTAGGGCGAAAAGTACAGAGAAGCTATTGAAGCCCTAATCGACGATTACAAGCGGTAAACACTCGCAGCATGGGTGTAAAAATGCCACTTATATTGAAAGACGACGAACCTTTATACCAAAGAATTAGACAATTGGCGCCGCACGAATGAGAGCTGGTCAATGCAATTGGAGAAATTGTTCAACAGTCCGTCTCGATTATGTGAATCCAGTTGTCTTAGTAACAAAAAAAGATGGTTCAAAAAGACTTTGCGTTAACTATCGGCTTTTAAATACAAAAATCATCAAAGACTGGTATCCGCTACCGCTGATTGAAGACCAGCTAGAAAGGCTGCAAGGTGCGCGAATGTTCAGCATTCTTGATTTGAAAAATAGGGCTTCCCACGTACCAGTCTACGAGTCGAGTCAGTAGTATACGGCTTTCACAGTACCTGATGATCATTTCATGAGAGTACCATATGTAACTCGCCAGCAGCTTTTAAAAGTTCGTGAACGCCGTATTTTTGGAGCTTATTCGCGAAGGTATCGTGTTGACGTGCATGGACGATCTGATCGTGCCATCAGAAGATGATGAGAGCGGACTAGAAAAAGTAAAGCGTGAATTGAAAACTGCGAGCGACACTAGCCTTATTGGGAGCTTGTAAAAATGTGCATATCTTCAGACGAAAATTTTATTTTTGGTCACAGAATTGAAAATAGGCGTATCCACTCGAGCGAAAGAAAAATTGAAGCTGTTCCGAAGTTTCTGAAACCAAAAGGTGCTCGACATATTCAGGGGTTTCTCGGATTAAATGGATATTTCCAAAAGTTTGAGATTGCCGCTCCAGTTAGAGGAATTCACGTATAGCATGAAACATCGCCCAGGCAAAAGCATAGTACTTGATGACACGCGTGGCCGCAACCTGCTGCCGAAGTGCATACTAATCAAAGAGATTGACGAGGGATTGCTGCTGAGATTGAAAAAAGGTCAGCAGGAAGATGCAAGTGGACAAGGACGAAGCTCGAGGCTACTTTGTTTTCCGGAGGCATGCTATTCCAAGATGACGCTGGGAACCTATGACTTGTAGTTCCAAAAGGGAAGCTGATGCAAGTTATCAAAATGGCACACGAGAGAGGTCACTTCTCGGAAATCACTTCTCGGTGAGCAAAATGGAGAGCCTTTTGGAGAAAGACTAGTGGGTGCCAAGTCTTAGTGCCAAAGTCGGGAAAGTGATTCCCAACCAGCAACTTCAGCCACGATTGAGAGCGGTACAACCATGACAAGAACGACGATTAATACAATATTAAAGATGACCGAAGAAAAACGGAGGCAGTCTTGTCCAGACTGAGATTCCTGTGGCGTTCGGGAAAAAATGATGCAAATGCCAGAGCGTCCTCAAAGGAAAAGCGGGAAACTCTGCAAGACGCATCAGAAGTTCGAGCGATCGAGGAAAATGTAAAAAACATCGAGAATTCGATCGTTGCTGCTGCGACTGAAGCAACTGAAGGAAGGGTCGTAAATCCCGATATAACAACGCACCATCCTGAAGTCCATGAGGAAATTACGGCAGGAAAGGACAGGATTGACTAGACAAATAAAACAGTGTTGTGTGATTTCGTCGAAAATGCGGCGGATGTACAGTATTCGAAAACGGAAGACGGTAATCTCTCCCAAGAACGATGTTCGCAAAGTAAAATTGCCACCCAGTGACATGAAGAAGAAAGGCTATCCCGAAATGCGGTAGATGTTCTAAAAAGAATACAATCTGCATGCGACTCGCCAAAAATCATCAAAGCAGTAAAGATTGGGCTCCTTGAACTATAGGAGCTCCTAGACTGCATAGGACATTATCGGAGAAGCTGGTTAAAGGCACAAGATGACCAGAAGGCTGAAGAAGAGCATAAGGCTAAAAAGCGCTGAATGTGAAATCCAAAGGAAACATACAGATAGTTCCACCATCAAAAACCAATAAAAGAATGGCGTCTAGCCCAATCGATGAAGATTGGGATAAAAGAAGGAAGGAAGAGGCACTTGATGGGTGTGGAACACCAGATCAGGGGTTCCAGGCAGTGCTTACAAAAGGAGTGAAGAAAGCCGCTAAGAAACTCCTTCAAAGAGTGCCAAAAAACAAAGTTCGCACGAACGCTCAACAAAAAGAAAGACCTGATGCAAAACAGGAGAGAAAGAAGCCCCGACGAAGATCCCGGGAGCAGGCACTGTTCGTAAACCTCAAGATGTTAGATCCTATTAGGAAATGCGGCGGGATATCAGGGGAAACGTAAGGCCTAAAGACTTTAACACTGCCACAGTATGATCAACGCGGTCGGGCCACATACTGGTCGAACTCGGAGCAGAAGACGAGAATGGAGAAGCATTCTGCGACGCAGTGAAGAAAGACCTAGGTTAAAAGTGTAACTATAGCCTCACTTGAGCCGATGGCAACGATCGAAATAAGAGACCTTGGCTGCGTCACAGATCCGGCCGAGATATCACAAGAGAGTTCCCTATTGCGGGTAGGATCAAAACGAGGCTGACACCACAGTAGTGGACACTGCTTGGCCATAATTGAGTTGACCAAAAAGGACACCGAACAATTTCTGAATAAGGACAAAGTACGAATGTGATGGGTTGTCTGTGCGATACGGCGAAGAGCAATGCCGTTTCAAATACCTTGACTATAGTCACACCACATAAGGGTACAAAGGACCTTTAGGAGTTTCCTATGTTACAAATGCGGTAAAATGGGACATAAAAGAAAACAGTGTATGAAGTAAGGATGCTGCTGTAAGACCTGATTTTGGACACGTCTAGAGATTTTCTAGGAAGCCTTAACCAAGGCAAAATCAGTGCTTATATGACCAATAAACTGCAGCTAAAGCTACACCGTAGTTCAACCTCACAAAATCTGCTTGAAAAGTTTGCTTAATGCTTAGGAGGGCGTTGTCTCGAGCGCAGACGGGAACGTGCTCGTTAGGATAGACTCCAAGGCTTAAACAATCAAATGGGGCATGCCTCAAACAGATCCACGGGGAAAACGAGTCCTGGAAATGGCGGCCAGGATGGCACTCTTGGTACTAAAAATCGGAAATATGCCAACTTTCCGCCGTATTGACGTGAAATTCGCCTCGGAATCCTTAGTACGCAGGATATACAATTCGAGAGTATTAGAGGACTACTCAGCCAGTGATTATCAGTACATTTTGTTTGGGATCAGTGATGTTGTCTCCCGGCATCTGCGCTCTTGGCATTCTTCAATTGAATGGAACAGCGGAAGGATGGAGGCCGAGAGGTTCGTCGAGATGCTCACAGCAGGTGAGCTGCTGCAGGGAGATCCGGAGGGGACCAAAAAATTGGTAGCACAAGACGTGGTCAACTCAACTATGAGCATCATTACGACTGCTTGCAATGCTTCTATGCCTTGTCGAAAACCCCGACACGGCAAGCCCCCGGTGTACTGGTGGTCAACTGAAATCGCTGAAATACGAAGGGAGTGTCACAAGCTTCGACGTGAGGCTCAACGGGCGCGGAACCGTGACGAGGTTTGCAACCGAGTGGCAAGATCAAGTGCACAGTGTGAACAAGCATCCGTGGGGCCTTGGCTACAAGCTAATTAAGCGGCAGCTTGGTGCACTACGGATGCCTTGCATACATGATGCGGAAAAGATGGACGAGATAGTGCGGGCACTCTTGCCCTCCCATCCCGTCCATGTTGACGCTGTCCGTGTTGAAACAGCAGCCGAGTGTCCACTCTTTACACAGCCGGAACTGGAAGAGGCAGTCCTTTCGCTGAGAGCGAGGCAAGCTTCAGTCCAGATGGTGTTCCAGCTGAGGTGTTGCGGCTTGTCTATCACCATTGTCCTGACTTACTGCTCAGCACATTCAACGCTTGCCTACGGAACGGGGCTTTCCCGCTATGATGGCAAGTGGCGAGGCTCGTGCTGATCAGCAAGGGAAAGGGATATCCCAAATTGCCGTCTGCGTACCACCTGTATGCATGCTAGACACGGCTAGGAAAGTGCTAGAAAAACTCATCAAGGGAATACTTATTGACGCAATTCGTGCTGCTGGGGACCTATCTCCTCGGCAGTATGGCTTTAGCGCAGGACGTTCTACCATTGATGCGATTGCAGAGGTGGTGAGCGCGGTTCAATAGGCAGAGGCACATAGTCAGACCAAGCGACGGATCGTCCTGTTGGTGATACTCGACATCAGGTATGCCTTCAACTCCGCTAGATGGGAGGATATTCTGGATATGCTGGCAAACCGTTTTCAAGTTCCAGAATATCGAGTGTAGACTACCTAAGGGACTGAAGCCTGCTCAACGATGTGACACAGGGCCAACGAAGGATAAACGTTGAATCGGGTGCTGCCAAGGGATCTTTCCTTGGTCCGGATCTATGAAATGTGTCTCACGATGGGCTACTAAGACCCGAGATGCCAGATAAGTTACGCTTGATCAGCTATGTGGATGATGTTGCAGCGCCGATCGCTGGACGCACCGTTGAACAGGTGCAACTTAGGTCAGGTATGCTAATGCGCCAAGACTGGATGACTACTTGCGGGTTAGATCTAACACTGGAGAAAACTGAAGTGGTCATCTTGACAGTAAGAGAGCCCCTCGAGTAAGGATGATTAGTATTGGAGACATACAAATCAAGCCGAAGCCATCGGTGAAGTACCTGGGGCTACTGATCGACTTGAAGATGAGTTTCTCTGAGCAAATCAGGGCAACGGCTGAGAAGGCTGCTTCGGGAGTATCAGCTCTGAGTCGACGCCTCTTGATGAGTGCTGTAGGGTCAGTACAATTGTATGGAGCAGTAATATGGGGTGACGCTCTCCTTACAGAGAGCGTATACCTCAAACGCTTCGCACAGGTACAGAGAAGAGGAGCACTGAGAATCGCATCTTCATATCCAACAGTCTCTGACTCGGCGGTGTGAGTTATTGCAGGCGTGATGCCTGTTGCCCTCCTTGCTTGAGAGTGCCACGATATTTACCTGCACCGAAACGAGGATATGAGGGAGATGGTTGTCCACGAGAAGAGACACCGCTCGCTCAACGGTTGGCTGCAGTCTTGGGTGAATTGCACGAAGGGAAGGTGGACCAACCACCTCATCATGGATGTGAGAACATGGCTTAATTGTAGGCATGGTGAGACTGACTTCTATCTGACCCAGCTTTTGAGTGGTCATGGGTGTTTTCAGTCTCACCTGCACAAGATTGGTAAGTCACGGTTCCCCCAACTGTCAGTTTTGCCCAGGAGAGGAAGACAATGCTCCCCACAAATTTTTTGCGTGCACAAAATGAGACAGACTGCGAAAGGAACTCTACAGGGAGATGGGAGAGCTCAACCCGAATAATATAGATGCTTGAATCGATTGACAAATGGAACCATGTGGCACATTATGTTCGGGTAGTCCTAAAATATAAAAGGGACTCACAGCAGCCCGGGGCGTTGGGGCTGGGTCATCACTTGTCCGCGTCTTCCTCTTCCCCTCTCCCCGCTAGAAGAGGGATCCCTCAGCTTGAAGGCACCTCATGGCGTAATAAAACGAGACCTGGCCCGAATTAATAAGTCTAACGGTCCCAGGCTGGGTTCTCGGGTTGACAGGGCAGGTGTTTAGTGGGTAGTTCAGTCACCTTCTTGTGAGCCTGGGAGTCCCAAAATCTCTGCGTAAATGGCATTCACCTACCAAGCTAAAAAAGGCTGTGCTAGTTGCATACTGGCCGAAAAGAAGCAAGGATGACAAGAGGGATATCTAAATCAAATCGACAACGACGAAGTCTCTTTAGATACTTCTCACGTGGGTGATATGGGACCTTTTCTGGTAGCGAGGAGAAGTCACTGACATATCTTTGTCAAAATTTACATGGCTTTTCAAAACATACATGACTGGACGTAACCGAATGGGCAACGATGGCTGAGGTGTTGGCTTACGAAGCAGTCTTTGACGTTTGGAAATCCAAGAAGAAGGATATCCAAGAAGATTCAACATGTGTTGATTATGACGAGAGTATTAAGAGCGAACGGTCAAATAGAGCGGGTAAATTTTACGTTCATCCCTTTGCTTACGAAGATGTCTACACAGAAGCCGGAAGAATGGTACAAATACCTGAGCACGACACATCTTCACTTGAACACAACTCCCCAGAGAAGCATCGATAAGACGCCATTTCGTTTGCTTTTCGGAACCCATGCACACACTCGTGAAGATCTAAATATTCGCGAGCTTGTTACAAACAAATGGATCAATGCCTTCGACGAAAACGGTGACGGAATTTGACTTTAGGCCAAGGAGAGTATCAAGAAAATTCAAGAAGAGAACCGATGTGTTTTTAACAAGGAAAGAAAAGACGCAAATGTTTATCGAGAAGGCGATTTGGTAGCTATTCGTTGGACTCAGCAAGGACCAGATTTAAAACTTACAACTGAGTACGAAGTAACAGATATGCAGTTCGCCAAATGCGCAAACATGAAGAAACTTTGGAAATGTCAACCGCCGCTGATCACATGAAGTTGTGGGCATACGACTGAAATAGTAGCGACTCTGAAGATGACCAGGGTGACGCCGACTATAGAGTTCACAACGATGACGTATGTCATCACAGGAGGGCAAAACGTATGGAACGAGTAACAAAGCAACCATACGGTAGAGTGAAAAGTCAAGATTTATTATTCGTCGAGGCCAGTTGACTTTTGTATGCCTAATTAAAAATTCGCAAATTAAATCATTTTAAGTTTGATCTAAGCCTAAGTGTTTTTTTTTAGTCGACGGGATAAGCTGATCCTATAATAGCATCCTTATACGGAAAAGATATTAAACAAATCATCCTCTTATCATAATGGTGTAAAAGAATCCTTAAATTATTATTTTCACAGGAACCATCGCTTTTGCTCCCTCACTTTTCATACTGATGTGTATAAATGGACAGAATATTAAAGTGGACGAGATCCCACAGGGTAATGGGTATTACCTAGTCAAACTCCAGGAAATAAAAATGGTTCGAACATTTTGTAAAAGTTGTGCATACTGTGAATTTGAATGCGTTTCAAAACATGTTGCTGTGTATGGAGAGTACATTTTATTTTTTTATTAACCCAAATTATTGACAAATTGAATTAAATCAAACCACATCATTATCAACGAACTGAGACGAACTAATCAATCTATATGGGAGATTTTTGCATTGGATTGGTGTAACTTTAGATGATAATGATAGAGACATAGAGGAGTATTTCAAAACCGTTAATGAGAATTTGGAAATGGTTACAAATAATATGAACAAGCAGATTTTTATTAACGATCAAATAAATAATGAACTTAAAAACTTAACCCACCATATCAATAAAGCACAACAAGTCTTGTTAGATAAAATAAACAAATTAAATGAAAACTCAAACGTTTTCGCATGAAAATTTTTAGAGTCTTGATACCAACAGGAATTAAAAGAAAATCTACAAGAAATACTTAACAAAATTACAGAACCTGCGAGAAAACTTGATGTTTATTATTATACAAAAACCAAACTTCTCACAAGAATTGTATTTCAAAACCAGAGTTGTACCAATACAAAACAAGAATAATTTGGAAATATTAACTGAATATTTAAATATTATAATTTCTAAAAATAAAATTTATTTTTTTACGCGTTAATGAAAGGGTTGATGATGAAAATGTCATTTAAAAAGAAATTTAATAGGAAAACCTGAAAGTTAAAAAGGAATGACGAAATGTGTCATCGAAATGAGTTAAACCTAAATAGGATGAGATCTACGAATTGAGTAATGTAATCCGTCATTAAAATAAATTAAAACTAAGACGGAGAAAATTAATGGATTAAGTGACGCGATCCGAAAATGGTATAAAAGGATGTTTTGTTTAAGAGTTAGTTTAGTTCAGTTCTAGTCCCAATAGCGATAGTTAAAATTACTGTCAAATAAACCTATATTTGGTCAAAATACACGCGTTTAATTAATTCGCGGAGTCATCTTTCATCAATGAAATGCGAGCTCGCACACAGCTGCAGTTATTCAAGCCAAATTAACGAAGATTGGCTGGGAAATTTCACACCACCCACCATATTTTCCCGATCTTGCTCCAATGGATTATCGCTTGTTTCTTCCCTGGACAACTAACTACAGGGTAGAGGATCTTCGTACAGGATTAGACAACTTTTTCGAGGGAATGGGGGACGATTTCTGTAGGAGAGGTATACAGCAACTTTCAGAACGTTGGAAACAAGTCAAGTACCGAATTAAGCAGCTGCTCTAAACAAACTGGTTGACAGACCGCTCATATTTGGCATAGTAATTAAGGACAGTCCTTAACAAAATACATTTTTGGAATACCGTTTACCCGGGGAATTCAAATGAAAATTTCCGCGTATTTCGTTGTCACAATGTACATTAGATTAACTTTAAATACATAAGTGGTTAACTCTAGAAAACTAACCTTATTTTTAACGCATTAAGACTAACCTTCGTCGAATGGACGAAGTCTCTTCTTTAAGCCTTAATAACAAATTAATAAAAAACAAATACTTAGTAGTATGATTCTTATTTAGTTGCTGATTATTTTTTTTTAAAATGAGTTCAATGGAAAACATATTTTATTAGTAATATAAGGTAAATAACAGAATTCGGTTCGTCCGGATGAGATCAAATCAAATACGAAAAAAAAACTTATAAATCACTTAAAAGAATAAAGTATAATCCTCAAAACTTAAATACTGATATTCATATCTTCTAACACAACCATGCACTTTCATTATAAGTCGTTATTTTGAGCAAGAGACACAAAGCTCAATTTTGTGCTCTCCGCAAATACTTTTAGAACATTTTTCACATGCAAATTTTGTCATTCGCCGTTTTTGATATGGGCGAAATCTACAAATTGATCTTTTTTAGGGTTTTGTAAAATAATTTTACAAAACCCTTCTAAAATCGCGTCCTGTCTGTCCGTCTGTCTGTCCGTCCGTTCGCCCGTATGTCACAGCAGTTTCTCTCGGAAACTACTGTAGCTAGGAACATCAAATTTTGCATGTAGGTGTAAAGTGGTGCTCTCTTCAAAGTTCAACTACAAAAAAATTTTATAAGGCATTTAAGGGGGGTCTCCTCATATAGGGGAGTGAGCCCCCGAAAAAAAAATTTCATTGAAGGTAGCCAATATGGGTATCAAATGAAAGGTCTTGATGAGAACTTTTCAAAACAGGTCCTAGCTTGGGAAAGTTTGCTTCGAGGGGCGCACAGGGAGGGGAAACACACGAAAAATTTGTGTCCCCCCCCCCCCTCGCGATTGGACACCTGTGATCCGAAAAATCTGAAAAAAATCAGGAATGTAGGCCTTAGTGAGTACAACAACAACAAATACGTGAGAAGTCGCAATTCACTCAACTTTGTTAGTAATAGTATGATTTATCGGTTTTATGTTTTCTTGAATAAAATCTTAACGATACCCTTAAATTCAATGAAATTCAGCACGCAGATGGCTATTTATAAGATTCATCCATCCTGCAGTTTCATAAAGATTGAATCATATTTAGCGAAGTTATAGCGGTTTGAATTTTCCTGTATTACTATAGAACAATATGCGCTGCATTTATTACTATGGCAACATATGGCTATGGAACAACATGTGCTTTTCACCGACTCAGCCACTACAGTTTTGCTAGGATTTGCATGAAAATTTCAGGAATGATAGGCATCATGTATATCTTTGAGAATCGGTTCAGCTAGTGGTATCAGTAATCGTTAAACAAAATAGTGGCTGTTAAATGCGAAGATTGAATAATTTTGAGTTATTTTTTCCCAACTTCAACGTTTAAGGTGCATGCTTTGAACACATGATTTAATTTAATGAATGACTGAAGATGAGTACCTTCAATTAATGCTCATAAGTGAAACAAGTCAAGGAGGCGGGAGAGTTTTCATGGGAGCATTTCAAAACAGTTCTTAAACTGTCAGTTTTTGCTTCAGTGGGGGCACAGGGGGGAAATACATGAAAAATGTGTTTTTTCCCTCGCGAATGGACATCTGAAATAATTATCAAGGGAGAAATTTATGAGTATAACAATAACAAAGACCGCAGGAGGCGAAATTCGTTCAACTTTGTTAATAATAGTATGATCTTCGTATTTCATATTTTCTCCAATAAAATCGTCTTTGACATGTTTCTTGATTTGATTCGATCTGGTGACTGCATTTTGTAAACTGAATACAAAACCCTTCTGACATGAGCGTAGGTCTGTTTACCCAACTTGTTTATTAATTGATATTGTATTGAGGGTACTTTTAGAGAAATATTGATTTTAATCATATTGTTCAACAATATTTTCAATATTACTTCTGGTAGAAATGGGTAGGTTAGGCACCTCGAATCTTGTCCCAGCCATGGTTCAATAAGGCTCTTATGGATTCTTCTCATATAATTAATACGATTTAGTGGTTTTTTATTCAATCTATACATGTTATATACATAAATTACGTGGCTATTTATAAATGTCATGTTTAATATCCCATTGAATATGCACATTGGCCACCTATTGGTTCTGCGGAAGCATGACACATCTGGTTCAACGTGTTGCTGCACATCTGGTTCAACGTGTTGACCCCGCCTTCCGCAGCATTGTAAAAGTGGATGCATTCCGGCGTTTTAGTGCTACTGCTTACAGTTCCTTGTTCGTTGCAGGACGGCAACAATAGCACAATTTTGCTGGGTTTTGACTTATACGAAACAAATGTTAATTCTTGGTCGTAGCAAAATATTGATGTAGCACATTTCCTTCCTTTGATGTTACCCAATTCTGGTGGAATTTCTCTTTATTTGATCGTAGTGTTCCTACAAGAGTTAAGTTATAAGGCGCTCTAAATAAGGATTCCGCCAAAAAATGGATCTAAACCAATCACACATCGTTACATTTCGATTGGTTCCAACAATGTTCTTAGAAAGTTTTTTAAAATAATCCTCAGCGATTGGTAAAGTGTCTTTACCAAGGTAAGGCATTGCGTTCACCATATATTTCGCTCCGCTGTCGCACAGCATCACAATTTTTATTCCGTATTTTGCCGGTTTATTGGGAATGAACATTTTAAATGAGGACCAACCCCTAAAAGATAATAATTGTTCGTCGATTTTCAAATAATTACCAGGAGTATAATTTTCGGTACACTTTTGTATGAACAAATCCCATATTTTTCGGATTGGTGCAAATTTGTCATCAACAATTAAAAATCGACTCGATTTATCGTCAAATCGTAAACGAAACAACATTAACATAAAAAAATCTTTGCTCATTGTCGAAACGTACCGTGATCTAGAGAAGGTGCTGTCAAAGTGTTCAGAAGCTGTCAGGTGATTATCTTTTCGTACAGCTTTTAGGATAAATAATCCGATCAGAGCTCGTTTGTAATTTTGTTTCTTGGGCTTACAGTAGCGGAATAATTATTCCTCAAATTAATTTCACAATCTCATCCACTATTTCGTCCATTATAGATATTCGGGAGCATTCGAGAGGATCAATCAAATTCTTACAATTGCGAATTGGTCCTCTTGCCTGATGCACTATGTTGCAGTTTCTATAATGACTTTTGGGTTTTACAGTTGACCATTTATGACCATTTTTACCTCTTAATATCTTTTTTGAAAAAGTTATTATATTCGAGTTTGATGTTCGTTCCAACAAATTCAAGAGAAAATTATCTTCATGTTCCTCAGAAGACTTATCCTTTTCTTCGACCTCGTTGATAGCAATCGCAACATCGTTTACACCGTCATATATGGTAGCTTCATCGCATTGCTCCAATAACTTGATGATCTGATCATCAGTAAGATTTTTCTGACCGGAACTCATTTTCGAGTATTCTAAAACCAAATACAATTTATTTAGGTTGAAAAAGTCTACCCAGTAACAACAAAAGATTCAGTATAAAAAATTGGAATGTTGAACAAAACCGAAACTTCGCACGATGGCGTAAAAAAGTGGTTTACACTGCTGACTCAACGCAAACAGTTGTCTATACAGTAAGAGCACACCAACGACTAGAACTGCAAAGCAGAAGAGCGAGGTCATCAAATTCCATGAAAAGAAAATCGACAAAATGATAGCAGTGTTCGTCGATTCGGCGAAGATTATACATTGAGGGTTAAGAAAATAAATATATTATTTAATTCGAAGCCGGAAAATTTTTTGCACGCACCCAATACTTTACCTACGTACCTGTACATAACTTACTGCTCAAACTCTATCCAAACTTATTATTTAACATTTCAAAAACATTCATATAACCCTGTCATAACAAAACATCTTACTTATCCAAGTTTTCCAAACCGGCCAGAAAACTAATTTAACTATTTTCATATCATATTTTCATACACGGCTACCAACTATACAAACAGACATATCAACATGTACTCGTATATGCAGAGTGTAGCGGATTCAACATATTTCTACCTACCATTGTCAAAACTAGCAGTAACAATCCTACAACAAACTCTTGCATACCTGCGGGAAACACTTTTGTGTTTCGCATGCATAAGTTGATTGTAAAATGAAGCAGACATTGCATACGAAGGAATGACTTTATCCTGGGAATACGAGCAGAAGCCTGAAATCCATTACTATTCCTATATACATAAATGGAAAAAACGTTCCTGCGAAAGCATTATAGTTGCATTCACGATGAATGTACGTAAAATGGCGGAAAAACTCACAGTAATGGAAATTCCAAGGAAAATTTGCTTAAAAAAATATATATGTATGTATGTATATAAAAAATGTATGCACACATGTGGTTTAGCTAGAAGTAGAATAAATTGTATGATTGAATACATAAATTTTGGATTTTGAGTAGTGTACGCTGTGTCACTTGCCATGAAGACAAAAAAATACAAAGTTGTGATTAGAGCCACAAATTAAATTTTCAGTGGAATTAAAAGATTGATTCGACTGACGTTTTTCCAAATTTACATAACTTTTAGTCGCACTGTACAAATTATTTTATATTTTATTATTAGCCATATAGAAAAATTGCTATAATTAAAATTAAGTCTGAAATTCACCAATTTTATTTCCAAACCCTATGGAACCGAAAGAGTTCGTATGCGTGTATGTATAAAAACGCACGATTCCCATGAATTGCATAGCTTGTTCACACATAGAATATATTTATGTCGATCCTGATAGCTCTCCACCATTCTTTATGAAATTTTCAGGCAATAACAGTGCACTCCACTTTCCAACTCAAATCACGCAACCATAAAAATCGTGGCATGATAAATGAAATACTTCGTGATGTGAGGAAAAAATTAAGTAATAAAGATGCCAAATTATTGGTGTTGCTAATTGCTGTATGTTGGTTATGTGAATTTGGTGCTTTGGCATGTAACCTTTCGTGTTATTGTACATTTTAGCTTTATGGCAAAGATTATATACATCCGTTTTTATTAAAGGGTTTTAATCGTAATGTTCCAGATATACCGTGACGACCAAATAAATTCGTAAGAGGAAGTATTTGGAGATACTTATTTGAATAGTAGGAAAATTTTTTCTGTTGCTCGGCGTATTTCACCATATAATTTATATATTTGTGTCATAAAAAATAGTTTAAAAAAAAGATTCCTTATTTTCGCTTGGTTTCCTTAGACCGGAAATCAACAAGCTCAATTGGATGCTGTAAACCAAAGATTTTAATAACTGGGATACTTTGGAACATTAACGTGCAGAGGCCTCAGATTTCTTCAGAGGCAGTTACGAACTACAAACCGCATAGCATGTATGCTGTATGAACAGCAACACTCTTTTTAACCCATCCACTTTTCACTTTGATAATAATTTCGCCTGATTTACGATTTCTATCTAGGTATAACACTCCTGACACTTCTTCTTCTTCGCAGCACTACAGCCCCTGTCGGGTGTTCACCTCCTGCAACAAGCGCCTCCAACTGTCTCGGTCCATCGACCGCGTACTTCGATTAAGAAATCCGAGCAGTGATAAACTGCCTTCGTCGACCGAGCCAAACAAGCATTTCCTCCATTTCCCTACTGGTGTCCGCCCTACAGTACTTCAAACGAATACCTTTTAGGTTATCCGTTGTCCGTCCAGACGATTCACGTGGCCAGCCCACTGCAGCTTCCGCAGTCTTACAATCGTTGAGACCTCCGGCTCGTCGAAAATTTCATACGGCTCATGGTTGCGTTGAATTCGTCATTGGTCTCCGTCTAGCTTCGCTCCGATTATTTGCCACAAGGCCGATTTTTTGAATGCGTCTAAGATGTTTGCGGATACTTGGGTTCCCACTAGGAAATAAAGCAAGTAGTTACATGGGTAATTAATTAGAGTACTATTGCAATATAAAATAATTACCAAGCACAAGTAACCACTTCCTTTTTGCATGACCGGTTTATCAAATGTAATGCACTATGTAATGGGTTCTAATGTGCCACATGCTACGCACACGGGAATCAATTCTGTAATTAATTATATACTTATTCCATTTCCTAGTGGATTAGGGTCTATGTTTTACACCCATAGCATGAAACAGGTCTTAACACAGATTTGTATACTTAAAGATTTGTTTTCCTATATATGTACAGGGTGCGGCAGCATAACTTCCTTTTTTCAAAATTCAACAAAACAAATTTTCAGCGGTACTTGTTTTTTATGCACGCTCCGCACTGTTCCAACGCATGATAGCGACTAAACAAGGGATGAGCAAAACTTTAAAATCACCTCTCTCGAATGAGACTACTAGCGCCGCGCTATAACAGTTAGCACTTTAAGGGCGGGCATTTCAAAAAAGGAAGTTATGCTGCCGCACCCTGTAGCTGTTGAAGATCGTCAAAACTATAATGAGAACTGTATTCTTCGGCGTATTTCGTGCCTTTCATGAGCGGTTCTTGTTACTTTAGTGCCTAAATATACAAATTTGCCTACATTTTCGATATTTTATTCGCAATATGTGATATTTTTGGCATTGGAGATATATTTCCTCGACTGCGTCATGAGTTTTGTTTTGTTCTCGTTGATTTGAAGCCTTACTAGTTTTGTTTCGCTGTTGAAATTCGGGAAAAGTTCTTTGGCGGTTGTTAATGACTGTGAAAAAATATTGATGGGATCCGCATATGCTGCCATTTGGCTCGACTTGCATAGTAACGTACCTCTTGTATCGACATATAGCTTTCTGATGACATATTCCAGAGCCAAATTGAATAGGAATGGCGCCAGACCTTCTCCCATCTCTCAACACCTAAATTTTTGTATGTTAATTGATTAAAATACTTTAATTTTGTGATACAGCTGCGTATGCTATCATTGCTATTAGTTTCTTTGGAAGGGCAAGGTTAGAAGACCTCAGTACTCACGTAAACTTGATCATTTTACATCCATAATGCAACATGATGGAATATCTTTGTAAGGCGAAAAACATCAAGAGTCCCATTGGGTCAAACTCTTGCAGCTTTTGAGATGAGGGAAAATCAAAGACATATTCTTTCTTTTGTCCTAAGAGCTTATATTTATCACAGTATTGCACTGAGCCTTTTTTTTTGTAGGAAAAATGATGATGCCGCCAATTGTCGCAATATATTAACATGTTGTCATGTGCATACTCATAATAGAGAAACCTCTTAATAAAATTAAAAACAAGTTGGGTAAATAGACCTACGCTCATGTCAGAAGGGTTTTGTATTCAGTTTACAAAATACAGTCACCAGATCGAATGAAATCAAGAAACATGCCAAAGACGATTTTATTGGAGAAAATATGAAATACGAAGATCATACTATTATTAACAAAGCTGAACGAATTTCGATTCCTGCGGTCTTTGTTATTGTTATACTCATAAATATCTCCCATGATAATTATTTCAGATGTCCATTCGCGAGGGAAGAAACACATTTTTCATGTATTTCCCCCCTGTGCCCCACTGAAGCAAAAGCTGACAGTTTAAGAACTGTTTTGAAATGTTCGCATGAAAACTTTCATTTCATACTCATATCAGCTACATTTCATGATTTTTTTTTCAGGGGCCACTCTCCTGTACTGTTATCATCGATTCATGACCTATTTTTTCGAATCCTAGAATGGTTACAAACCCCTTTTGCTAGGAGCCTCCTTGACTTGTTTCACTTATGAGCATTAATTTAAGGTACTCATCTTCAGTCATTCATTAAATTGAATCATGTGTTCAAAGCATGCACCTTAAACGTTGAAGCTGGAAAAAATAACTCAAAATTATTCAATCTTCGCATTTAAAACAGCCACTTTCTTGTTTTACGATTACTGATACCACTAGCTGAACCGATTCTCAAAGATATACATGATGCCTATCATTCCTGCAATTTTCATGCAAATCCTAGCAAAACTGTAGTGTCTGAGTCGGTGAAAAGCACATGTTGTTCCATAGCCATATGTTGCCATAGTAATAAATGCAGCGCATATTGTTCTATAGTAATACAGGAAAATCCAAACCGCTATAACTTCGCTAAATGTTTTTGTGGCCCTCTAGCGGTCACATTTTCCAACGGATTTTGATGAAACTTGAGATTATGAATCTCTGTACTATGTTCTTATATTTTACAGGAAATTATTAAAATTGAATGAAAAGTAAAAAGTCGAAAATTTAAAGCCTAATATTTTTAGCTGTCATTTTCTTTAAAAATTGAATTATTTTGCCCTGTCTAGAGTGAAACTCCTATTTGAACGAGATAGTACATTGATTGATGAGGTCTTAGCATACAAAGATTTAAAATAATCCAAAATCAAATGCATGCATTCAAAATGGCGGCCCCCAAATGTCTGAAGACAAGCGCAATTCGCTATTCTAGCGCCAACTGAAATAATGAATATTTTTCATGGAAACGTTCTAAATGACTTTACTTGAAAGAACTTATAAACCAGATCATTTTTAAGATATTGTAAAATATTTTTAACAATACCCTAAAAATTATAAAATCGCGACTTGTCTATCTGTCCGTCCGTCCGCCCGTTTGTTCGTGCGTCATAACAAGTTTTCTCGCAAACCACATGAGCTAGAATGAGGAAATTTTCTACGTAGGTCAAAAGTGGTGCCTCTTGAAATTTGCAGTGCAAGAAAATATTTTAAGGTATTTAAGGGGGGTCTCTCCATACAGGCGGGTCTCCCCATACAGGGGGGTGGCATACAATGTTTTTTATTTCTGTAGCCCTCTAGCAGCCAAGGTTCTCAACAGATTCCGTTGAAACTTGAAATTATAAGTCATTAAGGCAAGTTAATTTAATTTAATTATGCAAATCAAATGACAAATAAAACAGTCGAAAATTTACAGCTTAATATTTTTAGCAGCCGATTTCAATAAAAATCGAAATGACGGCCCTCATAGTTCAGAAAAAAATTGAAAATGTATAAATTAATGGCAATGCAAGTGCTGATTAAACTTTTATGGAAATCTTTTCAAATTAACTATTCGAGCTATTTAAGCCTTTGTGTGGTTACCACTGTGAACTGTGTAAACAGCAAATGCGAGAAGGGCGAAACCGGAATTTATATGTTTACAACAATTTATGATCCACCGATTTTCAATATGTAATCCATACGCGTGCAACTCAATTTAATTAGCAAAATATTTGCGCCCCGATAAAAGGTCTCTAAAAACGAACGAGGCCAGATTTTTTTTATGTTAATAAATACCCATGTGGTACAACGAAAATTGCAGTAAGAAGTTTAGTAGTAGGCAAGCCAAATTCTTTTTCGAAACTTTACGCTACATACGACAAATTTACCTTTCCGGCTGGTGCTGCCAACGGGGATTTTTTTTATATTGGTTATAACTGAGAAATTTCCAAAACTCAGCGAGGCAAAAATTAGAGAGGGAATATTTGTTGGTCCACATATACTGGAACTAATGAAGGATACTGATTTTGAAGGAAAGCTGAATAATCAGGGAAAAGTTGCCTGGAAATGTTTTGTGAATGTTGTCCAAAATTTTCTAGGATTCCATAAGCCGGAAAGTTGCAAAGACTTTATCAATGAGCTTATAATTTCATACAAAAATGTAGGATGTAATATGCCTTTAAAAATAGATATGCTGCACTCTCGTCTGGATTTTTTTCTCGAGAATTTGGGTGTTGGGAGTGACGAACAAGGCAAGACATTTCATCTGAACATTTCCATAATCGAAAAGCGCTATCAAGGGAAATGGAGTCCAGGAATACCAACAGATTACTGTTGAAGACTTTAGAGGGACCTACTAGAAGCCAAACATTCACGAAATCATAGCTATTTATTGTACATTAAGGAATATTTTTTCAAAGTGTTAATGATTTATGTACGAGTACTTTTTATAAAAATATATGTCATGATGTCACAAAGAAACCTGATATGTCAATTTTTTCCATTCATATATTATTGTTTGGTGGTCATAAAAGATTCAAAATATGGTATAAAATTCGTGTGACAAAAAAAAAGTTTAAATTTTGTTGACCAGTGTTATTGGTCGCTACGATTTGTGTGAACAGGCCATTGCAGTTTTCACAGTCTTGCAATCACTGAGACTTCCGACTCATTAACAATTTCATACATCTCATGGTTGTATCAAATTTACCATCGGTTTCCGTCTAGCTGTGCTCCAATTATTTGCGTCAGGACCTATCTTTCGAAGGCATTCAAGGTGTTTGCAGATACTTGGATTAAGAAACATGTTTAATACCCATAGCATAGTACAAGTCGTATGACAGATTTGTCTACTTGAAACTATGTTATCGAGATTTTCAAAATTGAATAAAATATTTGATCTCTATCAATAGCGGTTCTCATTATTTTGGCACCTGAATACAAAAATTCAAGTCTAGTCCAGCTAACACAAAGACAAGGCTTACCCTCGAAGAAACTGAAACTATACAAGGCAGATTCAACCACATTGCCTGGATAGTGGAATCCTGAAAAGTAACCCGGACTACATAGTCAGAGGAGCTTGTCCTCTCTTCTCTTGAGATTAATTCCAATAATGAAGAGTACAGTGGCTTAAATTTAATTCTGGCCCTACTTTTCACAAAAAAATAATCAGGGCTGCCAAAGCAATCAGGGCTAAAATTGATTCAAGAGCCGTGGATCAAGAAGGATAAAAGATCAGGTTGGAACACTCGAGACTCCACACTGATTGTAAATATATAATAGAGTACGACCTACGTCGGGCAAAAATGATGATCAGAAGAAATATGAATTTTATGTATCTTTCAGAACATATAGCGCGAGATTTGATTCTCATAAGAAAATGTGTTTCAATTGAAGGGAAAGCTCAAGACATAATTATTGTATCGAAATAATTCCCTGGAGACATAGAACAGATTCCGCTGATGAAAAATCAAAAGCTGGTGGAACATTGCTAGAAAAATAACCTGCCTATTCTAGTTGCATGTGATGCTAGTGTACACGATCAATTATGTGAGCAGCACCGATAGCAATAGTAAAGGTGTAGAACTTTTCGAATTCATATTAAAGTCGAATTTCAACGTGGAGAATGCACGTCACGAGTGTAAGAGAAGAAATATTTCAGCAATAACACTGCTTCCTGATAAAGAGATGATAGGTACAGCATTCTGAGATATGAGAGCTTATAATAGAGAAAACCCAATTCCAGAACCCTAGATGAACAAACTAGGCTCTAAACAAATCCATTTTGGAAGAAAATCTTAAACATTTTCAGTAAAGAGAACTCGAAGATATCTTCAGGAACTGGAGCATGCTGTAGAACAACACAGCCAGGCAATAATTCACGCCTATGAACAAAACTGCCGAGGCATATGTATTATGCAGAAAGAGGGGAATAAAGAATTTGCGAAACATTGATTGAAAATGCAAAGGCATTACAATGCAAGAACACTTAAAAATAACAGGGATGCTTCCCATAAGGCTTTAACAAATGATGGTAAGGATACCCGTAAGGCGAAATGCCTTCAATTTAGAACCCTTTGTGAAAATATTAAGGAAGCCCCGGCGACCGAAAAGCTTCATAAAGTCTCGAAAAAACCGGGAAATAGCTAAAAACTTATCCTAAAAAGAGCTGTCAGCCCCCTTTAGTGCAGTGTATATCAAAACTAGTGAAGGGAGAGCTCTTGTTCTAATGAAAACCGACTCAAAAGAGAATGAAAATATGAATGAAAAGACAATGAAGATAACTCGCATCTGCTCACACAAAAAATAAAAAAAAACATGAAAACATTGACGATTTGAATTCACTAGTTGGACCAAAACTCATAAAATAGAAGCACACCACTACGATCTGTACGGGAAAATACGATGCGCACTAGAAACTTTCTAATTTTTTGAATCGCCAGGGGAATAGCGTGAATCCAGTCTTTATTCAGAAAGAACTAAGTCTAGTTATACCCTATTTAATATCGATATACAGCTTTGGGAAGTATACTAAGCCAGTGAATTCAAATCAAAGACCTTTGGCTTACGCAGCGAGTACTCTAACCACTACACTATGCGGATTATTCAAGACTGCTCAGGATATTCTACCACAAAAGGTAGAGAGGCTCTAGGATTGGGTATAAAGACCAAGTTGAATCAGCTAAGCTATTCTCAAAGATCAATGTGCCGTTTAGTGGCATGGTGACATAGTTCAGCTTTGACAAAAACTTTTGTAAGTACTAGGCTGACCAATAAGAAGGATTGAAGCTCTGAATCCAGAGTGCACCTCATATAGTCACATGTAACCACTGGATTACATTCATGGATTTAAGATTACAGAGGGACAGGGATTGGCGTGTTTGGACCTCGCACTAAGCATTTTGGACCACTGGAAATGACGCCAAGTATCTTCTTGCTGGAGATCCACGCAATTCTAGTAAGCGCACAGCAGAACATAGGTCAGGGATACAAAGGCAAAACGATTGTCATCTTGTCTGACACTTAAGCAGCTTTTAAAGTTCTAAAATCATCAACAATAAGACTTAAGATGGTTTATGAATGTTATACAAAAACTGAACAACTGGGTAAGAATAACAGCGTTACTCTGTATTGGCCAGGGCCAGGGCACACAGGAGTGGTGAGTAGGGAACAAGAGACCTCTTAGCGAGGGAAAGATCAAAGGTAACATTTTTAAGTTTGAGTGCTTCAGGGTGGTGAAAATGAACCATTTTTTGAAATAATTGAAGAAATTAGAAGCTAGAAAATGCAATGAACTCTCGAAAAGTTATCTAGGTCTCAAAAAAATTGAATACGTTCGTTAAATCCTACTCGTATGATGGGAAACGATTTAGATTGGTCATTGAAGAAGGAAAGAATCAACTTAAGACATTTGCAGAAATTTTCGCGGGGCATTGCATAATCGGTGGATATCTTACAAATATGGATCTCAAAGAGAATGGTGAGGTTTGCAGATAAATACGTGGACATCTTCTGACAGACTGCTGGGGTCTGTTCAGGAGGAGAACAGAAAATCTAGGAACTTACTGCTAAGCTGAGTAGCATATTGAATATTTCAAGCCAGCGCAAATCATTCACTTTCTACGGGAGATGCGAAGCAGCGAAATTTATGCACTTTCTACGGGTGGTGGGTCTGATCAGAAAGCTCTAGATTTCTCAATGAGACTAGGGATGGATCTAGATGTAGACTTAAATGGTTCTTCGTAACTATTTATTTTTCACGAAGCACTAACGATTCATTTTTGCGATGGATTAACGATTTTTTCATTTACATTAACACCTTTTTGAGTATTTTTTTTTTTTTTTTTTAAATACCTCCTTCCCTTCCACTCTCTCCATCACACTTTCTTCGTCGCACAACGCTCGTGCGATCTGCACTTCACATTTCGTCGTTTCTACAGGTGTGCCACCCAGACAATGTTTAAAACATCGGTATAAGGGGGCACACAAAAAATATGTGAAGTCATCCTGTTAATCTTTTCATGTCCGATTCGTTAACAGCTCTCAGAGGTAAAAAAAATATTAATTCGACGCAGTAAAAAAAACTCTGAGTTAAAAGAATGGCTGTTTCTTCAAGTATCTCGACGATAGGGTCAACAATGCCCTAAGATGCTATTTTGAAGTTACTGGACAGATAATAATAAATCATAAGGCTAGCTGTGTCTGCCCTAAGATGCTATGTTGAAAGTTTCTGCGCTGAGATTCAATCGCTATTCATTAAATAGTTCCTGAGTCTTTTCTTGAAGATCATAAGTGAATTCGCTTCTTTTACTGATTCCGGGAGATCATTGTATATACGAAGGGCATCATTTGTAGGATCGTTCTTTAGACGATCTGTTCTTGCAAATGGTATAACAAATTGGTCTGCGTTCCTAGCATTGTATTGATTCTTTTGTGATACCCTAACAAATGGCACTTGTGGGGACAAGTTGAGGTTTAAGCATTTGAAGATAAACTTAGCTTTCTCCATTATAATGATTTGGCTAAAAGTTAACGCGTTACACGATTGGTACACTAATTTTGTTGACGTGAGCCTTGGGAGATTATGCATATTTTTATATGCCTTAGTTAACATCCTGGAGATGATATTAATGTTTATCTTTGATGACTGACTCCAGATTACCACTCCGTAATGTAATTTTGACAATACGAATGCATTTAGAACCAGTTGTTTGATGTTCCTCGGGAATCCCTCGTACCTACGTAATAAGCCGATTATGGGGGCTAATTGCCTTCTTAAGCTGTTTATATGTGGGAACCAAGTTAAACGGTGGTCAATGATTAGGCCAAGATATTTAAATTCAAATACCCTTTGCAGATTTTCGCCGTTAATTTTTATATCAATATCAATGTCTTCCTTGTTCTTTTGTTTAAAAATAACAAACTTAGTCTTTGTTACATTCAGCGCTAGTTTATTTTGGTTTAACCACAGACTATATGTTTTCAGATCCTCATTGATGGAGTCTTCAATGGCATTCTTGTTACATCCTGAGTACAGGAGTACTGTATCATCAGCATATAATGTGTAATGCCCATTTAGTCTACATGTAATCAAATTATTTGTGTATAATAGGAACAAAGTGGGGCCTAGTATGGAACCTTGTGGAACTCCTGATTTCATTGGTGCTGGGTCACTCAAAAAATTATTGACTTCTGTTATCTGCAATCTACCTTTTAGATAACTGTGAAATAACTGATTCGCTTTGCCTTGTACACCATATGATTCTAATTTACGAAGCAGAAGGTCATGGTCGACCGTATCAAATGCTTTCTTCAGATCCACAAAAATGGCAACAGCATAGTCTCCATTGTCAAGCCTTTCATTGATGAAATGGGTTACTGAGATCAAAGCATCAAGTGTTCCTTTGGTTTTTTGAAAACCATATTGATGGGAATTTAGGATGGAATTATCCACAATGAACGATGTTAAACGGGTGTTAATTATTTTTTCAAAAATTTTACTGAATCCTGTAAGAAGCGCAATCGGGCGATAGTTATTCGGGTCCGAACGATCACCTCCCTTAAATATAGGAATTATTTTCGCTAGCTTCCCCTCCTCAGGAAACGTCCCGTTTTTGATGTGCTCATTGTAAAAGTCAGCAAGGAGACCTGCTATTTCGTCTCTGACGAGCATAATTTCATCCATTGTTATGTTATCACTGCCTGGAGCAGTGTTCTTCTTCATTGCCTCGATGGTTTTATGCACCTCGTCTTTGTTGGTTGGATGGATGTGAAATGTGGATCTAGGCGAGGTATTTGTATCATTCCTTTTACTTGTTGGAAGAGCACCGAGTTCACTCGTTATTTTTTCACCAATAGTTGAGAAGAAGTTATTTAGAATTGCTGCTTCATTTTGTTGCGAAGAATCAGGCAGAGAGACTGAAATGATCTGCAAATCAGGTGAAAAAGTCCGGGGAAGAGAGTTATCTTTTACTTCGTTTATTATTTTCCATATTTCGCGATTATTATCAGCCGCTGCCTCCAATCTTTTGGAAAAATATGAAAATTTTGCTTCCTTTACGAGACGCTTTGACTCTTTTTTCGCTTGGATATATATGTACTTAAGCGTCAGATCTTCCATGTTCCGTCTAAAATCCGTATACGCCTTCCTCTTTCTTATACTGGCTTCTATAACTCGTTTCGTAATCCAAGTTAGCTGGCGACATCTAAGTTTTTTCTCGATGGTCGAGTGACGTTTGGATTCAGAGATCATATTTGTCAGTTCTGTTAGATTAGTAGGTTTCTGGGTTTCCAATACCCGTTGAAGATGTGTTTTGAAGAGGTCCTTGTTTACATATCGAAACGATTTGTAACTAGGCTTTTGTTTATGAACGTTGAAGTTTTGGATGCTTATTTTTAGAACCTGATGGTCTAGCTCTGGCCAGTTCTCTACTTTGAAATTAATTTTTTCCGCAGTAAGCTTGTCATTTATGACTATATGATCTAGGCAAGTATTCGAAACAGGACGAGTAATTGTTTCCTTATTAATAACAACAGCACCATTTGTATCGAGAGTATCTTTATATAGCCTTGATTCTGAGGACTCGGTGATTAAGTCAATGTTTGTGTCAGCTACTGTGAGTAAGTTTTTTTCTGCTGAGTATATGTTGTCTAGAACAGAGCAAAGATCTTGCGCGTTCAAACAGCTGGGGTTGTAGAAAGTGCCGATTTTTATTTTTTTACCAGCTTGGATTAACTCGATTATTATCATATTATATTTATCAGGCGTCACACGATTAGTGGTGAAATTTATTGAGTTTTTAATATATATTGCTGTGCCGCCACCTCTTCCGGGTCTGCAGGAGAAAACTGAATGATAACCCTGAATGTTAAAATATTTAGCTTCCTCAGGATAAATCCAGACTTCATTTAGTATGATCACATCTATGTTGGGATTATGCTGCAGATAAATCTGAATGTCACTTAGTTTGTGCCGTAAGCTTCTAATATTTGCATAAAGGAGAGTCAGTTGCTTGCCACTTAGTCGGTTTGTATCGTTACAATTCATTTGCAGTCGTAGTCAATGCTCCTCCTGGCAATCATTATCCTACGTTGGTATTCTGGGCACTGAGTAGAGTCTGATCTGTGGGAGTAATCAACATTCTTACTGTTACCCGCGCAATTGAAGCATTTCTCGAAATCACTTTTACAGGCCTTCGTTTCGTGCTTTCCTGCACACTTAGCACATGTTTGCTCCCCTTCGCACTTTAACGTCTTGTGATTAAACTTTTGGCATTTATAGCACCTCGTAATATTGTAGTCTTCCTTGATAAAATAAGACCCATAATCAATATTGACGTATCTGTTTACCAATCTTTGGTACATACACCCATTCACCTGCAGAATATGTAACCACTTTCCATTTCTTGTCTTTCTGGCGTGAACTACTTCCATTTTTTCATTCTCCCCAATATTAGGGTTCAAGGAACGTATTTCATTCGTTAACTCCTCAGTAGAAAACTCTTTTTCTAGGCCATTAATGACCAGTCTTGGTTGACGGGATTTGGTCTCCATAATATCATATTCGTCCCGCATTATTTCTTTTGCCATGTTGTAAAGCGTGGTTGTGTTTTCGTTTGATGATGTTTTTATGATGGCACCGCCATCACGAATTGGCCGCAGTAGTTGCAAAGGAATTTTACATTTGGACGGCTTTATCTTCGACTTGAAATCTGCAAGTGTTTTTTCCGAGGACGAATGTTTTTTTGGCTTGATTAAAATCCCTTTTTGGCACGTTGTGTTAGAGTTCTGTTCTCTTGGATAAGTGGAGATACTTTTTGTGATATCAGCATATGAGGTTTGACGCATAGGTGCTGCTTTTGCAACCAATGAGGTTATAGTGGTTTTCATTTCTAGAATGTGATTCTCGACCTCTTTCATTTGGTTAAGGAGACGATCTTCTTTCGTTTTTTGATGGTAGCTTTTACACGAGGAACACATCCAAATCACATCCTTAGATATATCCATGATTTTGCGGTATGTCTCCTCACTCATTTTTATGCATTTCAGGTGAAACCGCTTATTGCAAATGCCATCGCAGCCCATGCCTTTATGGTTTTCCTCCACTTGTTCCACTGGTTTTCTGCATTTACCACATTTGTCAGCACCAGGTGGCGCTGCCATGATTGGTGATTTTCAATTGGTATTATATATTATATTTTTTAATTGATTTTAATTAAATTTGATAACGAGGATTAACGATTTATAATATGAAACAGTATTTCGACCAATTAAAACAAGAATGAATTGAATTATGATTAAAAAGAATGTTTAAAATTTTCCAAATGAGGGAAAAAGCAAGATGGGAAAAAAAAAAAAAAAAAAAAAATACGAATCGATTTATTTATTATAGAAAATATTGTTAGTTTGAGGTTTATCAGTATTTTTGGGATTATGTTGGAAATAAATTATTTTATATATTATAGAAAATAATTATATAGAAATTAAAATTTTACTATTAATAATATTCAGAAATGTTCAATTTGTACTACACGAGAATCCCTCTCCTCGTACAAATAATAAATGAAAATAAACCGTTAGCAATGTTAAGCACAAAGAAAACTTTAAGTGAAAAATTTGGCTAAGATGAATACTACTTATCCGTGATTTCCACCGAGAAATAGCAGAGAACCTAACACCAACTTCACTAAAGAAAAAAAACAGCTGATTTCACTTTTTATTTCACTTCCTAATAGATTTTTCTGTAGAGCTGATAACTCAAGTGTCACTATCAATCAGTTGTCAATTTGACATCCGTTGTTCGTCCATACCATTCATGAGTCCAGCCCATTGCAGCTTACGCAGTCTTACTATCAGTGGTTGTATTGGATTCGCCATTGATCCCCGTCTAACTTTACTTCGATTATTCGCCTCAGGACTGTCCACTCAAAGGCGTACAATATTTTTGCGGATGCTTGGGTTAGGGTCCATGTTTATCTGTTTTGTAGCACTACAGCCCCTCTAGGGCCTTCGCTTAGAGAAAGTTAGAGTATCTCATTTTCATGACCGGATTGATTTTTTCGGAAGTTGATTTGGTCAGTACCATGCTCCCGTATGCCTGCTCAGCTATGGTTTGATCTGATCAAATCAATTCATATCCCCACTGAGCAAACACTCATAGTCTGTTCGAAAAATCCCCTGAACTAAATCAAGTTGCTCCCAACGAGATTTGAACCTGGGACCTTTGGCTTATGCGTTCATGCTCTAACCACTAAACCACACAGACTACTCCATATTTCCTACCCATGGCATAACACAGGTCTGTGTATGCAGCTGATACTCAAGATCGTCAAAATTGGATAAAAAGTTTTATTTGCGCGCTGTATTCTTCGGCGTATTTCATCTCTTTTATTACCCCTTTTTGTTGTTTTGGCAATATAAAAAATCAAATGCAAATTCGAAAAAAACTGTAATGTCTGGGACAACTTAAGATTGAGTCAAGCTGACATGCTTCTGACAGATGACATTCTAGTCAACAATTTTCGTATGAACAGTTTTGTATTTCATCTTTCATGTCAAAAGTTGTATTCATTTAGAAATGAGTGAAATTTCTGAAAAAATTCTTTATATTTTACAATATCACTACGATCAAGGTGAGAATGCATCAAAGGCTCGTGAAAAAATTTGTGCTGTCTACGGTCAAGATACTTTATCAAAAGCAATAGCCAAGAGATGGTTCACTCGCTTTCGTTCTGGAAATTTCGATGTGAAAGATGCACCCCGCTCAGGTCGACCAATCACTGAAAAAGTCGATGAAATCTTACAGAAAATTGAAGATGACCAACACATAAGCAGCCATGACATTTCTAAGGAACTGAATATCTATCACCAAACAGTTTTGAACCATTTGCGTAAAGCTGGATACACAAAGAAGCTCGACGTTTGGTGGCCGTATGAATTAACACAAAAAAATTTGATCGACCGGATTTCCATTCGCGAAATGTTAATAAAACGCAACGAAATCGAACCATTTTTGAAGCAAGTCATTACGCGCGATGAAAAATGGGTAAGAAACGAGCATATTTTTCGAAAAATATCATGGTCAAAAAAAGGTGAATCATCACAAACAACTTCAAAGCCAGGATTGACACCAAATAAAGTTATGCTGTGTGCATGGTGGGATTGGAAGGGAATTGTTTATCATAAGGTGCTAGAACCTAGCCAAACACTCAATTTGGCTCTGCACTGTCAGCAATTAACCAGATTGCAACAAGCAACTCAAAAAACCGGCCAGAATCGATCAAGAGAAAAAGGATTCTCTTCCATCATGACAATGCCAGACCACACACATCTTTGATGACCCGGCAAAAATTGACAGAGTTTGGCTGGGAAGTTTTGATGCAGCCACCATGTAATCCAGACCTTGCACCATCAGACTACCATTTGTTTCGGTGTCTGCAAACATCTGTTTCGGTGTCTGCAAAACTTCTTTAATGAAAAGAAATTCACTTCTTAAAGGGACTGTGAAAATTATCTGGCCAAGTTTTTCGCCGGAAAACCACAGAGGTTCTACAAACATGGAATAATGGCTCTGCTCAACAAATGACAAAAGGTCATAGATAATAATGGACAATATGTACTTAAATAAAATTCATTTTTAATAAAAGAAGTATTCAATCGAAAAATGACAAAAAAGGGTCAATACTGCTTAGACTTACCAATATTTCAACCGTCAACACTTGTTGCTATAATTCTATGCTATTAGAATGGCTACATCTCATTTGACTTTAATCTGATTTGTATGAAATTTCATGAGCGTAAGGATTTTACGCTATTCTACATATATAACGGTGCAATTTTAAAAGTATTGATGCTACCATTTCGGTTCTTTGGGAGAAAACGTGAACTTAACAAATCTTACTACTATTAGTAAAGTTGAGTAAATTTTGATTTCTGAAGCATTTGTTGCCTTTGTACCTTTAAAAATCTATATTTGTGTCTTTTTCAGACTTTTCAGCTCAAATATGTGCAATCGCGAGGGGAGCGGGATACAATTTGTTCATACTTTTTGCTTCATCTGGCCTTCTGATATGCAAATTTACTTGTTTCTTTCAGATTTTATAAGCTCCAATCAAGACCTTTCATTTAATAGCCCACTCAACTAGCTTTGATAAAAAACTTTGCCTTAAGGGAGACCCCCTTATAACTTTTGAAATATTTTATAAGTCCTAAACTTCCGAGAAATTACCACTTCTGATCTTTTCACAAAGCTTGAGCTATGTAGCTCTTATAGTTTCTGAAAAATTTGCAGTAAGGCACAGACAGATAGCTCGTCAGATAAATGGACAGATCGACAGATAGACCGAATGGATGCGAAGCTAGTAGGTCCTTGTAAAATTCCTTCTATAAAGACCTGAAAATGACGGCAGAAGGGATTATAAAGCGCATACTTAATCGCTCGAAAGCTTCAAAGATAGAGACTAGTTTTTTTAGCGTTCTCTCCCCTTGATTTCTCCCTTGTCATTAGAAAAGAAATTCCTGTAACAAAATGGCACCTCATAGCGTAGAAAAATGAGTTCTAGCCACAAACTGATTTTCTTGGATAAGGGAAAGTGTAGAACGTCGGCATGTCTGCGTACCATCCGTTGTTGATAATGGGAGTTCTTTGGAGGTCTAATAAATCCATAGCTTCTATCTGCTATAAGAATAGCTAGTGATTTTTCTCTCAAACAGCTTGGTATTCAGAAAGGGTTTTCAAGAATTGATGCTATCTCAGCAGTTTTTGAAGCAACTGCAAGTGCGGGGAAGTCATACCCCAGGGTTAAACTATCGCCTTGCCAGTTTTATTGGACTTACCAAATTCCTCCCCTGTATCGCTGGTTACTTATTGGTAATAATTCAAGCTTATCTCAGCACTCAAAAGTTGCTTTTGAGCAACAAGGAGGAAGTAAGAAGTGAAAATATAATCTCGGGGACAGTCTGATTTCAAGATCTAACCCTCAGAATACCATGTACGATGAACTGATATGCCTGTGAATATGCCATTGATAGATTACGTTAATTATATCGTAATGATTAAGTCTAGGTCTGGTGATCTTTTTTACGTCAGCAAAATGAATGACAGAGTAAGGTCTGTACGCTTGTGGTCTTAAAAACGGTAGCTGTTACTTTGATGAAGTGGACGATACCAACAGTCAAACTCATGACAGTTCCCTGTCAGGTATCTAGGTATGACATCCATAAGACATGTGGCAATGCGGCCAAGACTTTATAGTCACTGAATAGGCTTACTGCTGAATGCGGGTTGCCCTTGAAATACAAGGTGACGCCTGTTAATGGCTGGATTTAACTCCACACTACTATACAGTCCCAAAATATGGAGTGATGCTATGAAAATCAAGACAAACAGAATAACAACTGAGCAGCAAACATGCAGCGCCTTGAAGCTTTAAAATCTTTTGTAGCTACCATACTGTTTCTGAAGATGCAGTATTTGTGTTGGCAAGTGTAATTCTAACAAATCTGTTGACACTTGAATGCACGGAAGCATTGAATGGTCACTTGAGAATGAGCCATGATCTAGTTGCAATGCAGATATATGCCAAAACACTGCAATGCTGGCAGTATTGGTGGAATGCAAGTATTTCTGTTCATTAAATGGCTAGACCTACGTTCAATAGGTCTGACATATAGGTTAACCGATAGCATAGAAAAGTAAAATGCTACCTTTCCCAACTTATGAGGTGGAATATCTTCATCGATTGAGAAAGGTTAAAACTCTATTCTATTCTTCTGTTGTGAGCAGTTATGGGCAGGAAGAAGCATCTTTGCTTTTATGTTATATTAAATTCACTCAGACTCCATGGTTAATTTTTTGAAACAGCTCTTAGATACAAACCGAACTTTTCTTTTTGTTTAACTCAGCATCATATTGGTAAAGTGGCACGTGTAAACTGATCGATTATGTTTGACCAACGATATAATATGACCTCCATCCTTAAGCAATGTACAAATGATCCAAATCCAGGGAGGAAGTTTTTAGTAGGCGCATACCAGGTCTGTGATGATAGGTCTGCAAAGCCAATGCCAAGTGAATTTCGCACAAAGCTGAAATTTCGTTGAAGTATTATAATTTTGCATGACAAAGATAAGACTTCTACGATAATTCTACATGAACGTGTGACGGATTGTGTTTTTGATAAAGTTTTGAGTTTTTGAGTACTCGAAAATCAGCAAGCAGCCACTTCAGAAAATATATTAATAAATTCAAAGTTCGTATTGTAAGTTGAAATGAAGGCAGTGTTCAAGTCTTCATCAGAATGACCAGTAAAGCCTAATAAAACTAACGATTGGTTTAACGATGGGCGTAAATTGGGTTGGTACCGACAATATTAAGATATTGTTGCAGCCGCGGAAGTCACCGCAGCTGCGGATATTAATTTTTGGCCGAGAAGTACTTTTCTCAGGGTAGCATACTGAGGCCGGCTAGCGCTCAGTCATATCGTGGGTCTTCCGGGATACCCTCTGCTCGTGTTGTGCCACTCTACACATAAAAGAGGAGGGGGAGAGGAGGGGCTAACCTCGAAAAATGAAACAACATTTTAATTTAGTAGCTCTTCTTCTTCTTCTTCGTAGCACTACAACCCATCTTGGGCCTACGGTTCCTGCAAATAGCACCCCCAACTATTTTAGCTCATTGTCTGCATCATCCTGTTTTGAAGTTTAAGCAGTGATGAACTGTCCGTCGCCCTAGTCAGACCAGCGTTTCATTGGTTTCCGCACTGGTCAACGCCCTTCAGTTCTCCCAACGAATGACCTTTTTGGGTATCCGTGGTTCGTCCATACAATGCATATAGCTAGCCTATTGCAGCTTTTGCAGACTTACAATTCTGGAGACCTCCGGCCCGTCAAAAATTTCATACAGCTCATGGTCGCATCCAATTTTCCATTGACCCCCATCTAGGTTCGCTCCAATTATTTGCCTTAGGACGGCGTTCAATATATTTCCGGATGCTTGGATTAGGGTCCATGTTCCACACCCATAGCGTAGCACTGGTCTTATCACAGATTTATATACTTGGAACTTTGTTTTTTTGTATATGCAGCTGGTTTTCAAGATCATCAAAACTGAATAAAATATTTTATTTTCAAGCTGTATTCTTCGGCGTATTTCGTCTCTTTCATTGTAGTGTCTCGTTACTTTGGTGCCTAAATACACAAATCCGCACATATTCAGTAACTCCTGTCCATTTTATTTAAGAAAATGGAAGGGAAAATAACACTTACAATGGTCATCATAAATATGATAACAAAAACAAACCTTCAAAGCAATTATGAATTCAGAAATCTTCTTCTTTGTAGCACTACAGCTCCTATCAGGCCTTCGCTTTAGAGATAGTTAGAGTTTCTCATTTTTCATGACCGTATTGATTTTTTGGAAGTTGTTTAGGTCAGTACCATGCTCTCGTGTGCTTACTCAGCTATGATATGATCTGATTAAATCATTACATATCACTACTGAGTGAACACTCGTAGTCTATCCGAAAAATCCCCTGCACTAAATCACGTTGCTACCAACGAGATTTGAACCTGGGACCTTCAGCTTATACGTTCATGCTCTAACCACTAGACCACACACAAATAATTTGGTGTTAATTAAATAGCATGAAATAAATTGAATTTAAATAATGAAATGTTACTCACTCCTTTTCTTGCTTGCAGATCGCTTCGCAACTAGGGGAGAGGGACACTGACCATTAAATTTTTGACTCCTTCTTTATTTCAATTTAGCACCAAAAACTAAGCTCTAAGAGAAAATCTAAATGGCCACTAATCTGATTTCCAGCACCTCAAACTAACTCGAATTTAGAACCAGTACAATTTATACTCTCCGCTACAGGCTCCGCTAGTATTTCGGTTTTAATTTTCTTTTGAAAAATTTTTATCTTGTGATAATATCGAAGATTGTTTTTAAAAAAAACTAATAAAAGTTCACTTTTCCTTTTTCGCGTTTTCATAGTTTAGGAATTCCGACACTCGGTGGTTTAGTTATTGGTGTGACTTTGCACCGAATATTTGATTCATTCATCGTTTCTCTTAACTGCCCACTGTGTATCCAATTTGCGTCAATTTTAACTTGCACACAGTTGAACTCACTCGTATTCAAAAGCAATACAATGGTTTTTCTCCACTAACTGCACTAGTATTTCCGTTTTAATTTGTCCTTTGAAAAAAAAAGAGCTTGTCTTCGTTTTTCCAATAATTCAATGATAATAATGAAGTTTGTCTTTAGAAAATCTAATATTAGTTAACTTTTCGTTTTTCATATTTTTATAGTTTAGGAATTCCGGCTTTGTATTTTCACCACAATGTTGGTGGTAGATTTTTAGTACACTATCATTAATATTTATTTCATTTCTTCGCAATTCGACTTTCTTCCGCGGCAACCGGTCTCTAAAACTTTCAATTTTTCCGTCTTATCGATCTTCAATCCCCATATGAACTTTCTTACCACTTAACTTCATGTTTCAACCAGACTCCGAAAAACTGACTGCACTGCAATCCCGCGGAAACTCTCCCGATCAAGAGTTCATCAGCCGGCAACTGCCGTTGTCGACGCATCCCTTTCGAAAAGCGCACAGCTGATGCTCTGTGGCACTTGTTTGGCTAGTTCTTCTCAGCTGTAAGCTTTATCATTTTTCATGATATATAGATATTGCTGTTGCCAGCAATGCACATACGTTCACACTATTCAATAGTAATGTAAAATCTACTATTGAATGACGCGAACATATGCTCCTCGTTGTTATTGCCGCATATTGGATAGAAATTATTTCAGGCTGGATATTCATTCTTTAGCAAGTTTCGGGTGTTTGAATTTTTTAACTCTTGATAGCTAATGATGAAAAATGAATAAATTTCCAACACGCGACATTTGCTGATCACAACATTTTCACTAAGAATAAAGAAATAATCCAACAAACAGCGAATAAAATAAATGAAAATAAGAAATGGAATTTTGCGGGGGACAATTTAGAAAACTGTGTGAAATTTTAACGAATTAATCATCCATTGACTTTATATTAAGATTTATGTGAAAAATTACCTTTTATATATTTTCAAGAGTACTTTGTGCAGAAATTATTGCATTTCACCTGAAAGTGGAAAACATGCATATTGTTAATGGTTGCGGGGTGATTTAATACTACTAATATAATAAACGATTAATCAATAGACACAACTTTATGAAAAAAAGAGCAGTGAGTCCTGTGATAGAGGAACACAATTATTAATCCCACAATGACTTGATGAACCATTGGGCAAGAGAAACGCTTGTTACACATATCACTACACTCACTTTAATAATAAAAAGTTTTATTTATTAGTCTCTATTTAAACATGACATTTCAAATCATTAATTTCCGAAAGATTATTATGTTTGTAAAAGCAATTAAATTATCAAGAACCTTCAAAATTAAAATTCTAAGAAAGATAACTGTGAACAAATTCAAGCAATTACTATGACTTTCTGGTAATTATTTTCCTTTGATAAAACAAGCCAAATGATTTGTATCTCAATTATTCAAGAAAGTCAAAATCATTATGTCTAATGTATTCCACCTCATAATTCTGTTTCTGCTGTTCTCTAATCCTTAAGCACGGGCATGAATATTCACCACATTTCTTAGAAGTTCAGCATATCAGAGAAGATACAACCAAAACAGCAGCGTTTAATCCTTTTCGTGAAGGCTAGACTTATTATTCTTGCAAAATTATTATACATAGTTCAAGGCTTGTCAGTTATCTCTGTCTTGCCATATAAATTAGAGAATCCACTTCTCATTGTCTTAATTTAAATTACCGAAACAGATCCAGACAAGCATGCATGCATGTTTCAATTATTTCTTAATCTTCGTACGAATGAGTCTAAGCCCCAAAGGTGTATATTCATTGTCCTAAGGGTTTCTCTAAGAAGATTGTTTTGCTTTGATTTATGCACAATAGGAACCCGACAAAATAATACTGAAATGCAAACGAATAAATCTTCAGTATAGATAACATGGCACAAGCACAAATACCAAAAGCTTAAATAATTGCCAACTAACAAAATCCTTGTCATTATTCGGAAAACAAAGGATGGTCTATTTCGCAGTCTGCCCTTGGGTTATTTCTCAGCATAAATAAATTGTTGATATGATGACCTATCTTAGTTTTTGTTCGAAGGACAAAAGCTTCAAAGCCCGAAAGTTATACTGAAAGAGAAATTCCATTAAAGTTCTAGCTGGCTGGACTCCTGCTGTTGCTTTAATGTGTATGGCTAGATAGAGCATATAAACATATTTGTTCTAGTGTAGCGAATACACCTGAAAACCAAATAAAAAGGCTACCATAATTCCAAAGGTATCACAAAATGAAATCAAAATCTCATTACCATCTTTGGCATAGGGGCAGACTTGGTGTGAAATATTATACGAACGAAAGCTTCAACAAAGATGTAGACTGTCATATGTGTTGACAAATAGGAACATGTTGAACGAAAGCTTCAATTTAGATTTGAACATCAACGTCAGAGATGTGATGTTATCGAATGTTTATTCGTTTCATGAATAATATGTAGTTGTGGTAGCTACTTGTAGAGGAAAGAGCATTTTCATACCAAAATGAATATACTCGTTAGGATATTCATATATAAATATAATGACTTCAACTTATTTTGATCGTTTGCTAAAAGTTAGAGTTTTTGTAAGATAATAATGTACTTAGAGTAATAAATGTAAGACGTAAAATCTATAAGAGAAAAATACTCGTGGTTATACATATAATGTTATCTATTTCTGCATATGCTTGTATTTAAAAGCTGTAAATGACGCAATTAAACGGAAATATTGTTGTAAATATTTTATTATCCACTGATTTACGCTCACTTGTTCCTAATTATAAGCACATCAGATTTGAAGAAGCTAACCAGAAACCGAGAAAATGTTGGTTATATATGCAAAACATTCTACAATTTCTGAAATCGAGTAGCTATGCGCTGCTTTCTTCAACAGAGTCAGATCAGAATTTTCTCGATTTTCCCTGCCAAGCTAGCTTACTCGGACATCCGAATCAGCTGAATTTGGCTCGATCTATACGGTAAATTACCTACTGTATAAAACGTGCAGCTTTCTAGTGACATACGAGTATTCTAGAGGAAAGTTACATAATAATAGAGCTAGCGTATCTCGTTTCTTAAGTCCCACAATTTTTTTTTCAAATGGATCTGTCAGTTAGTTATTGAAATGTACTTGTCAGATAAACAAGCTTAACAGAGATACTGACACGCAGCATTATTTTATGCAGTACATTACAGTCTACACCCAGGAAGATGTAGCAAACATCGATGTTGAATTTCCTATATTTTTGAAGCCCCTGCTTGATCGTAAACAATTTGTCCGTCGTTGACTATCGAACTCTGAAGCTGTCTTGGTAATCGACAATAACGTAATCGGCGTATGTAGTAATTCGATCTTCATGAAACCTGGTGAATTTTTTGTAGGCTATACAAATCAGTGGTATGCTTTTATAGTTTTCGCACTATAGCTTATCTTCTTTTTTGTGGATTGAGAAAATTATAGACTAGGCTCCACGGTATTTTTCCTTGGTCCCATGTTTTAAGAATAATTTAGTGGATGGTTCTTGCGAGTTGCTATCGGCATATTTGATGAGTTCTGGTAATATCTTATCGATCGTTGACAGTTTATTATTTCTGTCTACTTATAGCGCAAGAAAATATTACAGAGGGGTGCCGCTACATTTTTTATAGAAGGCTAGTGTTTCCAGTGTCCGGTGCTGTGCAAAGGGGTAAAGAGTTATTTAACCCTAGGAAGGCAACCGGGGTGATACGTCACCCCACGACGTGAGAAAAGTATTTTTTTATGATGTTGCAATAATTATCTCTTTCTATCATTCTGTCTATTCTATAATTAAAGGGACTACTATCAGTCAAATAAGTGAGCGCATCGCGGCAAGTTGTGATTTAGTTTATATTGGCATTGCTGGGGTGACTCAACACCCCTTTTGGTATTAACGTATGTTTTAATTTTTATAGTATTAAGAATAAATTTTTAGTTTTAAGGTGAAAATGACTTCGCTCACAGAAGATGAAATCAGGAAATTACTAGAAAATTCTGAAGACGAAAGTTCAGACAATGAGCGCTATTCACAAGACGGGGAAATCTCTGAAACACATGATTGTGTGATTGTGCAGTCAGAAGAAGATGACGTTTTGTCCTGCGGTGATGATAGTGATGACGAGAATCTCCCACAAGCTCAAGCCGAAGTGCTCAGAGGTAAGAATCGCCATGTTTGGTCCTCAGTTCCGCCACCATCAAGTCGAACTGCACGGCGAAATATTGTGACTCTCTGCCGACTTACACGAGGAGCCGCCCAAAATATTCAAACGGAAAAAGATGCGTTCAAAACTTTATTTTCCCAGTCGATCATTGATCCGACTGTTTTGCATACGAATCAAGAAATCGAGCGGCGTGCAAGTAACTACGTAGATCAGCACTATGTTAGTAAAACGGATAGCATAGAAATGGAAGCGTTAATAGGTTTGCTTTACTTTTCGGCTATAAATCGAGACAACCGCAAAAGTGTAAAAGATATGTGGTCACCGTTTAGTGCTACTATTTATAAATGCATAATGAACGCTAATCGTTTCCGATTTTTGCTAATTTGTCTACGTTTCGACGACAAGAATAACAGAAACGTGGAAGACAAATTTGCCCCAATCCGACAAATATGGTCTTTTTTATTAAAAATTGCAAAGATTCATATGAACCACGTTTTTTTGTTACGATCGATGAACAGCTTTTGAGTTTTCGGGGCAAATGTCCATTTCGCGTGTACATAGCATCAAAGCCAGACAAATATGGCTTGAAAATAGTAGCCATTTGTGATGCCAAAACATTTTACATGTTCGATGCAATTCCGTATATTGGCAAGGAAACGGAAGAAAAAACACCTGCGGAGTATGTTAAAAAACTATCCGAAAGCATCAAATGGTCCTGGCGTAATGTCACCTATGACAATTGGTTTGCGTCTATTCCACTAGCGGATGAAATGTTAAAAGATTATCAGCTAACAACTTTGAGTACGCTTCGCAAAAATAAACGGGAAATACCTCTATAATTTTTGCCACATAGAAGTAAGCCACCACTTACTTCTCAATTTGCTTTCGACCGAGAAAAAATACTGGTTTCTTTTACACGTAGGAAAAACAAATCTGTGATACTTTTGTCCACAATGCATTGTAAGGCTGAAGTAAATCGACAAACACAGAAACCGGAAATAATACACGATTATAACGCAACAAAAGGAGGAGTCGATACTTTGGATCAAATGATGCATTCATTTACTTCAGTAAGAACCACTGGACGATGGCCACTTCGATATTTTTATGGAATGATGGACCAGGCCGGCATAAATTCTATGGTGCTTTACGTTGACAGTAAGGACCCTGGTATCCCTACTCGCAAATTTCGAAGTACCTATTTGAAGGAACTGGCATTACAATTGGCAAAGCCTCATATGCAACGTCGTTGCACCACAAATTTGCCACGAGAATTAGCGAGCACTTTACGTGATATTCTTGGTATGACGCAGGATGGTTCTGAAGGTGAACTACCAGTGAAGCTGCAGAAGCAGTCAAGATGTGCGCTCTGCCCAAGAAAACGAGACAAAAAAGTTAAAACTTTTTGTGTAAGGTGCCACCAGCCAGCATGCCCCGAACATCGTAAAGATATCTGCTTGAATTGTGTTCAATTACAAGAATAACGAATTGAAATTTTAATCACTGCAAAAAGAAAAATGTTTTTGTTTTTTAATTGAATCAACCTAATGTATTTTAGACTGAATATTAATAATTTTTGATTAGGTGATTGTTTTATTTGATTTCAAAAGTGATGGGGTGACCGCACACCCCTATTGTTATTTACGATTGTAAAAAAGCCTTGCCTTCCAAGGGTTAAAGTATGAATCCAATCTTTACTTAACCTTGCTTTCATCTTTGATGATATTGTCATTTTAATGGCTACGTAAAATAATTTTACAAAATCCTACTAGTTTCGCGACCTGTCTGTCCGTCTGTTCGTCCGTGTGTCACAGCACTTTTTCTCGCAAACTACTTAAGCTAGAAACATCAAAGTTTGTATGCAGGTGTAAAGCGGTGCCCTCTTCAAAGTTCAACTACAAAACATATCATAAGGTATTTAAGGGGGGTCTCCCCATATAGGGGAGTGGCCCCAAAATACAAAAATCATCAAAGGTAGCCGAAATGGGTATCAAATGAAAAGTCTTGATGAGAACTTTTCAAAAAAGGTATTAATTTGATACTTTTTGCTTCGAGGGACGCGCAGGGAGGGGAAATACATGAAAAATTTGTGTCCCCCCCCTCGCGATGGAACACTTGTAATCCGAAAAATCTGAAAAAATTATGGTGGTAGGTGTTCATGGGTATAACAACAACAAATACTTTGGAAGTCAAAATTCGCTCAACTTTGTTACTAATAGTATGATATTCGAATTTCATATTTTCCCCATGAAAATCGCATCGGTACCGTTAAACTGAACGAAATTCGATATTTACGTAGTCCTACTAAGGTTTCTTAGACTTTGCAAGTTTGATGAAAATTGAATAATATGCACGGAAGGTATAGCCGTTTGAAATTCATCCAATTAAAACAACAATAACACATGATTTTGGTATTTTATGAACTTTCCATCGAATCAGTCGCAGCAGTTTTGACTTGATCTTTTTGAAATTTCCCAATAAGGTCAATAACATTAATAACTTTAAGAATTCATGATTTGAGTGACTTTGTCGGTTTGCAACGAAATGGCGACCGTTGAAAATAGAAAAACAATGGATTTTCTTTTGAACGTGTACATGTTTCTTGACGTTATTCATTGCTGGTGACTGCATTTCTGAGAAATTGGGTACAAAACACTTCTGATATGAGCGTAGGTCTGTCTACCCAACTTGTTATCTCTAAAAAGCGTGATCTTTGGCTGATAACATTCCAGAGTAGAAATTCAATTTAGGTAGTCATTAGGCCTTGCGAATAATTCTTCTTCTGCTTAGCACTACAGCCCCTTTTGGGCCTTCGCTTCCTGCAAACAGTGCCTCCAACTGTATTGGTCCATTTACCGCGTCCTCTAATTTCGAAATCCGAGCAGCGATGAACTGTCTTTGTCGACTGAGTCAGACCAGCGTTTTCTCGGTTTCCCCACTGGTCTCCGGCCTTCAGTTCTCGCAACGAATACCTTTTTGGGTATCCGTTGTTCGTCCATACGATTCATGTGGCCAGCCCATTGCAGCTTCGGCAGTTTTATAATCGTTGAGACCTCCGGGTCATTAAAATTTCATACAGCTCATGGTTGTATCGAATTTTCCATTGGTCTTCGTCTAGCTTTGCTCCGATTATTCACCTCAGGACCCGCCGCTCAAAGGCGTTCAATATATTTGCTGATGCTTGGGTTAGGGTTCATATTTTACACCCATAGTATAACACAGGTCTTATCACAGAATTGTATACTTGGAACTTTGTTTTCCTGTGTATGCAGCTGGTCTTCAAGATCGTCAATACTGAATAAAATATTTTATTTGCGAGCTGTATTCTTCCGCGTATTTCGTCTCTTTCATTGCCCGTTTTCGTTAAAAAATGCACAAATTCGCTAACATTTTTGATACTATATTCGCCAAGTGTAATATTTTGTGTATTTGAAGTATTTTTCCTCGACTGCGTCATGAGCTTTGTTTTATTTTCATTGATTTGTAGCCCTACAAGTTTTGCTTTGCTGTCGAGTTTTAGGAAGAGTTTTTTGACAGTTGTTAATGACCGTGACAAAATGTTCATGTCGCGTATCGACAGGAAGCTTCCTTATGACGTACTCTAGACCCAAATTGAAGAGCAATGGGGCCAGCCCATCTCCCTGCTTTAGTCCGTATGTGTCAAAGGCATCGGTAAGTTGGTTATTGATGCGGACTTGGGAGGTAATGGACGTCATTTTCATTTTGGTAAGACGGACTAATTTGGCTGGGATGCCAAAGCAAAGCATTATTTGGTTCAGTACGTTACGATCAATACTGTCGTTTGTTTGCTTAAAGCCAACGAAAATTTGGTGCACGTCTATGTTGAATTCCCAGCACTTTCTAAGTACCAGCTTGACTGTAAGCAATGAGTATATTGTTGATCTGCCTGCTCTAAAACCACCTTGATACTCCCCAATAATACTGTTGGTGTATGAGCTGATTTTATTTTCTAAGATCTTTGAAAATATTTTATAAGCCGTACAAAGTAGTGATATGCCTCCATAATTTTTGCACTGTAGCTTGCCTAAACGGGCATTAGGGCCTAGTACGGGCTCCGTATATGGTCCTATTCCGAACGTTATACATTACCCCATCACCATCTAAATCACGCAGTGATGGAGCTTGCCTAAACAGTTCCTAATTAGGGCTGTGATGGGACTTGCTTAAGCAGTTCTTAATTTAGGTAGTGATGGGCCTTTCCTAGACAGTTCCTAATTTAGGAAATGATATGGCTTGCGTCAACACTTCCTAATTTAGGGTGTGATGGTATTTGCCCAAACAGTTCCTAAACACAAACAACTTTCTTGGCAAAATCAGCACAAAAGATATCGTTTTCTCTTTCTCTTTATTTCGTTGAATACTTATCAGTTTTCACATTTTTCAAGAAAATCCACAATTGCGTTAAATTTATATACATAAAACCAACAACACAGCTCCGGTGCAAATTATATGCGGTGAAATATTTTGATTCAATTTAGACATACCGATTAGGGCCCCATAAGGTCTACATTATGTACACCTAACTTAGGTATGCCGCATCAGGGTCCCATTAGGCCCACATTAGGCATGCGCTGCTTAGGAAGAGTGATCAACTCCTCATCACATCCGAACTTAAAAGTATTTAAAATTTTGCATTCTCATCTTCTATGCGTGTATAATTGTAATTTATTATCAGAAATTTTATTTTGTTTCGATTTTACACAACAAAAATTTTCTGTTTAGGAACTGTTTAAGCAAGCTCCACCAGTGCCTAAATTAGGAATAGTTTAAGTAAGCTAAATTGGGAATTGTTCAGGCAAGCCCCATCACCGCCTAAACTGAAATTTTATGTGAAGTGAGGAAAATTGTAACCATTTAAACTCTTACCAAGAATTTAAGATTTATTTGTTTCTTACATATGTTTAGGTACTGTTTTGGTATCCGCCATCACCGCCTAAATTAGGAACTTTTTAGTTCAGTCCTTCACAGTCTAAATTGAAACTATATTTGTAAACTGAAGAAAATGGATGCCTTTTTGACGAATGTTCGTAAGACCATCGTTTTTGAAGAATGTTCGCAAAACTAGCATTTTTGACTAATGTTCGTAAAACTATCGTTTTTGACGAAAGTTCATAAAAATGTTGTTTTTGACGAATGTCACGAAAGCTATCGTTTTTGACGGTTGTTTGTAAAACTATCGTTCTTGACGAAAGTTCGTAAAAGTATCGATTTTGATGAACGTTTGTAAAACTATCATTTTTGACAAATGTTTATTAAACCATCATATTAGAGGAATGTTCGTAAAACAATCGTTTTGACGAGTTTTCGTAAAATTATCTTCTTTACGAGTGCTTGTCAAATTATCGTCTTTGATGAATTTTCTTAAAACTACCGTTTTTGACGAATTTTTGTGGAAAAATCGTTTTTGACGAATGTTCGTAGAACAATTATTTTTGAAGAATTTTCATAAAACTATCATTTTTGACGAATGTTCGTAAAACTTCCGTTTTTGATGAATGATCATGAGACTATGGTTTTTGACGAATTTTTGTAAAACGCTAAGTTGTTACTGAGATGTTTTATTATTGTTTACATTTTTCGAAACAAAGATTTTTCTGTTTAGAAATTTCGCAGGAAAACCCGATTGGGCCCCTAATGCTGAAAGCCCCATCAGTGCCTAACAATGTTGTGTTTAGGAATTGATGGGGTATTACATTGCGTTCGGCATAAGGGTACTACCTCCCATTCACTGGGGTTACTCCAACTGGGGATTTCGGTCCTGGGGTCGCTCGTCAAAGGGCGGGCGTGGGCTCCACTCACTCCCGAAACACCCCGTATGACCGCCGAGTGAGACTGTGGCACGCCGGAGTATAGTTTCTATGCCCGAACATGCATGGCTCCTCTGAACCCATCACCTGAAAAATAAACTTTCTTTCTTCCACCAACTTTTGGCCTAATAACTGCTGAGTAACCCTATCTCAACTTCCACAACCCGCGAGAGGAGGTAGTGCTAAACAAATCTTAAACTGAACAAGTTTAGGCATGCCTAATTAGGCCTGCATTAGGCACACCCAACTAGGTCCACATTAGGCATGCCTAAACTGGTAGAAAATAAAAAATCACTTTAAATTTCAAAATTTTCATTTGATCATTTTTGTCTTTCTCGGCGTTATACTAAAATGGGAAATTTTTCAAAATTTTTTTATTTAGAGAATCCTAACTGGATCCTCATTAAGCATTCATTAAATGATAAAATGTGAAAATCTCCTAATCACACATTCCATTGCAAAATTTCCCTCTTCAAATTGCAGTAAAAAGCAAAATTGCCAAAATAGCTAAGACTACGTGTAGGCATGCCTAATTAGGTCTCCATTAGACCTGCACTAGGCATGCCTAACTTAGGCAAGCCCCACTGTTTCTTTATTAGGCCCTAATGCCCACTTGGGCATGCCTAAACTGGGGGAAAAATAATAAAAATGACTATGAAAATCATATAAGCCTAAGTGGTAGCCAACTATAGATTGGAAATCCACCTGCTGCAGTAGCAAGGACACAAACTCTGGAGGTTTCAACGTCTTATCTCCCAGAAAACATCGTAGAGGATATCAAGTTGCGATTCAACTCATCAATATACATTACCTAAATACTTCCCCTGTCAACCTGAGAACATAGCCTAGAGCCATTTGACACATTGTTTTGGGCTAAGCTCCATTTTGCTATGCCATAAAGATGCCTTCAAGTTGAGGGATCCTTCCTCCAGCCGGAACAAATGGAGAAAGTGGTATTGGTAGAAAAGTGATTCTTCAACATGGATGTTCCCGGCTGCTGTTAGTCCGAGCATAATGTGCCACATGGTTCCATTTGTCAACCGCATCCCCCTGATTAGACTAACTGGAGAGAGCTCTCCCAGTTTCTTGTAGAGACGCCATCTTGTGCATGCAAAATGTCTGGCAGAACCAGTCATGAGTCCTTAACGCAACGAGAAAGAATGTCTTGAGGATACAATTGAAATTCCAACTAATGGAAAAGCAAAACGCAAGCAATGAAAGCGTGTAGGAGGAAATGTGCTGAACATAAAACATTCGTGAAAAGGGAAAGCTGTAAGGCAAATGCATCTATAATCACCCAGATGAGCCTGGTGTCAGGAATGGGGAAACTCATTACCAACCACTTGAATGAGAAATAGTCCTCACAGATGTCTTTATTGCCCTTACAGGGCACACGTACAGGAGCCTCTTGCAATGGAGTCAGTTAATCGTCCAAAGGTGTCAACTGGATCTATTATCCCTTCTAAACAGTGCTCTAAAGCACCAACATGAACTCAACGTAGAAACACAAACCGCAGCCCCATGCTGGCCGGTGGAAAAATGGATGAAATGGACTCGTGTGCACAACAAACATAAAAGTGTCGATTACTTAGAAGCCTAAAACGATCAGGAATGCCAGATGGTCACCATGAACCAGGACTACCAGAATACCAACGTTCAGGAGACCAGGCTTGTTCCAATAAGTCAACCTTGGTATGTGGTAGCCACGCAAAAGCCTCTGTAAAGTTGCTGGTTGCATGCATTCGAATGAGCAATGCATTGGATGTCGAGTGCTAGACAGTATTTTCCGACCATTTATTTGAAATCTCGGAAAATCTCACTGTTCCATACTTCATGAATGGTTTATTTGTCAGTGGATTGGCCCTGTCTGCTTAGTACGCAGTCAAAAGGACCAAGAGATGATTCATCAAAGCGGTAATTCTCAAGGCTCCAGCTTATAAGGATGCGAAATCAACGCTTTTGAAGCTGGGTGCCCTTATTAGGCTGATGAGGGCTGTATATGGATTCCAACAATAATTAAGGATCCTATGGCCATCATCGCCTGCCTCAGGATGTAGAACTCAAAAATGTCTATACAAAACTAAAGGATCATTTCTGATAAGCAAAGTGACAGCCTACAGGCTAATTACTTGAAAACTGCCCTAGCGGTCTGGATGGACCTGGCCAGTGTAGATCTTTTGAGGTTTATCTTCAGCCATGAGTTAATCTGCTCCCATAGAGGCTTAAAATCACCTTTTTCGAATAAGAAAAAATAAAGTAGTCCCTACAAATGGGTAAGTAACTCTTTTGAGAAAAGTCACTAGCCAAGATACAATCGCAATGAAGATATTCTAGAAAGAAGACATGAGCTTTACCGCCACTCGGTAGAGTGCTGAGTAAATAGGTATTGACCCGGTGTTAAGTAGCGATAACAACGCACACCACCATATGTCGCCGAATTTGCAATCGTCGATGTGAATAGCAATTGGAATTTATAACGTCTAGTGCACTCACAGTTTTAAAGGTTCTGTTGTCCCGTTCAGTAGATAGCAAGTGATAGACATCACGCTGACCATGCTAAGAAGATCACAGCCAATTCAAAGCAGGAGGGTCTCGAGCGAACCTTCACTTTCTGATCAAATATGTATTGAATTTTGCGGAAGCACACAGATAAAGATAGAGCGACCATTCAGAATTTTTAGAAAAATAGACTTGAAGTTGTATATTTTGAAAGAAGAAGCAGAATTATGTGTACAACGAAACTAAAAATCTGATAAATGGTGTTGAAAAATTCAACTCAAACCTAAACTGCTGTTTGGAGGCCACATGTCCATCTCGGCTTAAACAGAACAATAGTTGAAGGATGGAACACAAACTGCAAAATATTCAACAATTCACTAAAAAGCTGTAAGGAGAGCACTACAGGCCAACTCAGAGGGTGACTGGTGGATCCAGCAAGGTTAAGTGAAAGACTTAAAATCGCCCTCTTATATAAAGTTTTCCGAGGAGGCTGTGGAAATGCAAAGGACTGCAATATTTTATAAAGTTCTCAATATGAACCATATGTTTAAGCAAGATTCAATCCAAAGGCCTGATGGCACCATTAAGGAGTCGAATCTGGACTCACTGGAAGTTCTGATGAAGATAAATTTTAGGTTCAATCAGTCATTTATTAAGAGCACTCAATAGGGTTGTTCATACTACCATAAAGAGGAAGAGCGGAAGGAGAATTGGTAATTAGCAAGACAAGTGGTTACATTGAATAGAATTCAAAATTTGCTGGAATCTTTCGATGAATTCAGATCAATGGACTTGTTGTTCTTGCTTCTCGTATGATCAAGGCAAAATCTAGCAAGTTGATACTATGTCGAAGAAGATCTCAACATCAAGCCTAAATAGCAATTCAAATTCAAAAGCGCTTTATTGATTCAATAGCTATAAAGTCTATAAAAATAATATCGAGCTAAACACTAGCATACATACCCACAACATGGTGGATAATCAGAGTCACGTTTATTCTGGAGCCCGAAAAAAGTGACTTCTTTGAGCTTAAGACATTTCGTTCTATCTGTCTTACTTCATTTTCACTGAAAGTACTCAAAAAGCTGGTAGACCGACACATTAGATGTACAATACTGAAAAAGGATCGTTTCAAAATCACACAGTACGCATGTTAACGGGGAAAACCCTGCGAATTTGCTCCTCATCCCTAGTGGAGGTGATAGATGGAAAGTGTTTATTGATATTTAGAGATCTTTGATCGCGCATCATAAAATTCTTTGTGTTAAATTACAAGCGCCTTCAGGTTTAAACCAGAGACTGTCAGTTAGATCAGCTAACTAGTCAAGTACAGATTGCTCTTTGCAAAGACAGAGGGGGGACAATGCGTTGTAGCAAATTCGTTGTAGCCAAGGTCAAGAAAAGATGGAGGGGACGTCTTCTCACCACTGATATGGAGCATATTGGTCAGCACTTTCTCACATGGGCTGACAGAGTATGAGATCTCTTTGCAAGCATATATATAGGCTCTTTACAGGAATATGTGAATTATTCTAGATAAGCTGCAGCAGTGATATCAGGACACTAGACTTCCAATTGATCTGCAGAAACACTTTGTGGTTCTCTTCATGAGCAAGAAAGAAAACTGATCGTTTAGTTCCACCTCAACTGGATGGTGTCACTGCGTTGAAAAGTCAAGCATCTTAGGGTTGCCTTAGATAGGAAACTTCTTTGGAAGAAGCATATTTTCTTGCAATGATTAAGGAAGCTTGTAGACTATTTGGACAAAGTAAGAACTTGGAACGTTATGGGGCTTGATGCCCAACTAGCTATTATGACTATATACAGCGATTATCTAGCCACTGGTTTGGTCAGCATTTGCAGTCTGGTGGCCCAGAGTAGACGGATCTTGGGTATCACTTTGCTTGGCAAGGCTGTAAAGAATGGTATGTCTGTGAATTACCGAGGCTTTTGGCAATGTAACAGATAAGGCCTTGAATGCCATATTATAGTTGCCTCTCGTTGATTTATTCATAAAAGGAGAGCCACTGAAATCTGCCCTGAGACTTGCGGTAGCAAGGTAAACTGAAAGCTGTTCAAGTGTCATAATAGCATCCTCAAATTATTAATGGGATATGCTCCTAAGGCGATTATGCCATTCCGTGGTCTAATTTTCTAATCCTAGTTCGATTGCGGATCATTTCCATTCGGTCAATTTTTGATTTGTTGCAGGATTAACTGTTGATTTTCCAGGGATGGGGTGTTAGCTCATGTTCAGACCTCCATACTGGTCACATCGCTATTGGTGAGATATTGGTATCAGGTGTGGAAAACTCACCTTCACCGTATGACGTCACTATTTTGCAAGAATTGAAAGTTTCAAGCGACTACCACAAGAGGGCGTAAGTAGGGTTTGGTAAAAGCGGTGTTACATAAATGTAGTTTTTGAAATTTCTTCTTTTTTGGGAATTGGTATATTCAATATTCAACACCGAAATACTTTTCTATCAATTGGTTGCCTGTTGGCATAATAGAGAGATTCCCATTTACATAGGAATCCACCGGTGAGGATGGTCAACGCTTGATCACGCTGCTGCATCACTTATTACGTCCAAAAATTTATTTGGAAAATACAAATAATTTTCTACTTTCTTCCTGCTTTTTACTTTTTATAGTATAAAATAGTTGATCAGATTTCCATGCTCCAAAAACAAACATATGTCACCATTTTAAATTTTGTTGGAGAAAATTATGTATCTAGAAATTCAGATTGTTTTTAACATTGAAATGTACTCCACTTCATTCACGTTTAAGTAAATTTCAGTTAGTATTAAGAGAGAAGCTGGCACGCTATATGGCTACACAGACACGTGGTATAAAATGAAACCTGGCTTCAGTATATCCAATAACCATGACACATACTTATGTATGTGCCCAAATGCAGTATCAACCTGGTATAAACTGTCAAGTGAAGCTTGTTATCAAAATTAAATGACAGGAAATGAGGAGTTTATCTGATTTTTAGCTACTCGTATATTTTTAAAATATTGGCATGCAACATGGCTTGATCAGCATCAATAAATGGTAATTTCATTCGTGTGGAGGTTCTTTCAAATTTGGACAAAAAAATCGATTTTAGTTCGATTTGGTTTTAAACTTATTGTGGACTGTTAGTGTGATAGGCATCAGTTGCTATCATCCCCGATGTCGCGAAACGTGTATGATATAAACTGGTGACTTTTGTTTGCTTTTGGCGTTCTCGGGTCCGGGTTATAAAGTGTCAAAACGTTTTGCTCATTGCTGGGCATAAAAAACTCATTCAGCAACACCATGTAGATACTAAAATTTCCTGGGAAATTTGCACGCTGCATCGAAGACTGTCTTTAAAATTGTTCAAAAAAAAGCCGTGCGCGAGGAAATTCAAGTTAACTCTGAAGCTGGGAACGAGCCGCCGCACTTATTTGTTACTGGTGATGGTTCTTGGAAAAAGCGAGGATTTTAGTCGCTTTTTGGTATTGTCCCGCTTATCGGCAAGTATACCGTTAAAATTATAGATGTCATCGTGAAATCTTCCTACTGCCAAGCCTGTCACAACTGGGCGTCGAAACAAGGGACACCAGAGTACGATGTATAGAGCAAAAATCATGCCGATGAATGCACCGCGAATCATACAGGTAGTTCGGGCAAAATGGAGATAAACGGCGTACGCGAGATGTTATTGAGATCCGAAAATCTTCTGGGAGTCAAGTATAAGAATTATATCGGTGACGGGGACAGGAAAACTTACAAGGCTCTCATTGATTTGAACGCATACGATGACTGCTCGGTGTTAAAGAAAAAGTGCGTGTGTCACGTCCAAAAGAGGATGGGCACTCGACTTCGGAAGTTGAAAAAGGACACAAATGGGCTTGGTGGGAAGGGGGCCGGAAAATTGACAAACAAAGTGATCGCGGATCTGACGCTGTATTATGGATTAGCGATTAAATGCAACCCGGATTCCTCTGCAAGTATGAAAGACGCTATCTAGGCTACTTATTTCTACAAGTTCTCAGCGAAAGAAAATCCACAATACCATTTATGCCCTGAAGGAGATAAGACCTGGGGCAAGTGGCAAGTTGCAGAGAAAGAAGGAAGACTGGACACTTTTAAACGTCCTCCTCCCTTCGCGAAAAATGTTGCCGAAGCCATCAAGCCAATTTACGAAGTGCTTTCCAACCCGAACCTCCTAGAACGCTGCGTTGGGGCAAATACACAAAACTCGAATGAGTCTTTCAACTCTACAATTTGGAGATTAGCGCCCAAGCACCTGCATTGTGGAGTAAAAGTTGTCGATACTTCGACATACATTGCTGCGTGTTTGTTCGACGAGGAAAGATCATCTTTACTAAGGATCATGAACGCCCTGAATATCAGTATTGGCATCGAGGCCAGCCGATATACCACCGATGACGAGAGAATCTTGGCAGCTGAACGACGAATATCAGTCGCTCCTCGAAACGCCCGCCTCGCGAATCGTCTGCAGGAGCAGGCAAACCAACTCAACTTCGAAATCGAGGAAGGGATCCTGTACGGACCAGGAATAAGCGACAAAGAACCTGATGTGAGTATAATGTTTAAACTTTAAACGCGTTTTTCTCGGAACCATGTTTTTCATCATAATTTCAAGCACAGGTCTTGATCTATTGCTCCAATTCCCTTCAGTCAAAGCATGTTTGAAAGGATATGATTTTTCGTATGGCTTATACTTACAATATACATCAAAAATTGTTTAATTGATATTTTTGAGCAAGGTCAAATCACAAAATAAGTGGATCAAAAAAATGTTTATTTTCGAACGCCCACATTTCAGTGAATTTTTCGTCGAAAATCATTCAGATTTAGTAGAAGCCATAGAGAATTTTATGAATTTCAATAAACAAAAAACATTTTTCATTTCAATTCACTACAAGAGGCTAGAGAACTGAAATTCGTAGACGATGTTCTGCGTGTAGAGGCAGACAAGAGCCACCATTTTTCAGCCGCCATTTTGAATTTCGTCAAGATGAATATGTCAAATTATTGTACAATAAAAACCCCATTAAACCATCATAACCAGTTTGTTTGTCTTTTCATCATGCCACAATTAATTCCCAAACTTCGCCTTCTTTTCGGCCAAATTTGAAATTTTGTTCATACTGGGAAGTTATCATAGTATCGATACTAAAATAGGTTTTATGTAATATACTACGTTATACATTTCCCCTTTCAAATATCACCATTTTAGTATGAAAGAAGGGAGGAAAAGTTAAAGTCTGAGCATAACCTGCTACATAGTTCTATTTGTCAACCAATGTAAGCATGGCTCCAATGCCAGTCTCCGGGGGAAGCTTTCGAATTTCATTGAAGAAGTCACAACATTACCTATTTCATATTTTATAGGCAAGAGGTGTGTGGCAGGTGCCTTTCATCTGTGCTACATAAGACACGCAGTTGGGTGACCATAACTTACCAAACTTATGCACGTACATATAATTGAGCCACGATCTAAGGTCCCGTATCTCTTCACATGCAATATTTCATCTTCTCTTTAGGTCCATCCCCCAGAATGTCGACAATTCCCGAAAGAGCATTGGCTCCTTTCCTAGATTCAGACTAAATTCGGTACGGAGGTTTATTGAACTATGCGATGAATCTCACAATAAAAATCCAAAGTCAAACCGCCTGAAACAAAATGGTGGCCATTCAAAAGCCGAAAAACGTGCAACGTTTTTGTTATTATACATATGACCAATTTTTTCAACCAATTTTAATGAAATTTGTCATTTTGGTCAAAACTACAAAACGTTGAACTACAGATCAGGGTCCAAAAACCGAAATGAGAGTTTTTTAAGCTCGATATTTTAAGTAGTCACAATTATAATTCGAAGAGTACGAGTCTTAACTTTACCGTTTTAAATAATCATAACCGAAGATTTTGTCATTTTGGTGATCATTCATGTACAAATTTCGAAATAGCGGCAGTTCAAATATGCGACTTTTTCAGATCTTTTTTGCCCTCTAGTGGCCACGTTTCTCAACAGATTTAAAGAGAATTTGGAAATATGGATACATGTATTAAGCTCTCGAGAATTTGGAAATATGGATGCTTGTATTAAGCTCTCGTATTTTGCCAAAAATTGGATGTATTTATGCAAAAGACCATTTTTCTCAAACAGTGTTTGATTTTCTAAGTGGCGGCCAATAAAATGGTTACTTGCTTTTATAAATAAAGGTACCTACGGGAAATTTTTCCCTCCGGCGGACGGTGCTGACGGGACTTTTCGTGTGCAGGACATAATGTTATAGTTTTTCGCGAGTCCTCGGGTAGCTGCTCGTCTGAGTATATTATGCATACCAATCAATGGACAAGGTTTCTTAATTGGAGACCCCACTTCTAGAGAAGTTCTGCAGACACTACCAGTACATCTATTCCAGTAGCATTACCGTTCTATCTACCAAGAAAATCATACATTCAGTATGATGTAGTATTTCTAGATGACGTCATAAATTCTATCATGTTATAGTGAAGATCATTGGCACTCAGATATTTATGGTAACAAACGAGTAAGTCACCAGTTAGACTCCCTCTTCTCTGTCGACAATTGTCCGTGGCAGTTATTCCGAAACTTCCGAGAAAAGTCTGTCACTATGTTATATTTAACATTAGGGACGGAAACGTTACCTTAGTCTTAAGGCACTGCCGAAAATTTGAAAACTGAACAAGACATTGGGCTTTTTCAGACGCAGCGTGAAAAGTGAGCGTTAAACAGGTTATATGGGCAAGAAGAGTGAGAGGTATTGAGGGAACCTGATGGTGAAAACATGCCAAAATTTTCTAGGGGTTCACCCTAGCGTAATGCACATACACAAACGCATTTTGTTGATCATTTGATGGGGGCAATTTTATACAAACGCCGGTAATCATTCCGAATCGAACATTCGGTGAAGAAGCTAGTCGTCATAAAACGATTGTCTTTCTTTAATTTGCGTGCAAAAATGGATGCGTGGACGCGAGAAGCTACGCGTTTTTTAATAAATTTATAAACGCGGAGGCCATGTTCAATTTCAGGGAACAACACGACGAATATCACGATTTCAATAAAGTTAAGTTGCCTATTGTGAATCCATAGAAAATTAACAGTAAGTATAATCTTCATAGAATCACATTATAATGAGCTAGTTTACAACACATCAAGAAAAATATGCGACTAAAAAAGATATTCAAATTTGGAACATATTTTCAGAAAGCGGGAAAACACGGAGGATTCAAATAAATCCAATAGAAGTTTGAATCGACAAACTTTAACAATCATAAAATACATTTTTCATTCCAGTAAAACATCAATTCTCAATCGCTTATCTCTCTGCCTTCGCTCTCATATTGTCCGCACGATCTTTAACGATCAAATGATCCTTTTAACACATACACTCGCAAGACGTGTATCGTATACAAAAATAGCTTGGGTGAACTATACAACGTGTAAACATAAGGGCGTAAGCGCGAAACCTGTTTGACTATGGATGAGTACCATTTCCGTGTGAAAAAGCCCATTGACTGTAATAGCTATAATAAGTAAAGCGAGCTTCCCCAAAAGTGCAGATCTGTGTTGTAAACAATTGCGTTGAAGCACTATCAATGATACCCCTGCGTTGATACCAATCCTCGGTATCAGCAGCGCAGTAGCGCATTTTGGCATCAACCTCTATGTCGAGAGATTTAACGCTTGGCATCAACCAAAGACATATATGGACGCGAAATGAGCTTATTTTCATCTATACGTGAGTGAAGTACTTTTACTACATACATTCCTTCCTCTCGCATGCGAATTGAAATCCCCCTGCCTTTCACGCCACTAGAGAATCCACACATTCAACTGGCTCTCTAGTTGCTCTCACGAAAATCCCTCTCCTCTTATACCTTAACCCCCAAATTGTCAACAAAATATCAACCATATGATTGAAAACATATGATTTGTGTAAATTCAACATAGATGGGAAACGTTTAATCAAGATGAATTTGAAATTGTACGCAAAACAATTTTTTTAAGATAAACCGAGTGTTATTGTGCCGAAAAATGAAAAACGTAGTGACGCGTGTGGGCTTGTTAAAACTGCTCTAGGAAGTATGTCAGGGGCGTATCCTTCGTAGGGTAAGTCATGTTCAATCTTTTATATCGTTCAAGTTGGAATACCCGCATAGAAAATTGATTTAGTTCAAGATGCGAAAATTAGTGGGAGACATCACGTCAAATTTATTTGAAATTCGAATCAACAGCTAATAACGAGCCAACTTCACGCTACATGATAAAGTGCTTCAATTCTCTTGATGCATTTCGTATCCATTCTCTCTGAGATCTATGGCATCAACACAGTTGCTGTGTGTTGGTAATAACATTGGATTCAAGGGATGTATGGATCTACTGCTGGCGCTGGTATCAATGTTTCAGCTCACCAAAAATTGATGCGTTACAGACGTCTACTGTGTAGTTGCGGTTGCTTCGGGTTCACTTTTTTTTTAATCAGATGTCCGTCTAGTGCCTTTTTAATTTTAAACCTTCAAGTAAAGAAAAATTAAGAAAAACTACTTGTTAAACTTTTTTGTTGTTTTATAACTAGGCAAGAAATTGAAAATAATTGTAGTTAATGTAGATTTATGATTTTCAAAAGTAATGACCAGTCGGTCCATTTTTGGAAGGTAGCGTTTGTTTGTCTCGTTTGGTAATCCAGGCCAGGTTAGGCAAATTATATAAGATAACAAAATACATCCAAGTATTCGCAAAGGTGTTTTTTCTTTGCTATGAAATCATAGTCAGATCTTATCATCGATATGAGGTAAGGCGTACTGGAAAACCGATAGGCGATATTGCGTGAATAGTAATTTAATCCAAGGAAATATATCATGCTTTGCTTTTAATTTCAAAAGCTGAAATAAAGCCCTCGTATAAAATCAGGTCAATTGTTCCCCGAACTAATAAACTTCCGTTGTTCACGCATAAATGAAAGTTTCTCCGTAAGAATGAAAATAAAATCCTTCCCTCAATGTTTGCCAGAAAATATTAATTTTTATATTCTTTGCTATAAAACCCATTTCACACTTTCTTCCTTTCACTGGCTATGTGTCAGCTGATAATGTTTGTCAACCGCACTGGCATATATTCGGTTTATCTTGTGTTTTGTATCAACTATAAAAACGCTTTCACGTCATGTCCATTTATTTAGTCCATTTTCTCCCACAGATGTCTCGTGGCGAGACATAAAAAATGAAGCAGGAAATATATTATACAACCAAATATGGCAGTGGCGGTTCGTCTTTTCATCTTGTGGCATCCACATGGAAATGAATTTTTAAAAACCAGGTCAAGTTGAGGGTTTTCTAGGGTATGCATATGGACAAGGAGACAGTAAAAGTCTTGCATGTGAAACGAATAGGGGAACACTAAAATCCAACTATGAATAAGTTATAAGGTCAATCATGCTATGAAAACATGCTTTGGTCAATATTGAGTGTCATACATATGTACATATATCAACTGCTTTGCTCGGTGGTTGGTAAATTGTCTTTTTCATCTTGCCTGAAATGGTTCCACCGCAAAGGATACAGATTATCACGGAAAGTACGCTTTGTGCACAGGAATATGAATCCATTTCAGGTAGAACTGGATTCTTTTATAATTTCAACATGATTTTCTAGTCTAAGTTGAAATCATACTCTCTTTTCAAAAATTGACTATATTATTCAAATGGTAAAAACACGATGTTCAGAATGAGGTTTATTCCTTAACAAATTCTCATCAACAGATCATTTACTTAACGGAAACAGTCCGTTTATTTTCCAACAAAACTGTCATGCGAATAAAAAACTTGCAGGGTAAAATTATCACTTACATAATACATATATATTTTGTACTGAATGGTTCTTCGCAGATAGCCAGTCCATAAAGGAAAATATATAAAAGAAAATATCAATTTTCCACCAATTTATCAATCAGAGACATTAATATCCTTTATAAAATTTTCCTTTTTTGTGATTCAACTTCAGCTATAAATAAGGAGTATATTGAAGAGATCAATTTATGACCTGTGCAATAATATGAACAATAAAGTATTGACATACATAATAATTTATAGATTATTGATGAAATAATAAGCTTTACTGCTATTTTATCGAAATATTTTATCTGGATGAAAATAATCGTTAACCATGTTGAAATTTGGAATTTTCCTTATTAATGCCTTGTAAATAAATTATCATGTCAGTCGCTTAACCGATGTTTACTCCCTGTCCTTATTCAAATTCAAATTAGTATGCGCTTTATTCCATCGATCATTATAAAATTTATAAAAACATAAAGTAAGTTTCAAAATATTTAAACAATTAAAAAACTGAATGGCATACTTGGCATACTAAATTTAAATAATATGGCGCTTAGAACAAATACCAAAAATTAACAATATCGTATCTTCATCAAATCAGAATTATGATATATTATTAATTAATATAGCGTAAATCCAGGATACATGGACAACCGGTATAGACAGACCATTCGGAAATTTTGCTGGTCTATCACAGCAGTGCCGCATTCATTGTATAGTGGTTTTCTACTTGAGCAGACGTAAACACGCTTAGTTTTGCTCGTGAGTTTCAAGGAAAAAAATGCATTTATTTCTATTGGTGAGTTGAAAAATGTTTTCACTGGATTTGATTTTTATGTGGTTAACTTGGTTTAAATTATTTTGACGTAATGTCAGGGCTATAACTCAAGTGTAAGTTAAGTATGATTTTAACCTAAAATTGCTTGCCAGTAGCGTTATTTTCTGCGCGAGAAGCTGGTCCATCTATTCCTGACAACTGGGATAGGTAAATCAGTGACATTTGAGTTGTTCCACATTTGAGCAAGTTGAAGTAGCAGGAGGATGCTCCTGCCAGAAGGTTTTTGTAAGACAATTAGTAAATCAAACAATAAATCCTGCATATCAAAACTTGACTAATATACAGATTCCATAAATTGAGTTCGAAAAATGATTATGGTTATTATGATTTTAAACTCGCCACTATTTTGTTTCAAGTGTTTTGACCCCGTTGCTTGAAAAGTCATGATAACACATGAATATTGCAAACCATTCCTAAAATTTTTATCAAAATTCCTACATATTTGTAGTGTCTAGGTCCGTTGCAAGCGTGTATTTCCCTAGTATCACGTGTTAATGTTGTTGTAATGGTTAGATATTCAATCGGCTGTAACTTAGCTGTTTATTGTTCAGAAAACTTAAATTGCAGGTTTCGGGAAATTTAAGGGTCCCATCTTGATTTTATAGACAAAAAAGCAAAATTTATAAAATGTGCTATTATTAACAAAGTTGATTGAATTTCGACTTCTAAGGTATTTGTTGCCCTTGTGAAGGAAAAATTGTCAGTTTAAGTACTGTTTTGAAAAGCTGTTATAAAGGACTTTCATTTGATATTCATATCGGCTACCTTTGATGAAATTTTTTGTTCAGCGAGCACTCCCCTGTACTGTAATCATCGCTTCATGGCCTATTTTTTCGAATCCTAGAATGGTTACAAAGCCCATTTGCTAGGAGCTCTCTCCTGCCTCCTCGACTTGTTTCACTTATGAGTATTAATTGCAGGTACTCATCCTCAGGCATTCATTAAATTGAATCAAGTGTTAAAAGCATGCGCCTTAAACGTTGAAGTTGGGGCAAAATAACTCAAAATTATTCAATATTTGCCTTTAAAACAGCCACTATTTTGCTTTACGATTACTAATACCGCTAGCTGAGCCAATTCTCAAAGAAATACATGATACCTACCATTCCTGAAATTTTCAAGCGAATCCTAGCAAAGCTGTAGTATCTGAGTCGGTAAAAAGCGCATATTGTTCCAAAGCCATATGTTTCCATAGTAATACAGCGCATATTGTTCCATAGTAATACAGGAAAATTCAAATCGCTATAACTTCGTTAAATACCATTCGATCTTTATGAAGCTTTTAGGACAGATTAATCTTATAAATAGTCATCTGTGTACTGAATTTCATTAAATTTAAGGGCACCGTTAAGATTTTATTCAAGAAAACATAAAATCGATAAATCATACTTTTACTAACAAAGTTGAGTGAATTTCGACTTCTCATGTATTTATTGTTGTTGTACTCATAAAGGCCTACATTCATGATTTTTTTCAGGTTTTTCGGATCAAAGGTGTCCAATCGCGAGGGGGGGGGGACACAAAATTTTCGTACATTTCCCCATCCCCTGCACCCCTCGAATCAAAATTTGTCATTTTAAGACCTGTTTTGAAAAGTTCTGATTAAGACCTTTCATTTGATACCCATATTGCCTACATGCGATGAAAAGTTTTTTTTCAGGGGCAACTCCTCTATATGGAGAGACCCCCCTTAAAGACCTTATAATTTTTTTTCGTGTTGAAACTTTGAAGAGGGCGTCACTTCGCACCTACTTACAAAATCTTATGTTTCTAGCTTATGTTGTTTGCGAGAAAAATTGGTGTGACACACGGACGGACGGACGGACAGACGGACGGACGGACAGACGGACAGACAGGACGCGACTTTAGTAGGGTATTGTAAAATGATTTTACAATAACCTAAAAAAAATATAGGATAGCTGGACCATACTTCATATTAGGACTTTACTTTTTATATAAATTAAATGATACATATAAAAAAAATTATTTACTTTTTATACCAGAAAAGGCTCATCTGGGAGGGGAGAATGGTCTGAAGATAGTTGAAAAAATGCAGTCAAAGCTGTTGAAAATACTGGAATGGGACTGAATGCTGCAGCAAAAGCGTTTGGCATATCAAAAACCACTCTAAAGAGACGCATCACGTCACAAAGTTTTAATAAAGGTTCCATGGGAAAAACTCATTGCTAGGCGTTAAAAACTAAAAAAAATTGTTGGACACATTAAAAAAATTACAATCAAGGGAGTTCACCCCAATTAGAGACTCGGTACGTCCCATGGCTTATTATTTAGCAGAAAACCTGCAATTGAAACATAACTTCAATCCTGAAACGAAATAAGCAGAGTACGACTGGCTTTCTTCTTTTCTTGTGCACAATCCTGATTTTTCTATCCAGCAATATGAAGGAGTATCTATTGCAAGACCAAAGGATCTAAGTACAATAGATTTCAAAGCGTCTTTTGACCTCTTAAAGAATGTTTTAGAAGAAAATCGTATTATGAATAAACTTGGAAACATTCTCAACATAGTTTGCTGCTCAATCATAAACCTCGAAGAATGTGTCTGTTATTTTGAGAAAAAAAGGTGAAACCATCTCAGTATTATCATATGTTAATGAAGAGGGTACATTTCAGCTACAAGAGAAGAGGGAAGAAGTGCGAATAAGATGTGGACAACGATCAACAACAGTAAGAGAACAGAAAAAAAAACTTACATCGCTCTCAGAATCGGAAGATATTGATATTAATACAATTTGCAACGATAATTTTTATGAAAGCGAAACGAGGTGAAGATTGGATTGAGTGTATGTTATGCTCCCGCGCAAAACACAAAGGCTGCACGAGATTCGAAAATAAATGTGATTACTGCGGATAGCGAGATTCTCAAAAGAATATGACTGCAGATTTATTCAATGTTCGGAAAAATGTGAAAATAAAGCCTGCTCCCTTTATTTTTTAAGTAAATTGAATTTCAAATTGACTTGCCATTTTTCACATAGTTTATAACTCTACCCTAAGCACTTTTGTAGCAGTCTCTAACCTTAAAGTTTGAAATAAACAGTCCATACCTTTTATAGCTTGTATTCCGTGTGTTATATTCTGTTTTGGTAACATAAAATGGAGGTTCATCCATCCATATGAGGTGATTCATCTAACCCGAGTACGCTCAAGGCAAATGGACCCCCGAGTGAAAAAAAGAAAAAAAATTATCTTCCGGTTTGATCAGCGTAACACCTTCAAAGGTGCTTGGAATCAATCAAGGACATATGTATATACCACAAAAATATAAGCCAAATGCTAGATAATTCAAACATTCAGAAAAATAGCTTTAAAAAAACATGGTCCAACTACCCATGAAATCCGATTATCAATTCATTGGAAGGAAGGAGAAAAAACCAACTCTATTAAAACACAGTGGAAAAGTGGACTTTTTGCATACATCTAATATGTTCTATCTTAGTTCTAAAAAATTCTAATAAAAAACTTTATCTTTTCCCTACATAATTCATCACAATATACATAGCCTTTTGAGTAAGGAGAGGCGAAGGAAGGCTGAAGGCTGCCCAGTAAAGACCAAAACTTACTTGTAACAATTTTTTTTGATTTACAGGGAGTTTTAATTATTGATTTTCTTCCCGATTCCTAAACAGAGAATGTGCCTTACTATTCCCAGTTGTTAAAGTCAGCAAAAACCTCCTACCGAAACAAAAGACGAGGTACACCCATCGGAGATGTCATCCTTCTCCATGACAATGCTAGGCCTTACACTGTGGCATTGATAAGGGATGAACTGGAAGAAATGGGCAGAGAAAAACTTAAACACTCTCCTTATAGTCCAAATTGTACCCTTGTGACCACGTTTAGTTCGGGCCCTTAAATAATTACTTGGAGAAAAACCATATAAAAACAATCAAGAAAATTGAAAAGCACGTGTCCAATTGGCTGATCTCTCGTCCTAAAACTTTTTATTATCGAGCAATATTCCAGCTTCCAAAACTGTGTAGACAACGCAGGAGACTCTATCGAGAAATGTGGATGATATGGTTTGTGTGTAATATAATTCAATAAATGTTTAAACATAATACCGTTTATTTTTTATTCAGTGTCGTATATTTTCTAGAACAAAAAACCATTAAATGATATTTTGAGCCAAAACTGCCAGCCCACATTGCTTTCAATATTTTATACTATAGTGCGAAACAAAAACCCATAAGTTATCTACCCATCTTCAGTAGAACCACACCAATATATTAGACTGAATGGTTTTAGCTTATAATCGAATCTTCCGAACTATGAATGGCGAAACAATTTACTTAAAAGCTTTTAACCATGATTTGACTGAATTCAGCAAACTTCTCACGAAGCCAACCCACCTAACCTCACGTATAATTAGTTATCATGAACTTTTAAGTGATTTTATCAGCGTAATTTATTCTATGTATTGTTTTATGATGAAAAAAATTGGTATAATTATTTGGTGTTTACGAGTATTATAATGTCTACTGGCATCGCACAGTATGAAGTGTCGTATTGAATTCATATTAGCAACGCTCATGTGGAGTAGTATGAAGTATGTTTTATAAAGACTGTTATTCTATGGAACTCCATGAGAATGTCCGACTTGTATGATAAGAAATAAGATAGATTTAAAACAATGTGAAGCCTGCAACACTGCAAAGCCAGGGACAACACAATCTACAGCGACACCTTCTTTAGTGTCTTCATCTTCATCAATAGTGCCAAGCATTTCATCAGACTCTGGCTTTAAAAGCATAGTAGCACAGAAAGAGCGCGAGAAATCACTAGAATGAATCAATCAAAGTGTTTAGCCAGTGTTCAACTTCAAAAAGATAAGAAAGAATATAAATTACCGCCCCTAGTTGATGTAGACAATGATGCAAACACTTCATCCAAGCATTTAAATAAAATTAAAAATAAATCAACAAGTACAAGAAATAGTTCGAAGGCAGTCATTGAAGACGCTCCAGTGGAACCTGCAGATTTGCACGATGTACGATTGCCCATGAAAGATTCGGCAGTTCCTAAAATTGATGTTGATATAACAAAATCTACTCCTAAATGTACTTCAGAAACGAAATCCAATATTACCGGTTTCACCAACAAAACATTAGAGCAGGCAAATGGCAAAGTTATTTTGGAAACAAACATGAAATACTTACGAGATTCTCGGGCTGATTGCCCAACACATCCCTTCGCGGCCACAACTACGGCAGACACAATCACTTTAAATTAACTCGCGTCGAACGTAAACATACGCAAACGGAAACACAAGTCTGCAGTTGAAGATGAAGACGATACAATCGTTGACGTAGCTTCCGCTGCCATTGGCTTTTTAAACACATCCAACACGCTTCCTGTAGTCTTGAGTTGTGGGGCAGCGGCCGGTATATTACTGACATTTGCAGAACTATTTTGAAAATTGGCTGTAGATGACGATTTCTGCTTATTTATGGCTCCAGTAGCTTGAAACACAAAATTATTAGATGGACCGTGTAATTTCCTTGTCTCTTCAACAACAACGGGGTCACGAAATTTGAAGTTGCTTTTTGGGGCTATACTTTCCTTGGTTGCCAAAAGTGTCGAGGAGGTCACCTGTATAGGAGTCTGGAACACAAATGCATAACCTCCTTTTGACAGGATATCTGGTTTCTTTGTCAGCAAAGTACTGTTATTGTTAGAAAGATTGGAGAGTTGATTTGACGTGCTCGACTTAACTGTTTGGTTTCCAAAAGTAAATACACTTTTAGTTGCTGCAGACAAGCCGCCCCTGTGTTCTTTTGTTTCCCGATAAACCTTTCCCAAAGCCTGCATTTTGGCTAGCTGCTGCAGTCAGATTATAAGATTTGCGAGTGAAGGTTTAAAAGGTGTTAGTAAAATGATACGTTCTTCATTGCCTTTTTCGATGGTTCTCTGAAACCAATTGTGCTTATTTTGGCATTCATTTCTTTCGGCTTTAATTGCTCCAATGCTGAGTTTCAATTGAACATCATAGCTGTTTTTTCCGCTTGGTACTTAATACCTAACATTACTTAATGCTAATGATTTACATCGTTTATCATAACCTTACTTTAATCCTTCCCACCAGTACTTCAGCGCGTGGAGTGGTTCCTTGGTAATCTTCCGAATAAAATGTTGGAGTGCAAGGAATCCTTTCTTTCTAAGAATTGTTTCGGGGTTTAATTTATATTTCGTAACACCATGCATAAATTTAGCTTCAAAGATTATACTAAAGTATTCTTTTAAACGAAAAACATTTAAGCCTTTTTGTTTATCAAGAATTTTGTTCCTTAATATTTATATTTTGCATATAGGATGAATGTTTTCAACTTTTCGAATCAAAGAAATATTTTAAATAATGTTTTTTTTTATAAATTGAATACTTTTCCAATCTTCATAAACTGAACACTTCAACTTGGCTTCGTTTTATTTCACGATGATAACTACGTTTATTGTCATTGAACCGTATGCATGATACTCTCAAGTAATAGAATTTATCTTCCTTTTAATGTGAGAAGGTGTTATTAACTCTATTCTGAGTTTAATTAAAATAACTTCACTTGTGGCGAATTGGTTATTTATATTCTCAAAGCTAACTGTCAACGTGCAATAATGGCGGGTCGCTGTCGTGGTGGTTGACTATTAGCGTTTGACCATATGTATGGAGACCATATATATAGATGTATTTTCGATTGACATTCATTTCCGCATTTTAACTAATATCATTGATATCATTTAAATCCAATTTTAACATGTTAATGAAATTGCACTAGCGACGACAATATCGACTACGAGGTTAATTTGAGAAGAATTTAATAGTATTTTGGCCATGCTTTTCTGAGCAACGTCGACGAAGGATTCATGAAAGATTATAGGAAAACTATAAAGGAAAAGATAGAAAATAAGTTACAGATGAAGGGGAAAACATAGAAAAAAAGCCTCAAACAAGTTAATGGGTGAGTGTTCTTTGTGTTCCAATGGCCTGGATTGCTTTCTATATAGACGAATAAGGCTGAGTTGAACTTAAATAATTATTAATTTTATTTATTAGTTTATTTTATATAGTTAATTAAAATAACAGACGGCACCGATAATAGCACGTGAACCGGGCAAATGAATAGAATCTGCACGGACCCAAAAAAACATCGAGTCTACCTTGGGATTCAAATATTATTAAATTTATTTACTAGTTTATTTTACATAATTAATTAAAAAAAGAAAATAAATTACCATTGTACTCTTTGGTAGGCATGGAGGAAATGGTAGCACATGGGCTTGCCCCAGTTATGGAGAAGGACGCTCGAATTGCAATGCTGATCGAGTGGCTTAACAGGGCCAGGTAATTAAATGCTTTACTAAGAAAGGTCTTTGATTAGCTAAATTCACTAGAGAACTACTTGATAAGTCCCAAAAACAGCTTTAGGAAATGAATGCTAAGCTAATCGTGCAGCGAAAAATGGATGACTTAAAGTGGAAACCAAAGTAGAGAAAAACAAGTTGGGTAGACAGACCTATGCTCATGTCAGAAGGGTTTTGTACTCAACTTACAAAATGCCGTAACCAGCAACGAATAAAATTAAGAAACACGTCAGGTTCGAGGATCATACTATTATTAACTAAGTTGAAAGAATTTTGAATTCTGAGGTATTTGTTATAGTTATACCCATAAATATCTCGCTTGATAATTTTTCAGATTTTTTTAGATCACGGGTGTCCATTCGCGAGGGAGAAAACACATTTTTCATGTATTTCCCCCCCCCCCCTCTGTGCCCCTACTGAAGCAAAAACTGTCAATTTAAGAACTGTTTTGAAAAGCTCTCATAGAGAACTTTCATTTGATACTCATATCGGCTACCTTTCATGAAATTTTTTTCAGGGGCCACTCCTCTGTACTGTAAGCATCGATTCATGGCCTTTTTTTTCGAATCCTAGGATGGCTACAAAGCCCTTTTGCTGGGAGCTCTCTCCTGCCTCTTCAACTTGTTTCAATTGTATGTAGTCATCCTCATGATATCTATCATTCCTGAAATTTTTATGCAAATCCTAGCAAAGCTGTAGTGTCTAAGTCAGTAAAAAGCGCATATGGCTCCATAGTTATATGTTTCCATAGTAATACAGAGCACATTGTTCCATAGTAATACAGGAAAATTCAAATCGCTATAACTTTGTTAAATACTATTCGATCTTTATGAAACTTTCAGAAAAGATCAATCTTATAAATAGTCATCTGTTTGCTAAATTTTATTGAATTTAAGGGTACCATTTAGATTTTATTCAAGAAAACATAAAATCGATAAATCATACTATTACCAACAAAGTTGAGTGAATTTCGACTTCTCATGTATCTGTTGTTGTTGTACTCATTAAGGCCTACATTCATGATTTTTTTCAGATTTTTCGGCTGGTAGGTGTCCAATCCCGAGGGGGGGTACGCGAAAAGTTCGTACATTTCCCCTTCCCCTGCCCCCCTGGGTACTCATAAGGCAATTCTAAAACCTGTTTTGAAAAGATCTCATTGAGACCTTTCCAATGGTACCCTAATCGACTACCAATGGTGAAAAATTTTTTTTGAGGGGTCAACTCCCTATAGGGGGAGACCCCCCTCAAACCCCTTTGAAAAATTTTTTCACCCTTGAACTTTCAAGAGGTCACCACTTCTGACCTTTCCACAAAGTTACATGGCTGTAGCCCTTATAGTTACGGAGAAAAAGTGCTGTGACATACAGACGGACGGACGGACGGACGGACAGACGGACACAGGTCGTGATTGCAATAGGGTTTTGTATTTTAGTACAAAACCCTAAAAATTGAGTGAGATGAATAGCTCACCATCGACTTTGGCCAGAGGAGCCTTTTCTTTAGAAAAAGATAACAACTATGTATAACCAGACGTGATTATTGATACTGAAATGGAGATGAAATCTTCTGAAGAGGAGGCCTGCCAGCAAGAACAAGACGATGGGAAATTTCTATACCTCCCTCTCACAAAGCTTCCAGTAGTTTTCAAAGAGCTAAGAATAACCCTACAAACTAAGAAGCCACCCCAAGCTCACCAAAATCTAAATCCACAAGCCGTAAATCGGCAGGGGTTGATAAACTCGTAGACTCAACCCACAGATGGCACCGATAATAGCACTTAAGCCGGCAAATGAATAGAATCTGCTCGGACCCTTAGATAAAAAACATCGAGTCTACCTTGGGATTCAAATAATTCCCTAAACGACACATGATCACAGATACGTCACAAAACATATGACTGACCCCGGAACTTCTGGATGACATCTACTACCTTCTTGACGAAAAGAAACTGAGGATTGTTGTTCGTGGACTATACGGTCTTACTTGCGATGAAATAAAGGAAGACTTTCAATTACATAGTTTCAATCTTTTTGAGTTTTCCTTTATGAAGATGTAAGATGGACAGTCCAAGTTTGTCAAGGGCATTCTTCCGAAAGATAAGATAACGATTTTTAATATCACCGCAGTATGCCATCCTATTTGCGAAGTCAAATCATATAAGCCAAGGTCAGCTCCAGGTTTGTGTCACAACTGCCAGGAGTTTGGATGTTCTTCGGGCAATGACCACACACAACTCGCTATGTGAAGTGTGATAATCTACTACATTTTGCGTGTATTAGAAAATCAAAAGGGCAGGTGCCAAAAAAGCGAGATAGAGGGCTACCATCGAGATCCCTAAGAACATTAAGAATACGTTTTCAGAGATTACCTTATAAAACAAGCCACCACTATTTTTCTACTCCTTCTGTCCATTGCTACTCTTTTTCTACCTCCAAATAATGGTTAGCCGGTTGTAACTTTTTATGTTAGGTATCTTTTTCTACTCACTTCGCTTCCTTTTGCTTTCCCTTTTAAATTTTTTCGTTTCTCATGCCTCGCAAACTACATCCAATTTATCTAGGTGTTCATCACGGGGCCGGCAAGCGAAGCCGCGGGTCAAAGCTAGGCTATTCATTGATAAATAAAATTACATTATTGACATTGATGTGCGCAGTGGTAGGGAAAAATTGTATAGGAGTTTTCCATTGAGGACATAACAAATCGATTTTGAGGCGTGCTGTGTGGCTTTTGGCACTGTCTTCTTGAAACCACTTATCGTTGATGTCAAGTTGATCCAATTCCGGCTACAAATAATCCTCCAACATAACATGATTGCGCTCTCCATTGACGGTAACATGGTTTTCATCTACGATAAAATACAGCCCAAACACACCTCCGGCATGAAGACTGCACCAAACAGTAATTCTTAGGTAAATTTTTCGAGAGCAATTTATCATATATATATATATATATATATATATATATATATATATATATATATATATATATATATATATATATATATATATATATTTATATATTTATATATATATACATGCATATATATATATATATATATATATATATATATATATATATATATATATAAATATATATATAAATATATATATATATATATATATATATATATATATATATATATATATATATATATATATATATATATATATATATATATGTCTACTGTGAGCGTCAAAAGAAAGTAAACACCAACTTCTCATCTTTAAATTGTTACATTACAAAACTATTATTGACTTGCTGTAAAAAGTAATATTAAGAGTTTACTACTAAACCATTTAGAGATTGATTACTAGTAAACATGAAATGAAAACAAAAGGCAACATTGCAAAAATCTCAAAAAACAATGGTAACACTTACTTCGCTTCTTTTATATTTCGGGGAAGAACCTTAACTTTTGGTGACAAATTTGTACTGCTCGCGTGCTTTACTTCACCAAAAGTCATTTTAAGTGCATTTGATCTAATTAATATTAAAAATAAAGACGTAAAAGAAAATAGTTTCACTCTGGGAAAGCAAACATCGCCTGATACTCGGAAAATTATAATAGACTAAAAAGAAAAGGGTAAATCCTTGCGTGAAATTGGCGAAACCGTGGGCAGAAACCACTGCACAGTAAAAAAAATTATTGATAATATGCCAAACATTATCTCGTTGAAGATTTACCGAGATCTGGACGCCCAAAGCGGCTTAGTGGTACTGAAGCTAGAGCTGTTGTAAGAGAAGTAAGGGTATATCCAGCCTCAAGTGCAATTAAATTGTCAGAAGACATAACGCAGGCATCAGGCAAACCAGTAAGTGCGAGTACAGTCAGGAGAGCGCTCCATAAAAATGGTCTACATGGAAGAATACCACGGAAAAAGCCATACATATCCAAGGCGAATCAGATCAAGCGTATGGACTTCGCTAAAAAATACAAAAACGAGGCTCCACCTCTTTGGGAAAACGTATTATATACAGATGAGAGGAAATTTGAAATTTTCGGTGCGAAAAGGCCCCCAAAAATATGACGTGCTGAGAATGACCTCTTCAAAGAAACCAACACTGTTAAGCACGGTGGCGGCTCAGTTATGGTATGGGGCTGTCTGGCGGCAACGGTTGTTGGTAATCTTGTTTTTATTGACTCCACAATGGACAAAATGGATTATTTATCCATTTTGGGGGACAATGTTGCCCCTAACGTCGAAAAATTAGGCTTGTCTGGAAATCGGATCTTTCAACAGGACAACGATCCAAAGCATACGTCCAAAATTGTGAAAGAGTGACTACTGTACCAGACTCCTAAGACAGTTGATCATCCGCCGCAGTTCCCAGATCTTAGCCCAATCGAGCATCTGTGGGAACACCTTGACAGAAAACTGAGACAAAGGGTCATTTAAAGCAAAGCCAACTTAAAGAAAGTTATAACGGAAGAATGGAGCCAAATATCTCCCGTTGTTACAAAAAAACTTGTCGTGTCGATGCCTAGAAGACTAAATGAGGTGCTTAAGTCCAAAGGAAAACAAACGAAATATTGAAAAATTAAAAAAAAATCGACTTTTCCTATTGAAGTTCTGTTATGTTTTGTTTGCTGTTTACTTTTTTTTGACGCGTGAAATTTGGTCTTTTTTTGATTAAAGTGAATTTATTTTTGTTTTGTATTACTTTTATTTAATGTTTACGTTGTGTTCAGTTTTGATTAAATAATTCTTTTGACGCTCACTGTATATATATATATATATATATATATATATATATATATATATATATATATATATATATATATATATATATATATATATATATATATATGTATATATATATATATATATATATATGTATATATATATATATATATATATATATATATATATATATATATATATATATATATATATATATATATATATATATATATATATGGGATATAACTCAATTTGTGACCACGCTAGAGGTTGCAATTTTGCTCCGATTTTCACTAAATTTTTTATTGGGTTAATATCTCACCAGCTATATCGGCCGGGCGAAAACAAAATGGCGGCCATTTTAAACGAAAAATCGGGATTTCTGTTTTGACCAAAGTATAGCTCCGATTTGGATGAAATTTGGTACAAAGGTTCACTGATGTACGTGATGAATCTTGCAATGAAAAATCCAAAGTCGGTCGGGCTGAAGCAAAATGGTGGCCCCTCGAAGGTCGAAAAACGTACAAAATTTTACTGTTGTAGTTTTGACGAAAGCTTTCAAGCAATATCTATAAATCGGTAGCGCGATAGAAACTATAAGTATCTAAAGAGTGTGTAAAAAAACTGGAGGTCAAGTCGCAAAAAACAAATTGGCGGCCAGGTGAAACTCAAAATGTCAAAGTCCTCTAAAAGTCGCAATTTTGATCCAATATATATGAAATGTGATTCTTAAGTTAAAAATCAATTTTACTTAAGAACTTTGACATTTTGGTGATGATGCATGTGCAATTTTCAAAATGGCGGCGGTTTAAATATGCGACTTTTTCAGGTTTTCGTGGCCCTCTAGCGGTCACATTTCCCAACGGATTTTGATGAAACTTGAGATTATAGATCTTTGTACTAAGTTCTTGTATTCTGCAGAAAAGTTTTTAAATCGAATGAAAAATAAAAAAGTCTAAGTCTTAAAACCTAATATTTTTCGCTGCCATTTTCACTAAAATTTGAATAAATTTGCCGTGCCTAGAGTGAAACTCTGATTCGAACGGGATTCTCTGCATTGATTGATGAGGTCCTAGCATACAAAGATTTAAAATAGTCCAAAATCAAATGCATGCATTCAAAATGGCGGCCCTCAAAGGTCAGAAGGCAAGCGCAATCCGCTATTTTAATAGCAACTGAAATAATGAAAATTTTCATGGAAACGTTTTAAATCACTTAACTTGGAAGTATTTATAAAGCAGACCATTTTTAGGATATTGTTAAAATATTTTTATTATACCCTAAAAAATTATGAAATCGTGACTTGTCTGTCTGTCCATCCATCCGTGCGTTTGTTCGTGCGTCACAGTAAGTTTCCTTGCAATCCACATGAGTTAGAATGAGTAAATTTTCTACGTAGGTCAAAAGTATTACCTCTCGAAATATGCAGTGCAGGAAATATTTTAAAGTGTTTAAGGGGGTCTCCCCATACTGGGGGCGACTTTTTTTAATTCTGTAGCCCTCTAGCAGCAAAGTTTCTCAACAGATTCCAATGAAATTTGAAATTATAAGTTATTAAAGCAAGTTAATTTAACCTGCAAAAAAATTATGCAAATCGGATGACAAATGAAAAAGTCGGTAATTTACAGCTTAATATTTTTAGCAGCCATTTTCAATTAAAATTCAAAATGGTGGCCCTCGATGGTTCAGAAAAGAATTGAAAATATTTATATTAATAGCAGCGCAAGTTCTGTTTAAACTTTTATGGAAATCTTTCAAATTATCTATTTGAGCTATTGAAGCTGACAAGTTATCAGCTTTGTGTGGTAACCAATTTGAAATGTATAAACAGCAAATGTGAGAAGGGTGAAACCTGTAGTTATATGTTTATAACAATTTATTATCTGCCGATTTCAATATGCGATCCATAAATAAGCAACTCAATTGGATGAGCAAAATATTTGCGCCTCTATAAAGGGTCTTTAAATACAAACGTCGGCAGATTCTTTTCATGTCAATAAATACCCATGTGGTGTTACCAAAATTGCAGTAAGAAGTTTAGTAGTACGCAAGCCAAATTCTTTTCCGAAACGGGGATTTTTTGTGTATGCAATGGTGTCTCTAGAAGTTTGTGGGTTTGTTGTTGATCAATAATGCATATTGTGCTTATTAACGAAGTAATTGAACCAGAAATGAGCTTCATCGCTGAAGACGATTTTTCGATGAAACCGACTCAGAATTTCGGTAGTAATTTTTAATAATTTCCAAACGTTTCTGGTGCATAAACTACCATGATAAAAATGTTGACTTTAACTAACGTTATGACATTGACAGTTCATTAAAAAAGTTTAAGACTGAGTTCATATAAAGACACGAAACTGTTATGTACTTAAAAGAAAACCGTATATATGTCGCTCTCGCGATTGGATTACTGCGGTCTAAAAAATCTAAAAAAAAATCACAAGAGTAGGTCTTTACTTATACATATGTTACTATAGCAGTAAAGGCCTTAGGTGGCGAAAATCTACCAATTTCGTTAATAATAGCACATTTCGTGAATTACTTGTTTACCTCTAAGAAAACGAAATCCTGTATTTAGATAATTATATAAGATTGAAAAGTTACAATTATTTCAATTTTCTTGTATAGCAGCAACAATAATGCGTGGGTATGGAACTACTCGTATATGCGTTTCCCATCGACCCAGTTAGTAACGTTCTGTTGATATTTTGACGACTTTCTAGAAAGGGTTTGTATCATGATATCCTTTATATATTAAATCAATTTTTAAAGCTAAAACAAAATTACAGCCACATTAAATGAAATATGAGTTCATTTGCATGGTTTTTCTGCAATTTAAGTAAATAATGAACATAATATTCAACTCCTTGTTTGCTTATTTATGAATGGCTAAGCATAATGGTCAATATTTCATATGTTGGATGCAGAACCTTTCTGGGTGGAGCATACTCCTACCTACTCAACTTCTTCAACATACTTTCACATATAAATTGATTACATATTCAGTTATGTATAGCATAGAAACATGCACCCAACAAGAAACTTTTTTAATAAACCAGTAAGCTACTTTATTCAGCCTTCGTCCACCATTCCAAACTTTTTGCCAATTCAAACATTTTCATTGGAATAAAAATCCAACAAGCACACGAGTGAGGTATAAAATTGTTAAACAAGTGACCGAAAAGCAATTGCAATAAACACATACAGCAGTTATCCTTGCATGTCATCAGGATGGTATTTTTTAGTTTGACCGCTATTTAACTTCTCTGTGAATTCTAATGTCACTCTGTACTTTCAATGCAAGTTTGTTTCACGTTTTTTTATTACATCACGTTTCTGGGCATAGTGCCATTTTTGTTTTGCCAATTTTCACATTCATGATAGAACGTTGTGGGGTTTTTTGTTTGGAAATCATGTTTGGAGTTTTTGTCATAGGTCAAACGTGATGCATGTCGATTCTTTACAGAGAGGAAAAATAACATTGCTTGTTCATTTTGACACATATCTTTTGATCTGTAGAAATCGTAAAATGTGTATTTTGTGGAGCTAAATTAGCAATAAAGTACTATAAAGTTAAAATACTTGAACGTTGGGACTGAATACAGTTAAAATGATTTTTATATTATTTTATAGATGTGTACCTGTATATACTCGATTGAAAATTTATAAGCTACTTAGACGGAATGTTTGGTTCTATGATATTCCTTTTTGATTTCAGATTTGAAATATTACAAACGTTCGTTTTTGAACAGTGCACAGTGGTTCAGGCCCGGAAAATAGTGAATGTTGCAATGTATGCTTACCGACTAAAATATTTAGAATGTCAAAACGACGAGCACAGATTGAGAAGTTTTTTTTCAAATTCAAATGCACTTTATTGATTCCACCGTTATAAAATATATAAAAATATAAAAGAAGTTTTAAAACATTTGAGTACTCAAAAGCTTAATGGTCCACATGGCATTTAAATATTCAATTCAAAAAAAATAAAAATAGTCAAACAAAATACAATATTATCCAACGAAAATTACTAAATATTATCAATCAGTTGGAAAAAAGGAGAAAAAACCAATCAACTCTGTTGAAAATTACATACAACTAAAAAAACACTATAAAAGAGTGCACTGATGGATGTGATAAGCAAGTTGAAGTAGCAGGAGAGTGTCCCCGCCAGAGGGGTATTGTAAAACAATTAGTAAATCAAACAATATATTCTGCATATCAAAACTCGACTTATATACATATCCCATAAATTGAGTTCGAAGAATTATTATGGTTACTATATTTTTATATCCGATGCCATTTTGTTTAAAGTGTTTTGACCCCGTCGTTTAATTAGTCTTGATGACCCATCAATATTACAAACCATTTCTAAAATTTTTATCAAAATTCCTACATATTTATAGTGGCTAGGTCCGTTGCAAACGTGTATCTCCCTAGTATCACGTGTTAATGTTGTTGTAATTGTTTAATATTCAATCGCCTATAACTTAGCTGTTTATTGTTCGATTATTGTGAAATTTTCAGAACACATACAATTCCTTTCAAAAAACTTTAAATGTAGTTTTTGGAAAATTTAAGGGTCCCATTTTGATTTTATAGGCAAAAACGTAAAATTTATAAAATGTACTATTATTAACAAAGTGGATCGAACTTTATCTTCTGAGGTATTTGTTGCCCTTGTGCTCCTAAAGTTACGCCTCTGTGATTTTTTTCAGATTTTTTGGGTGAAAGGTGTCCATTCGCGAGGGGGGACACAAAATTTTCGTACATTTCTCCTTCCCCTGCACCCGTCAAAGTAAAATTTGTCATTACAAGAACTGTTTTGAAAAGTTCTCATCAAGCTTTTTCATTTGGTACCCATACTGCCTACATTCGATGAAACTTCTTTTTCGGGGGCCACTCTTCTATATGGGGAGACCCCCCTTGAACACCTTATAACATTTTTTGTGATTAAACTTTGAAGAGGGCATCACTTTACACCTACTTACAAAATCTTATGTTTCTAGCTTATGTAGTTTGCGAGAAAAAGTGGTGTGACACACGGACGGACGGACGGACGGACAAACAGGACGGGATTTTAGTAGGATACTGTAAAATGATTCTCCGATGCCCTTAAAAATGGATAAATAAAGAAAAAATGCAACTTCAACAAGTCCTACAATATTCGCGCTCGTCAGCCGGGCCAGCCTCCATGTACTGCGCAAATGATTTTCCTGAAACTTGACAGCGAAGCGAAACTAGCAGGGCTACAAATCAATGAGAATAAACCAAAGCTCATGATACACTCAAGAAAAAATACTTCAGATTCCCAAAATATCACATTTCGCAAATATAGTATCAAAAATGTGGGCAAATTTGTGTATTTAGGCGCCAAATTAACGAGAAATATTTTATTCAGCTTTGACGATCTTGTAGACAAGCTGCATTCTCATACACAGGAAAAAAAACTCTAAGTATACAAATCTGTGATAAGACCTGGCCATGCTATGGGTGTAAAATATGGACCCTAAACCAAGCATTCGCAAACATATTGAATATCTTCAAAATATGTTATCAGATTAAATAGAACTAATATACAAGGTGCTTTCCAAAATAAACGAGACTGAGTTGAAATAAAAACGACAGGAGCATTGTTCTGATAAATTCGAGTTTATTTATTCAAAATAGTCTCCCCCGGCCTCGATACATTATTTTGTGCGATCCAAAAGCTTTTCAAAAGAGTGTTCAGATCATTGACCGGAATGTCCTTCAGGATGTCCGTACAAGCCTTCTGGATGCCCTCTACGGACGCAAAGTGTTTTTCTTTCATGGCCGAATCGGTAGATGTCACAGGGAGTCATACGAGGTGTGATAATTAAGTAATGGGATTGATTTTATTGCCGCACTTGTGGTAAGCCTGCAACCTTGAAATTCCCTTCCCTTCCCCAGCATCTTTACCCTCTCCATTGACATATTTATCATTGCTCTAACTTGTTTAGTTCGCCTGCTGTGTTGTGTTCATTAGACGTGTGTTGGTGGTGCTCGTCACGAAAATCGAGAAACGAAATCAAGAGCAATGCGGTGCGATAAAATTTTGTGGCAGATTGGGCGAAACTGCTTCGGAAACGTACGCTAAAATCGTAAAAGTGCATGGTGGTATTGCTCTTAGTCGTGCCCCAGTGTTTTAATGGCATAAAGAGCTTAAGGAGGGGCGTGGAAGACGAGGCACAGAGTGGGAGACCAGTCATGCATGCCCAAATCCATGAAGATTGGCGTTTAACAGTTCAAACGTTGACCTCGAAACTGGGTATGAACCGCGAAACAATCCAACAAATTTTAACCGACGATTTTGGTATGAAAAAGTTGTGCGCAAAGATAGTTCCAAAGAACCATTCTGAGGGGCCAAAATCAACACCGAGTGACCATCGCAGAAAATTATTTGGAACAACTTGAAAACGATCCCACGCTGTATGATCAAGTTATTACAGGTGATGAGAGCTGATTTTTCCAATACGACCTGAAAACCAAACGCCAAAGCTCACAATGGTTGTCTCTGCACGCCCCCCGCCCGAAAAAAGCTCGCATGAGCAAGTCAAAGGTGGAAATGATGATTGTTGCCTTTTTTTGTTGCCGTGGAATCGTCCACAAAGAATTTGTTCCATCGGGGCCAACCAAATCAAGTCTACTATCACCAAGTACTCGAAAAATTGCGAAAATGAGTCAACAGGGTGCGCCCATATATTGATCGCAGCTGGATCCTTCATCACGACAACGCGCCGTGCCACACCACCCTCAGTGTCTCCCAGAATTTGGCCTGTAGAGGGATCGCCATGTTGCAACAGCCGCCTTATTTGCCCGATATATCACCCTGTGACGTTTTTTTTGTTCCCTAGAATAAAATAAGTGGTCAAAGGAACCCATTTTGAATCGATTACGGACATCCAGGCGGCCGTGACGAGGGCACTCGCGGACATCCCAGTCGAAGGGTTGCAGAAATGTTACGAAGCATGGAAAATGCGCTGGAATCGTTGTATAGCTGCCCAAAGGGACTACTTTGAAGAGATCGCTATAGTTGTGTCACGGAAACCATTTGCACTTCTTTTTTTTGCGGTCATTAAAATACTGCACGAGCCAAGGTTAAAAATAGAAATGTTTAAAGGTTGAAATAATAAAATAAAAATGGTAAAAGGTAAAATAAAAATGTCAAAGTAGAAACAAACAAAAAAGAAAACAAAACAAAACTGATTAAATTAAACACAAAAAGAAAATAGTTTTACAGCAGCAGCAACCGAGAGATAACAATGTGCGAACAACCACCGCCACTCGCCACCCAAAATGCGCTGTGCATATAGGATTGAAACCGCTTCTTAACGAGGACATTTTTCAATTAAGCCCACCACAGCCTAGTCCAACAGTTGTTATCCGCTTATCGAGGCATCAAGCTTAAGTTTCTTGCAAAGCAATTTAAATGCATCAGGTGGTCCATCAAATTAAGATGCATCCAAAGCAAAATGGCCATGCTCGAGATGTACTTATTTAAATTGGCCTCTCTCTAAAGTAATATCACCACCGGGAGGTATAACAACGCCTACAATGATTACGGAAACTAATAATACAATAAAAAACAATACTTTTCAAGATCAAATAAAGCATTTATTAATTGGTTTATTAGGAAATGATGGTGGTGGTTGCCCTATTATTATAACCGGGTATAATATGATTTGAAATAATTTAGCTAGCTCAAGATGTTTGACGGGAGCTGTGAGCAACCGCATCAGTCCCAGCGCAAGCCGGCCTTTTGTCAATAAATGGACAATAGATGTACTTATGAGAACTGGCCAAAAAGCCTAAAATGCTCGATGTGTGAGCTATGTGCACTGTCGTCTGGTGAAAATTAAGTTGAGTTTCCCAAGCGACTTTTCTCATTTTGGGATCACAGTTTTGGGAAATTGCGAGTGATATCGCGATTATAATCAGCATTAGATTTCCGAATCAATTTGGTTGGGGACTCATAGACAACGTAGGATTTGATCGCGCTCGTCCATTGTCGGATTCAGTGGTCGTCCGGGAAAATGTAGTCGTCACAAGTTGACATTAAAAAGTGAAAAAAATGACATTTGAAACAAGTCGCGACCACGATTTTTATTTTCTAAACCAAAAAAAAACAGTAAATATCCCGACGTGTGTATACCAAAAGGATACGCAATTGATTTGCAAAGCTATCAAGAAGTGTTTTGAATATTTTGTTCGTCTGGGATCCGCCAGGAGCTGACCAAATGAGTTTTTGTAGTGCTGACCTAATTTTAACGAGATCAAGGTTGATGTCAAGGAACCAGCAAGAATTATAGCTGGGGGGAAGCGGCCCGGACGTGAAGTTCATACATTTTGTGATGGTTACCGAAAAGCTGGAAGGATAACCCACAAAACTTACAAACACAACAAATCAACCAACCAGCCAGATTATTGTAGCTAAACCAACTTCCATAGCCTCCAGGCTGATCAACTCATCCCACGAAGCGACCCCAGCGATTTCCCTCAAAAATAAATATTTGAAGTTCTCTTCACTTGAACAGGATACAGCTTTTCCCTTTTGATTAATACCTCGTACTTTGGGATTGAGGGGCAATTGTTTCCGTACCGGCACCAATCAAGAAAATAACTTTCATACCCTTCGCCCGAATCAAACAAAAACGCAATACTGACAGAGTGTCAGTCAATTTGACATTTACGCCTGAGGGGCGAATGTACTAGATGAAGGGAAATTTGGATTTCAATTGCCCGATGCACTCCCGTTGGGGTATCGCAATTGAACGTTGAATTGCCCAGAAGAAAAGTTAACGGCTTGCCGGTTGAAACCGAGCCAATGAAAAGCCTGGAAACAAGAGACGGGTCTCTTCTCTTTTCTGGCGGACAAAGATCAACAACAGAGGACCTGGTGTGGTGAGCAACACGAAATTTTTCCTGGAATTCATCGAGGGTAGAAATTCGCAACAGACAAAGTTACAACGGCGACAGCGGGATAATTAAGGGAGATTGGCGACATCAGCTCAACAAGAAGCGCGCTGGCAGTAGAGCTTCGCAACGTAAATTACTTCGGGGGCCCCCAAAGAGGTGGACGTAAGTTAAGTTTTGCATATTGTTTAACTAAAGCTCATTTTAAATAATTGCACTTAACCATTAAATAAATGATTAAACAACTGAGCATATATTTCGTCATTAAAAAATATTGCGACGAAGATAAATTGTACACACAATTGTGTGTTCGGGAATATATTTCAGTGCGAATTGATTCGTGATTTTTAGCGCGGGTGTATTCAGGTTTTTGCTCGGTGCGAGTTACGGCAGATAATCTGAGCCCGGCAAAGTTGTGCAAGTGGTCACCCGGTGATACTAATCCTCCCCTGTTAGAGGAAAATAGTGTGTGGTATTTCAAGCTGTGTAAGGGGTGTTCGGCGGCCGTGTTCTATTTTGTAAGCTATTTAGGACCAGAGAATAAGTAAGTGGCACCTCCTACGACTGTCTCCGACGGCAAGCCGAGTCCGAGGTCTTTAGCCGGAGGAACTCACATGCCAAGGGTAGCTAGAGGGTAACAGTTGTAGAATAATTTTTAAATATACGGTTTTCATGGAATCAGTCTCATTACTTAACTGTCACACTTCGGATCAGGCAAATACGGTGAGTGATTGATGGTTAAAATGCGATTTCTAGTCAAAAAGCAGTCACAATAGTGGATCGATGAGATGGTGCATTATCATGCAATAAGCGCCAGGTTCCTCCTTCGCGGTATTCAGGTCGAATTCGACAAATGCGATGCAACAAACGCTTCAAAATGCCAAGATAGAAAATCGCATTGCCGGTTTGGTCCATTGGACAATACCCTTGGTATCGTAAAAACAAATGAGCATCGACATGATTTTTGACTTCTCCAAACCCGATTTTTTGGGTGGTGGCTTGTCTGGGGCCATCCAATCAGCACTTTGACGGTTGGTTTTGGATTCATATTAGAAACATCACGTTTCACCTCGCCTTTTCTCGCCTCTCTAATGATGTCTATCGGATGTTGAATTTTGAGCAATATTTAGTCATCAGTTAACTTGTGCGGAACAAAACGTGCATAGACCTTTCGTAAGCCCAAATGATTGGTTAAAATGCAACAAATCGATGTTTTGGAGATATTCAACTTCAGTTCCATGAATTTGAACGATGAATTCGACTCATTTTTGATAAATGCACGTACAATTTCGATGGAGTTTTCGGTGATCACTGATTTTGGGCGGCCCATATGTTCATCGTCATTTATGTCCTCACGACCATCTCCGAAACGTGGAATCGAGTCATGAACTCTGGCAAGAGATAGACAATCATCCATTCAAATGTTTTGGTAAACGTTTTACCGATTTTAAAACGAAATTTGATATTAGCTCCTTGTTTGAAACTAATTTTTGTACCGATGACACAAACATACTGTCACTTTAGACGCAATAACTTCGCTTCCACTGGACCGGATGTCACCAAATTTTCGCTGGAAGTCAGGGAGGGATGTAACGCACTATCTTATTCACAGATGGTACAACTAAAAAAAATTTTATGACAAAAGTCTCGTTTATTTTGGAATGCACCTTGTATGTAATATTAGCTTTAAAGACTTCGTTAACCAGAAATGAATTAATATAGAGTAAAGGTTACATGGTGGTGTGGAACCAATTATAGTGTGTAGTTTGCTACAGAATGAAGTGAGCTTTTGGTTACATCATATAACATCTCAATTTTCAGATAATTTAATTCAAAAATTTAAAAATGTTTTAATTCATATTGTTGATTTGCTTAATAGCTTATACTTTGTAAGGATCGGCTTTTATCTCCTCTACAGAAATTATATGACCCATATAACTTATTTAACTTTGCTTTTTGCAAGTTGTGTTTTTTTTTTTTCATTGAATTGGAGTCCACAGCTTCTAGCCTCACTCAAAACTTGCTCTAAAATTTTATCATGATGTGCTTCAATTTTTGCATAGATAATAACACCATCTATGTGCACTTTAATATTTGGAATTCTTTCAAAACTTTCAGTGAAAGTACGATGAAATAGCCTACAAGCAGCCTAAGAAAATGATATCAACCAAAAGGAGTACTAAAATTTGTAAGTTTTAAAGCTGGTTCTGATAATTCTATCTGCCAAAATCGCTTATGAGCGTCAAGAACAGTGAAAAACTTACAACATATCATGTTTTGTGATAACTCATCAAATGTAGGCATTTCGTACCATTCTCTAACAAGAGTTTGATTCAAACGGAATGGATCCGGATGAATTCTCATACAGTTATCAGGTTTATAGACAATAGTAATTAGATTCACAAACCATGATGGCTCTGCCATTGTGGTAATAATATCATCATTTAACATCTCTTCAGTTCAAGTTTCAGCTTATCCCTTGAAATGGAATTTTGCGATATGGTATTGACACCGCCTGATAAACTTCTCTGAGTTTTAAATCATGGTATTTGACATTGATATTCTTAATACCATTGAAAACTTCACGAAAGCTTTCTATATTTTTGGAACTGCTTTTAATTTCATTAATTACCAAATTTCGCTTCACTAAATTCACTAATTAACTCCGCCGTAGATGGTCCAAAGCCCACTTGAAAAAGGAGGACGAAACCTCTTATTTTCCCAACCTACAGCTACCATGATTCCTCCTCCCAAACCCTCAATTAAATGATAGTAAATGCTCCCGGGATTGCACAATGCTAATTACTGTAAATAAGTCTACAACTCTGCGCTAAATCCAACTTACATCTCATTTGTGGTAAGTCTTCCGCGCCTGATAACGAAGTCAAAGTAATAACCATGCCACCGGAATATAAGCTGGACAATGGGCTAACTCCCCGTCCCTGGAAACCCCTAAAATGTTTCAAAACCTGCAGAAGAGCCCCAGAATGGATTGGATTCACGGCAACTCGCGAACGGACAATCGAATGTCACGTCACTCAATTTCCCTGGCGCTGTTAAGGACCTTTTACAACAGGTCAGTTAATATCAATTAAAAAATACTGACAAACCAGGAATCGAGCTGGATTGGAAGAGATATTCAAGAAATGAGCTCCCACACAATATTCAAAAGTTGAAAGCCTTCTGGAAAACAAGAATCCGGAGCGGCTTTTATTGTGGAAAGGGAGTTCGAATCGCTTGTTATTGATTTCAAGGAAATCAATGAACGGAATTCATCAAAATGTGGCTAATAAATGTTCACACACAATCACCTGGAAAGATTAGTCGACTTATTGCCTACAAATATTGCCGGTGCAAGATAAATGATTGGCTCGATTATGACTGCCAGAATGCGTTAGACAAAAAGAATTAAGCGTACAAAAATACGCTAGTAGGAACATCAGGACAAAGAGAGAACACTATGAAATTCTCAGAAGAGTAGCTAAGAAGATAATTAGAATTAAGAAAAAAATACGATGACGACCAATTGAGAAGTATAGATGTAATTCTAGCGACCAGCAATACAAAACAAGCAAACAAGTAGAGAAAAGCCTGAAACGTGGTTATCAGCCCAAAACCACGCCCTGTCGTGATGACAATGGGAATATCATCGCTGATAAAACCAAGATTGAGGAAAGATGAACGTCATATTTCAAGAACCTCCTTAATCCTCTGCACAGCTGCTGAACATTAGAGCCTATAGATGTCTACAGAGAGCTTCTATTGGCCACACCAACCCACCATTAAAACCCAAAAGAATAATAAACCGCCGGGTATCGATTGATGACCAGCTGCATGCCGAGGAAAAGAAATCTCCAAGTATACAAATCTGTGATAAGACCTTTGTTAAGCTATGGGTGTGAAACATGGACCCTAACTCAAGCATCCGCAAATATATTGAACGCCTTGAGTGGGGCGAGGATACAAGGGGATCAGCGGCAAATTCGATACAACCATGAGCTGTATGAAAATTTTGACGAGCCGGAGGTCTCAACGATTGTTAGACTGCGGAAGCTGCAATGGGCTGGCCACATGAATCGTCTGGACAAACAACGGATATCCAAATAGCTATTCGTTGGGAGAACTGAAGGCCGAAGCCGCTGGTCCGACTTGGTCAACAAAAACAGTTCATTGTTGCTCGAATTTCAAAATTGGAGGACGTGGTTAGTGGACCAAGACAGGTGGAGGCGCTATTTGCAGGAAGCAAAGGCCTGAGATGGGCTGTAGTGGTACGAAGAAGAATTTTACTCATACACTATTAAAGTTTAAAAGCCCAAACTTAACGGATTCCTGTGTTTATTTAGGAATTTTGATGCGAATTTTAGAAACGATTTGGACCACTTATGTATAATCATAGCTTTGGGAAACATTAAGGTCAACACAGAAAATAAAATGATGACGAATTTAAATACATAACAATCATATGTTAACGGTGATTTTGGTGAGACTAATTAGCCTTCTCTTCAGGAGCTACGACTATCGACCAGTTTTGGAACAGCTACCCTAATGCCTCGCTGAAACCGTTATTCACCCTGACACTAGCCTTTTGCTAGAGCCGCCAGTCTCCATCGGACCAATTAAAGAAAAAAAAATGATATAGGTTAAGATGAAGCTGTTCTTTTACTTAGAAGACTGACACACTATGCACAAAACTATATTTTAGTTTTTCGAACTTAATTCATGGAATATATGTCTCAAGTTTTGAAACCCAAAAGATATTGTTTGAGGTACTAATTGATTTACAAAACCCTTCTGGAATGAGTGTTCTTTGCTACTGTAACAAAGTTTCTGATTTTCTTTAAAAATATCGAATATTTGCGTTTCTTTCAATCACTCATACCCTATAATCCTTAAATTTCATACCACCTAAGCTCATGAGATCACATAGGCGAAACCAATTTGTAGGAATGATTTTTACCTTTCTTAAAGTGTTAATACAATGAATATTGAATAAGCGAGATCACAAAAATACAACACAAGTAACTTCCTACAAAAGGCTGATACTGAAAACATTTATTTTCCATTTTCAAACTTTTCTCGTGAATATACAACTGCGAATACAAGGACATGGTTCAACTTAAACTTTTGTTTGGGAAGTTGTGAATCACCCAGCCTAATCCTTTTATTTCTTTATGCCTATGTGAATGTGTCAAAACTTTTTATCAACTTTTATTTGAAGAACGTTTTATCAAGCCTAAAATATGGCGAAATGATATAATGAAGCAGCATCAAGAAACCCAACGGTCTATCCGCATGGATCCAGATAAAGTTGCTATCCTCAAGCTAAGCAAAGAAATGTTCTTGAAATAAAATACAATCAAATTTACATCAATTCAGCCACATCCTTTCGGTGAAAATGTAGGGCATGATACGAAATAGGGCTGCGAGCACAGGATGGTAAAGTTTTTCTCGAACGATTTCAATGTGACTGTCAATAAAATGATAATGATATGTGCAACTATCTTGAAAAGCTTGGAATCTGTTCTGCGTGTATGCAAGATTGAATACACGTTCGTAGATATTCTGTAGAAGCAGGAGATAGTAAAAACTAATGTTGTCAGATTTGAATGAAGAAGGAAAGGATGAAAGGATATAAAATAGAATCAATCACTTTACTCTGATATGATTTCCCAAATGGCTTGAGAAAAAAAAATCGTATTTTGCATTATACACTTGACTGATGTTGAAAATGGAAAACGGTATACCTGGTTATAGCTCTAAAAATGAAGTGACATGTATAATTACCTTAAATCATCAAAATATTTTTATTGCAATTCAGTTTTAAAGTTTCATCTCTAATTGAGTAATGTTGTGGTTGCTACGCTTTGCCCCTAATGCAATAGATCATCAGTGGCTCTCCTGCCGAATCATGATGAGTATTCGACTGTGATAAATGTCGAATATTTTTAAGTTTAGACTGTCAATTCAACGTCATTAAAACTATATCATCTACCAGAGTATGTTGCGAGTTCCGGCCGTGCCGGTATTCTTCCAATCACAAATTCGACTTCCACTTTCCTTCGGGCATTACTGACTTTGTTTTATTTCTTCTTTTGTTTTTAAATACAATAGAAATACCTAATTATTTACCTATGCTTTTATTCTCCATCTTCATTAATATTATACATCCCATCTTATTTTTAAATAAAAACATAAAAAAAAACAAATAATAACCTTATCTTGCCCCCTAAAATATATCATTTTCTATTTCCCACAAACAAAAATCTCATTCTTTACTTTCTATAACAAAATCTCATTCTTACCTTCCTACTAACCAAATTTCATACCATCGTCCATTAAAATAATATCAATTCAAGCTTTCAAATGCTTTGCGCAATTGAAATGACCTATTAGGTGAATGAGGGATTATAAAGGCCAGCATAGCTCATAGCGTGGTGCACTTTCAATCCGGGAGTCTAATAGAACCGTGGGTTTGAGTTCACCCGGGTGCAAGAAAATCTTTTTTTAAGTTTCGTCCAATATAATTGCTTCCGTTTGTATGACGATGTGCATATAACTAAGCATTCTTATGGTTATATGCAAATCACTATACTATACTATACATGCAATTGGAATTGCTGCATTTGGTGAAAGTCAAAAGATGAACGAAGGGAACGTCATTGAGGTGTATTGAATGATAATTTGATTACTGGATTGGTTGGAGACGGTGAAATCAAGAGGTCGTGGAAAAAAATAGAAGGAAAAAAAGCTAATCGTAATCACTGTGCTAACGGCTCTTGGAGTTGACAAATGCGGATCTAATAAGAAAGTAATGCAAAAAACGGTGAAATTTTTTTTATTACGTTCTAACGTCGTGATGTCGTGTTCTCTAATATATTTGCGTAGAGCAAAAGACGTGTATCGCTCGTATCAAGGATAATTTTTTGTGTTTGGTTATACGGTGAAGACCATCTTTGTGATTCCATCAGGCAAAAGATCCCAGTTCTTGGCCCCAAGTGCCAAAATGTGACAGATTCTAATGATCGCTTGCATCAACTGATAATCATTCAACTTATCAAGTCAAATTGATAATTGAGCATTGGCTTGAACTGCATCAAAGATTTGCTCCAGGATTGACAAAAAGTGACGTTATTAGGAAATTGAGATTGTGCGCTTTGAAACATATTGATTACCTAAGGGACAGGAGTAGGATCCTTTACCCGAAATAGCGAATAGCGAATTTTAATTGAAACAGACAATAGTGAATTTTACGCGAAATAAAGGGTAGTGAACCTTAAGAGAAACAGAAAATAGAGAACTTTACGTCGAATAGAGGATAAAGAGCTGAAATTGTAAAGTATGACAAATCCCTGAGTGTGAAATTCATCTTTTTTAAGGTATTGTAAAATCATTTTACAATACCCTTCTAAAATCGCGTCCTGTCTGTCTGTCTGTCCGTCCGTCCGTGTGTCACACCACTTTTTCTCGCAAACCACATAAACTAGAAACATAAGATGTTGTAAGTACGTGAAAAGTGACGCCCTCTTCAAAGTTTCACCACGAAAAAAAATTTATAAAGTCTTTAAGGGTGGTCTCTCTATATAGGGGAGCTGCCCCTGAAAAAAAAGTTTTCATCGCATGTAGGCAATATGGGTATCAAATGAAAGGTCTTAATGATGACTTTTCAAAACAGGTCTTTAAACGACAAATTTTGCTTTGAGGGGTGCAGGGAAAGGGGAAATGTAAGAAAATTTTGTGAACCTCCCCCCCCCTCGCGATTGGACACCTATCACCCGAAAAATCTGAAAAAAATCATGAATGTAGGCCTTTATGAGTACAACAACAACAAATACATGAGAAGTCGAAATTCACTCAACTTTGTTAGTAATAGTATGCTTTATCGATTTTATGTTTTCTTGAATAAAATCTTAACGGTGCCCTTAAATTTAATAAAATTCAGTAAACAGATGACTATTTATAAGATTAATCTTTCATAAAGATCAAATGGTATTTAACGAAGTTAGAGCGGTTTTAATTTTTCTGTATTACTATGGAACAATATGCGCTGTATTACTATGGAAACATATGGCTATGGAACAATATGCGCTTTTTACCAACTTAGGCACTACAGCTTTGCTAAGATTGCATGAAGGTTCCTTATAATAGCTTTTCAAAACCGTCCTTAAACTGACAATTTTCCTTCACACGGGCAACAAATACCTTAGAAGTTGAATTTCGATCAACTTTGTTAATAATAGTGCACTTTATTAATTTTGCTTTTTTGCCTATAAAATCAAGATGGGACCCTTAAATTTCCCAAAATCTATAATTGAAATTTTCTAAAAGTAATACTTTAAGTTTCAAAAATTTCACAATAATTGAACAATAAGCAGATAAGTTACAGCCGATTGAATATTTAACAATTACAACAACATCAACACGTCATATTAGGGATATACACGCTTTCAACGGACCTAGACACTACAATTATGTAAGAATTTTGATAAAAATTTTAGAAATGGTTTGTTATATTGATGTGTTATCATGACTAATCAAGCGATGAGGTCAAAACACTTGAAACAAAATGGTGGAGAGTTTAAAATCATAATAACCATAATAATTATTCGAACTCAATTTATGGAGTCTGTATATTAGTTAAGTTTTGATATGCAGAATATATCGTTTGATTTACTATGTAAGTGTTTTACAATACCCTTCTGGCAAGAGCATCCTCCTGCTTTTTCAACTTGTTTTCTGCAGAAATTGGGAGAGCTAAAGCGAAAACATATGGAAGGTAGCAGTGTAGTGAAAAGTTAGAACGAACTAGTGTTCGATATAAAGAGAATTCAATAAAATTCCAAAGGAAACCTTTCACAGTTATTTTCAAGTGCCCCCGGACGACCCAGAGCATGACTGAATGCTAGCCTGCACCAAAAGTATTATTGATCTAGATAAGAAAATGTGTAACAATTTAATCAATATGTTTAAGAAGCCATAAGTTGCCGCTGAGTTTTAAGATTTAATTAAGACATCTACAGTGGCAGCTGACAAAAACTCAAAAACCGGTTACTTTTATCAAAGTTACTAGAAGGTGCAAGATTCATGGGTTGTAATATTGATTTATTATATAGAAATTTCAATGTTCTTTAAAGCAACACGCGACCAACAACAACACAAACGATAACAAAACTAACGATAACAGCACCAACGACAACAATACCACCAACGATACCATCAATGACCAAAATATCGAGGACAAAAACAACGGCGGCAACGACAACGGCAACAAAGATGGATGAAAAACGCACGAGTGAATAGAAAGCACTGAACAACATTGTGCAACTGGAGATTTCTGCGGCGTTTGAATATAGCAAGAGAATGATGCAAACATCAGATCCCCTACTGTGAGGAAAGTAAACCACAAGGCAGCCCAGATCAGAAATCGGAGAGAGTGCTGACGGTATTGGTAGCCCCAAAGCTGCTCTCAACAATAACCAAAAGACCAAGGCCCTAATTTTTAAACACATAATGAACATGCCCAGGCTCACATCAGTACATGATGTTGCCCTCATCACCACCAAAGTGACTGAGGCACGTGATGCAAGCATCAAAGGCCTACTAGTAGGCAAGATTCTAGACAGCTCATTTGCTCTCGACCGTTCCATAGAAAAGTGGCTCATAAGAAAAGCGGGAACGGCTTTGAATGGAATTAAACTCTGCTGTAATGCAGAAAATAGAACAAGCAGGGACATCGTGATGGGCATGAATGAGTTTGTAGATTTCTTAGAAAGGATTGGACACTAATGACGTAAGTGGCTAAAGCCTGAGAAAGGAGATAAGGTTGAGATACCTGGCAAATCGCCTGTCCTTCAAACTTCAACTACCGGTAAATGGGTTGCCTGTAGCTCAATCCGATGAGGCACAGAAAAAAGTAGGATGGATGAAGTCCTCAATTGGTAGACCACGTTGAATAAAGAGTGCCAAGTAACGAAATCTAATGCAGTAAAAAAAAAGCGGCCAAACAGCTCCTTTGAGCTTCAAAAGTAATGCAGTCGCCAGCCAAGGAAGCAACATTAATGTAATCCGAGCTAAAGACAAATGAGTGTTCATCTTCTTCTTCGTAGCACAACAGCCCCCCTTAGGCCCTCACTTTCTACAAATAGTGCCTATTGGCTGCGTTCCCTTTATTTTGAAATCCAAGCAGCAATGAATTGTCTTCGTCAACCGGCCAGCATTTCCTCGGTATCCCCACTGGTCTCTGCCCTTCAGTTCTCCCACCAAATGCCTTTTTGGGTATCCATTGTTCATACATACGCTTTACATGGAAAGCCCATTGCAGCTTCATCAGTGCAACAACCGTTGAGAGCTCCAGCCCGTCAAAAATCATGGTTGTATTGAATTTGTTATTGATCTCCATCTAGTTTTGCGTCAATTATCCGCCTGAGAACCCGTCACTTTATTCTACGTCTAGCACTCGTTGCGTGTAGACGTGTTTTTAATCGCTCCTGTCATTAATTTTAAAAATTAATTAATTTTTCACAAAAGTCAGTCTCAAAAAATTGAAATATTTTTTTACGAGCAAGTCAAAAGCAAATTTTGATTTTATTGGGAAAACCATCACCGTCGAATTATTCGAGCATTTATCGAATACCTGAAATTCATTTCCTGAAGAAATATCAAAAGTGGAAATACGTTCAAGGGAAGTCCCGGTCTGAGAACATTCCCTCTAGTCTCGCTGCAAAAGCAACGATATGGAGGAGCCCAACGGCTTCAGCCATCAACCAGAAGGTTCGTGTCCATCGCCAACGATGACGGGCGAAAAAAAAACTCAAAAGAAGATACGACAATAAAGAAGAAAAACCGAAAATTCTAGCGGTAATCAAAATCGAGCAGCTGATCAAAGAAAAAGAGAAAGCTGACAAAATTGAAAAAGAAAATGAAGAGCTCAAGCTTCGAGTCAAATCATTAGAAGCACTCGTTGGAACATTAACATTCAACAAAATTAAAGAAACCAAGAAAGGCCAAGAAGCAAATTCAAAAACCGAAGATAAGAAAACTATGAAGCCAAAGCAAGAAGCTGATCAAGAGGATGTCCTCAGCGCAGGCGGTGCAAACGACAGGAGAAATTACTATGCAGCGCTAGCTGGACTTGAAGATACGATGAGTATTGAAGAGGATAAACCTTCTAACCTTCTAAAGTGAGTTTATAGAATACCTTAAAAACTAAAAATAGGGAGAAAAAACCAAAAGTTTTGTCTGCTGGTCCGTCCGTTAAGATTAATGAAAAAAAAGAAAAAGTCCCACCAATCAATGTATTTGGGCAAACGGGCAAAGATGTGGTTCGGCTTTTGGCAGCCGAAAAAAAGCTAAATGATTTTGAGATCAACAGAGTCAATGCCGATTAATTAACAATTAGGAATGTGTCGTTGGTTGATTTCCATCCAACAAAAAGTGCGTTAAATTCTGGCACATACACCCCAAAAAGCGAAAGAAACCAAACATTTTTATTGAAGAGTCTGGCCTGTGGTGAGGACACAGTCGATCTCCTTCAGGTGCTCCAAGAAGTTGCACCAGAAATACAATTTATTTCCATTGAAAACTTCGCAACGAGGAGATCGATTGTGGAGCGAATTAAGTCTAATAGACTTTATGTTAAGAAAAAAAATAAATGAAACTCAGATTTTGATATTTCGACTCGATTTTAATAACGCCAATTACAGACTGAAAGTACATTTCATTAAAATTTATTATTTGCTTTTTCGAAAAGTGCAATTTTGCGGGAACGTGTTGGTAATATGAACTATGATTTTATTCAACGAGCAAAGTGTGGGAAAGACAAAATATGTGTAATATGAATTTAGCGCAAACAAGAGTCTGGGAATTTAAAGTTATGTGAAATGTGAAGATGATCTTAGCTGTCTATGGCGGATGTGGGGTTGTTAGCCGGTAAGGGTTTCTGTGCATGTAACTCCTCCCCCCTTAGTTAATGGCGACGGCCAAAGGAACTGGATCCTTGCAGGTTCGTTGGCAGGAGCTATGACTGATGGGATATCCTGTTGTATGTGATGCCTGTTAGATGTCTGCCGAAATAGTGCATATGCAATGAAGATGATGATGATTAGGCTCGAGATGATGGTAAGTACGGTGTAGAATTCCTTCTGCTCAATGTAATTTTGGATGATTGTGGGGTTCTTCCTGATGAATTGGTACTTTTTCAATTCATCAAGTTGGATGCTGCGGGTACTGCTTGACGTAAAGTTTACCTCGGAGAACAGGGTTGGGATGATGTGAATTTCATCCCAGTAGGTTAGCTGTTTAGCTGTGTAGTTGATGCCATTTGCGTTGATTTCACATTTGTTGAATCGTATGAGGATAGTTCCTTCGATTTTCACTTCCTTTTGACCACAGGTAGTTGTGATGGTGATGGTGGGGACGTTTAAAAACAGGAGGTGGTTTGGTTCCGGTTCGAAGATTTCCGTCTCGAATTCCCGGTCGTGTAGTTCGCAATGGGCTGGTTTGTTGTTTATGATGTTTGCGACACAATTGTTCTCTTCTATTTTCTTCCAAAGCGTTGATTGATGGCAGCAGTATATTCCTTCGATGTTCTGGCATTTATCGTCAAGATTTTGTATATGGTTAGGATCGAGAAGGGTATAGGGTTTGGTAATGATAGTTTTTGTTTTAAGGATCGGAAGCGGTATGACATGGTAAAAGGAGTAATTTTCTTTTGAGATGATAGGGATTCGGACATTGAAGATGATATTTGAATCGTTAGAAAAGGCCTGTAGACCTAGCATTTCGTAGATGTGTTCATTTGATTTTAATCTTACTTGTTGGTTTTCGAAAATTGAATGTATTTCGGATAGTTCATTTGGGTTAAGTATTAGTCTCGAGATAAGATTTAATCTTGCAAATATAATTGCTTCTGATATTCCAGTGATATGATCGTTAAGTAAATCAATATTATAATTAATTTGATTTAAGTATTGTATGTATTTCAAGTTTTCGTTTTCTTTTAGGATTTGATTGATGGAATTTCGATTAATATAGCTGAGGTACTCGGTAATAGCCGTCTGTTGTTGGTTGATATGGTCTGTTATATTGTCAAATCTCTTAATCATCTGTTCGTTTAATCTAGTTTGTTGGTTTAGTTCATTTTTCATGTGGTTTTCGTTATTCAGGATTTTGTTGATCTCGTTGTTGATGTGGATAGCGTCATTATTGTCTAAATTGCCTGTTATTGTTTTTATTATTGTACCGAGTCCGTTGATCAGTCCTCTTTTCGTTCGTTTGTTGGGCATAATATTTAACAGTTTATGGTGAACTTCTGTAAGTTTAGCTTTTGTGATTTTTACGGAAGGGTTGAGTTCTGTTATGTTTGTAAATGCTGTGAGTGTCTCTTGTATACGTTCGATGTTTTCCTCGTAGTTTTTCAGTCGTACTATGTGTATCAAATTACTATAAGAGGTGATTAGTCGTGCGTTTCCTAGTTTGATGGGTAAGGCTCCGTTGCTATTCGTTAGGTCCTGTATGTCCATTATTTGTCCTTGTGTTGTTAGTGCTAACCTGAAATTTACGTTTCCTTTTTATTTTGGATTTATGGAGTTTTTGGTTCTTATCTGAGATTATGGTTATATGCTTATTTTCTTTGACTTTATGTTTCGAGAATCTAGGAGTGATCTTATTACGTCGACATTCTTTTCTATAAACTATTGATCCTTCATGACATTCTTCGGGGTCTTCTCTAGTGGAATTAAGTTTCTCATTGCGTTTAGTGACTTGTTCTTCTAATAACTGTTTTATTTCGGGGTGTAGTTTAGATTGAAATTCTCTCAGCTTTTCTAAGTACTCATGGGTGCTATTGTGCGTTATATTTTTATTAAACTTATATGTCCTACCATAAAATAATTCATAAGGGGTGTGTTTCGTGGAAGAGTGAATGGAATTGTTGTAGGTGATAATTATTTCATTTAGTATATCTACTGGGTCCTTATCTTTATGTTTATCGTGGACTATTCTGTAGATTTCGGTTAGTGTGGAGTGCAATCTTTGAACAGGGGCATTACTTGTTGTTTGTTGAAAGGAGGTAACTGAATGGTTGATACCGTACTGTGTGCAGAATTCCTTAAAGAGGGATGAAGTAAACTCAGTTCCTTGGTCAGTCACTACTGTTATTAAAGTTTGAGGAATACCGTGTAGGCTGATGTAGTGTTTTAGCGATTTGGTTATGGAGAGACTGTTCCGTGCGGGAAGGGTGTATGCTGCGGCGAATTTCGAAAACTTGTCAATTATTGTCAAGATGTATTGTCTATTTATTGTGTAAATATCAATGTGAAGGATGTCTAAAGGTTTGTTGGGGGTTTCGGGTGTTTGAAATTTTGGCTTCTGGGGTATCCGGTCATATTTTAGGATTTGGCACTTCTCACAGTTGTTTATAATTTGAGAGATTTTATTTTTCATGAAAGGAAAGTAATAGTCTCTTTTAAGGTGCCCCAACGTTTCGTTGATACCACGATGATTATTGTTTAGATGGTAGCTGTTGATGAGGGCATCTTGGTCGTCGTTCTCAGTAATTTCCCGGAGTTTTTCAGTGCATCTGACTAGTTTATAGCATCCGGATTGAGAAAAGTGTTTGGAGTATATTTCTTGGATAATTTTAAAGATGTCATCGGAAGAAAATATTGCGGTCACTTTTTTAGGGGGAATGTATTTCTTGAAAATTTCGGTTAAGGTTGGCTCGGAAAAATCTTGCATTTTGATTATTCGTCTTTGTTTGTTTCTGAAGGGTGTTTCAACTGTAGTTTGTGGTCGTCCGTCTGACCTTTCCAAGATTAGTTGCAGTGTGAATTCATTGAGGGGCCTTTCGGAGATTGGAATACCTTTGCTTAAATTTTCTTCTGCCGAATGTATCGTGGTGCCACTGGTGCTTTGGGCTGAAATTTTTGAGGGCGTGGTTGTATTTTCGTTAGTATTTATTTCGGTCTTGCTTATGGGTGTTATAGTTTTTGATGTTTTTATTCTACTTAGGGCATCAGCGTTGCTGTTTTGGCTTCCTTTTTTATAATGGACATCATAATCGAACTCTTCGAGTTTAAGTCGCCAACGAATCAACCTCGAGTTGGGGTCCTTCAGGCTCATCATCCACGTAAGTGGTTTATGGTCAGTCAAGATCGTGAACTTCCTACCGAACAGATATGGTCGAAAGTACTTTGTCGCCCATACAATAGCCAACAACTCTTTTTCAACAGTGGAGTAGTTGATCTCCGAGTCTGTGAGCGTCCTGCTGGCAAAGCAAATTGGCCGGTCACTGCCAATGGGGCCTTGCGACGAAATGGCACCAATTGCGAAGTTGCTGGCATCCGTCGTTAACACAAAGGGTTTGCTGAAATCAGGATGTTGTAATATGGGGTCGTTCATAAGGAGGTCCTTGCAGTCCCGAAAAGCTCTTACGTAGCGATCGTTCAGATCAATGGTGCGTCCCTTTTTCAAACATTCCGTCAATGGTTTTGTGAGTTTCGTGAAGTCCTTGATGAACTTACGGTAGTATCCTAGGAGACCAAGGAATGATTTTATCTCCTTTTGAGTCCTTGGTATAGGATAATCTATTATTGCTTGGACCTTTTCCGGGTTCGGCTTTATGCCGTGGGTTGTTACGATGTGACCAAGAAAGGCTATTTCTTTTTTCATGAATTCTGATTTATCAAGTTGCACTTTCAGATTCGCTTCTCGCAATTTTTGAAATACCTTTCTTAAATTTTCACCGTGCTCCTGCAGGGAAGTAGAAAAGATTATGATGTCGTCTAGATAGACAAGACAGATTTTTCCTTGGAGATCCTTCAACACGTTGTCCATGACGCGTTGAAAGGTTGCGGGGGCATTCTTTAGCCCAAAAGGCATTCGGACGTATTCGTAATGTCCACCCTCTACTGTGAACGCTGTTTTTGGAATGTCTCGGTTGTCCATTTCTATCTGGTGAAATCCAGAAGCAAGGTCTAGCGTTGAGAAATACATCGACTTGCCTAGTTTATCTAAAATTTCGTTTATGTTAGGGAGTGGGTATCTATCGGTAATCGTTTTCTCGTTGAGTTTTCTGTAATCGATTACCAATCTCCACTTTTGTTTACCACTTGCATCCTGCTTCTTCGGCACAATCCATACAGGAGAGCTCAATGGGGAGTAGCTCGGCCGAATAATTTCTTGTTTCAGCATGTCCTCTATTTGTTTACGGACTTCCTGTTTGTGTACGTAAGGGTATCTATACGATTTTGTATAAATAGGGATGTCATCCGTGGTTCTAATTCGATGCTTAACTTGGTTGGTAAATGTTAGATCCTGGTCGTTTTTTAAGAAAATGTCATCGTACTGACGACAGATTTTGAGTAATAGTTTCTTTTCCTCAATGTTAAGATGGGATGTGCGTAATAGTTCGATGATATCTCTTGTGTCCTCGATAGGTGGGTTTCGTTCATAGGTTATCTCGACGTTATTTATTTGTTCATATTTATCTGAAATACTTTCAGCCATTAATGGTTGCTCGATGAAAAGTACCTTTTCAGTTTTGGATATATTGTTTACTTCGATCGGGGCATACCAATCGATAGCTCGGTAAATACCTTCGGAGACTAATATTTCTGGGGTGATTTGGATGGTTTTAATAAAAATGTCTCCATTCTGTACATCTACAGGTAGCTTAGTGATAAGTTTCGATAGTGGGGGTATGACATATTTTGCAGACATAAAGTTGGGTTTGAAATTTAACGGGATTGATGCATTACTGGTTATTAATAATTTATTTGCTAAGTCAACTTTTGCCCCTAATTTGACTCCAAGTAGCCCATCAAAATAGCCATGGAATTTGAAAATTAAAAATCTTGTTTTACCTGGGTGATTAAATTCTATGAAGTTAGGAAGGGTGATTTCATCCTTTACTTCATGTCTGCTAAAGATTGTTGTTATTGAGATAGGTTTCGTCACTTTAATATCACGTGGGTCTACATACTCGGGATTAATGAATGAGGAGGAAGCACCGGTATCGATCAAAAATTTTTGTGGCCGTCCAAAAGGGGAAGAAATTTGAATATAAGGGAGTGTATTACCGTGTTTGTTTATGTCTAAGTACCCGATTGGCTTGTTGAGGCACTCGATTGAAAATTTTCGTCATCTATTTCTATGTTTGGTGGGTTTTCATTTTGGGTGTAGTTCAAATCATAAGGGATGTAATAATTAAGGGGTTCGTTATAACTTTCTTGTATATTGTCTATGTAGTCCACATATTGGGGATTTTGCATCAGGGTAGTGTTTTGAGGTTCAGTTTCGTCTTGGGTATATTCGTTGTAGTCTGGGTTGTTCTGTTCTGATACGTTAAATAGTTCCTTAACCGTGTATCTTGGGGCTGTTTGATGAGGTCTAAAGTAATTATTCTTTTGAGGGTAAGGCTGGGTTTGATTTCTTCTAATTGTGCCAGAAATATCCATAGGTTCAGGCTTGTTTAGTGGCTGGTTATTCGGCCTATTGAATACATTTTGATTTTGCTGGAAATTGAAATTATTGGGGAATAAGTTTGGCCTTTGATTATTTAGTCCGAAGTTTGGCCCGTGGTTAAAATTTGGATTTGTAGCCGGGTATCTTTGAAGCCCCGTTAGGTTGTTGACTGGATGCCCAAATAGTGGTTGTTGATTAAAACGCTGTGGATAAAGGCTTGGAAAAAACGGTTTTTGTGATAACAGATTAAGTGGTTGAATCATAGGAAATTTAGTGTTACTATTTGTTTGGGGAATAAGTTGTGGTAGTTTAAGTTTTGGTACTAGGTCTGTATTCTGAGGGCGTGGTTTTAAATGGTTTATGTGTAGAAATTGTCGATCCGAGTTAGAATTAGTATAAAATATATTCTGTTCTTTAATACAGTAAGCGTACGCTCCAGCTAGGGACTCCGGTTTCATAGCGCGGATAGTAGAGCCTAGTGGCTCTTTAAGTCCAGATAGAAATCGGTTCAAACACATTTCCGAAAATAACGATTTCTTTGCCGCTATTACGTTGGCATCTTTTTCATGTATATTTACATGGTTGTTCATACTTGAGAGTATTTCGACGATTTCACTGTAAAACTTCTGTACTGAGTCATTGCCTTGGCGTAGACCGTGAAGGTCTCTGATAAGAGAGGTTTCATTTCTCTTATCTGAATAATGAAGAATCAAATTTTCTTTGATTTTATCCCAATCTAGAGGCGTACCATACATGTTCAAAACCTCATTGGCTTCACCCACAACTTTATTTCTTATGGCTCTCAGAAGGAGTTGGCCGTAACCTGTACCACTTGTCACACTGATGAGATTGAGGATTTCGTCAACATTGTCGAGGAAATCAAATAAAAGTCGAGGGTTCCCGTCAAATCTTGGTAAGTCCTTGATCGCGTCGGGAACTCTAAGAGAATTAAAAATGTCGGTAGTCGTCACCGTAATAGTTTGGTTACCGGGCTCAGCCATATTAGGGTTTAAATTGTTACAAGAATTATTTGCAAGAGCACTATTCACTGAATTATTATCAATGCAACTATCGGAAGCAATATCAACACGCACTAGATTTTCACCTGTTTCACTAATTAAATTCTCTGAAATAATTTCTAGTTCTTCATTCATAAGGTTTGAATTTCTAAATCTACTTGGGAGAATAGTGTAAGGGCTGGAGGCGGATTTCTTTCTAGGGATCGGTGGCATAGGAAACAAAATCTCGACTTACCAGAAGATGATGATTATCCTCATTTTGGTATTTTTCGACTCGGGTTCGATAAACCGTCGTACCACTAGTTCTGAATGTTCGAGTCCGAATGTTCCGTCACAGAAGCGCTAGAAATTTTCTTAAACTTTCGCGGCACTTGTAGCACTTAGAACATTTGTTCGATTTTCCGTCGAGCTGGTTCTTCCCGAAAATCCGTCGGATGCACTACAATAGACCACAAGTTCACTAGTTTTCTACTTTCGATAACTTTAATGTTTTCGGTAGATTTTTCGAACTATTATTTTCCGATTAACCGTCGGATGTAATTGAAATTTTCTATCCGCCGCCGCCTTAGACCCGACTGCGCCAATTAAGTCTAATAGACTTTATGTTAAGAAAAAAAATAAATGAAACTCAGATTTTGATATTTCGGCTCGATTTTAATAACGCCAATTACAGACTGAAAGTACATTTCATTAAAATTTATTATTTGCTTTTTCGAAAAGTGCAATTTTGCGGGAACGTGTTGGTAATATGAACTATGATTTTATTCAACGAGCAAAGTGTGGGAAAGACAAAATATGTGTAATATGAATTTAGCGCAAACAAGAGTCTGGGAATTTAAAGTTATGTGAAATGTGAAGATGATCTTAGCTGTCTATGGCGGATGTGGGGTTGTTAGCCGGTAAGGGTTTCTGTGCATGTAACTAGCGCGAACACTTGCCTCACTACTTAGTCCAAATTTCCAGCAAAAGCAGTTCAAGTGCCCTGCAAAATATACGGTACTTGAACTTCCGCGTGGTGAGGTGGGAACGCCTCCAGAAAAGTGAGGTCAACCAGTGCTACAGGTGTCAAAGATTCGGGCATTCGGCTGCCAATTGCGCCATGAAATAGAGGTGTGTTAAATCCAAAGATATTTATGCTCCCGGCGAGTGCAAATTGGCTCAGGCGGAGCCAAAAGAAAAATTATATTGTGTGAACTGCGGTGCCTTTGGTCATCCAGCATCATATCGAAGATGCCCGCGGTATCAAGATGCAAAGGTGAAATTCACTCCAAAACAAAGTCAAGCACACCGCAGTGTGATACCTACCAACTTCGTCAAGCCCGGGGTGTCATTTGCACGTGCTGCGAGAGGACCAGCAGACAATGTAAATAAAATAAATAATGCAAGTGGCAATAATGAGCTGCTCCTCAAAATTTATCAGCAATTAAATTCCTTACCGGAGAAAATCGATAAACAAGATTCGAAAATTAACATGGTTTTTCAGCGTTTAGGGCTTTCAAATGCCTCAAAATAAGTTGTCATCCAGCCACATTCCCACGGATAGGATTCGTCTCATCTCGATCAACGTCAACTCCATCGTTACAATACATCGGCGTGATTATCTCCTTGAATTCATTGTCAGGCAAAAGCCTGACATCGTGCTTCTCACCGAAACTCTCCTCAGTTCATGGCACTCCATGACATTCAAGGATTTTGAATTCGTAAGAAACGAGAGGGTTATAGGTGATGGGGGAGGTGGCACCGGGATATTGGTTCGAAGAATCTATCGTATCCGAAATATTGAAAAATTCGAATTCATAAGCTTTGAATCTCTTGAAGTGTCCGTTACCAAAATCTCACTGCCAGGTGGGGATAACTTCTTCGTTATTTCTGCCTATGCAACTGGTGGAACTGTTCTCAAGCTCAAGGAGGAGCTCAATTCCTTGTTTGAAATACTCGAATTGAACAGGCTGCATAACTATAATATTCTTGCCGGTGACCTGAACGCCAAGCATACATCATGGCTGAACGCCACCAATAATCCAAGAAGTGTTTTCCTGAAATCGTGGATAACAGAGAGCCAAATTGAAAACAGGTGCAATCTATATGGGTCGGGGTTCCCAACATACCCTAGGACAAATTCATATTTGGACCTCTGCATTGCTGACGCAAGACTTGAATTCAGTTCTAATAGTCTTCAACGGAAACTGCAGGTGCTTCCTTATGATACTGACCATAACGCAATCGTAATGGAAATGAATTATCACAGGGATGATTTCTTCCGCATTCCAGTTCAACATGAAAATCATCGGTTGAATCCCAAAAAAACAGACCGTGGAAAGTTTCAAAAGAAGTTTAATCGGGAGTACCAGAAGCAATGTCCCCCTTCTGATGGTAGCAACTCTTGCTCCATGGTTCCTAATGACAGGAATCTAACTAACGATCAAATAGATGTCTATTTGTCGAAGTTAGAGAAGCTGACGTTGGAAACGATTGAGAAAAAAGTTCCCAAGATTAAACATCGAAACAATATGGAAGGATATGAAACACCAATCATCGCAAGGTTGAAAAGATTGAAAAGCCTTCTTCTCACACGCGTCAACAATATTTATCGACGATTTTTGGACTACAACCATCTCTCGTTGTCTCTGTTGCAATTATACCTGAAGAATGTCCGGAACTCAATCCTGTCATACTTCAGGAGTGAGGTCATCAATCAATGGGCGGAAAAATTGCAGGGTATTAGCCCACAGAACCCAGATGGCATGTTTGCGAGAGTAATTAGCATATTCCGCAAGAAGTCTCGAGTGAAGGTATCGAATCTTGAAGTCACTAGTGATGAGATAAATCTTCTCGTTAGGGCTGGTATCGAAATTGATAGTACGACTCCGGTTAGAAATGGAAACAGGATCATTTGTGAGGGATTGCATAAGCTTGCCCCGATTGGAACACATTTTGAATTGGTTCATCTACCAAACCCTGAGAGAGGGAACGAAATATTTTCAGAGGTCGTTGAAGCAAAAGTTTCCGATTTCAAATCAAGCCTGAACGGCCAATCAATTCTTCATTTCAATGAAACATTAACATCTGAACTCATACCAAGCTTGAATCTTATTGATTATTTTGTAAACTATGAAGACTTGTGTTTCATATTTCGTGGATATACAACAAAAAATCATGTGGTACTGATGGTATTCCAAATGTAGTTCTCCGACATTTGCCTGAGGTTGCTATTAGAAATTATTGCATATTTTTCAACAACATGTTGAGCAATTAATATTTCCCAAATGAGTGGAAAAAGGCTAAGGTATTTCCGATCTTGAAGAAGGAAAAGAATTTTCATGCCCTAAAAGCTATCGCCCAATCTGCTTGCTGCCTAACATCAGCAAGGTGTTTGAAGTGATACTCAACAGAGCATTAAACGCCTACATTGAGGAATATAGTTGATGCCGAATTGCCAATTTGGTTTTCGTGCCAGGCATTCGACCACACATGCAATAACGACAGTAACCTTAGACATCTGTTGGAAACTAAATGATAGACAATGCGTTGGAGCATGTCTCATTGATATAGAGAAAGCCTTCGATACGGTGTGGTTAGATGGACTAATTTTTAAACTCCTTCAAGACAAGTTCCCCAGACACCTTTGTCGCCATGATGTGCAATATATTGTAGGGGAAATTGTTTGTTATAACTGATGGAAATCTGACAAAAAAGCGCGAATTCAAGGTCTTGAATGGTCTACAGCAGGGAACAATTACTGCGCCTCTGCTCTTCTCAATCTTCATTCGCAAGCTATTGAACGGCTTGGATTTTAACGTCTCGCCAATGCGATCATTGATAGCGTTTGCTGATGATCTGATCATCTATACGGCAGATCGGAAAGTTAGAATAGTTCAGAGCAATCTCCAAAAAATGTTCAACGATGTACAGCTAGACACTGACAATTGGCGAATGAAAATCAATGCGAAGAAGTGCGAAACGATCTTGTTTTGGACAACGCTGCAGGGGGTCAATCAAAACCTGAAACGTAATTGGAAAGATTTCCACATCATGGCTGGCGAGGGTAGTTTAGAACGAGTTCCACATAAATTCTGTGCTCGATACTTCAGTGTTTATCTCGATCAGTATCTGTATAATACTGAACATGTGAAAATCATGCTTAGTAAGGCACAAAAGGTAGTCATGGCCCTACGAAGACTCTTTCATTCCAAATACATTGATCGAAAGGTCAAGATTATCTGTTAGAAGACCCTGGTTAGACCAGTTTTGACATATGGATGTCAGATCTGGTACAGCCAGAGTGCTAGTACTATGGAAAAATTAAGACTTTTCGAAAGGAAATGTCTTCGTGCATGTACTGGTTTGTACAGAAAGCCTGAGACGGATTGGAAACATTATATACCAAATAGAAGAATTCATCAAACTGCTGAAGTGACGAGAGTCGATATCTTCATATTGAAACTTCTTCGGAATCATATCGCAAGGTCTGTGACTGTAAGTGAAAACCCTTCGATTTCACAGCCGTTCCACCCTAGAGACGGGTATATTGCGACTTGTCTCGCTACTGGCTTCGTACCTCGAGAAGTATTCGTGTATTTGGACATCACATATATCGACGGGCCACCGATAAGAAGATAAAATATCCTCCGAATTTGAGTTCACGAGACCAACAATTCCAATGGAGATACTCATTTGCTAGATGCGTTGAAGCTGATCGAATTGAGACGACGCAATCCAGGTATTGGTGGCTGAATGAAAATGTCTAAATTTTTCGTGTTTATTTTCAGTTTTGGTGTTTTTCGTTATTTAGTTTTTTGAGTTTCAGCTCATCATTACTACATTTAGTGTTGTTGTTTATTTTTGTGAAATATTAGGTTAAAATTAGGTATAGGTTTGGTATATGTTATGTGTACTATATTAGCTTAGAAATAAGGTTAAACGCTTAGGTTAGGAATATAATTTTTTAGTATGAGATAAAGTTTTTTTATTGCATTTGATTAGAATTAAGTTAAATCATATTAGGTGTATGATCAAAGTTCACTGTTGTGTTTAAATTTAAATAATTTTAGATAGTTTTGGTTGGTTTTTTCTCCTTTTTCCAGTTGAATTTTAAAAATATGTAATAATCTTAATAAATGGAATTTGCTATAGTTTGTTTTGATGAAATGTATTAATGATAACGTATAAATTTAGATAGCCATTTGGGCCATTAAGTTTTTGTATGTTTATTTTTTGGAATTTACTTTATATTCTTTGAAAAATTTTAACCCATTAGTATTAAATAAAGCCCTTTTGACTTTGACTTTGAACCCGTCACTTGAAAGCGTTCAATATACAGGGTTATCCATTTCGTGGTAGGAAAATATAACCCTGCCATTTGAGATTTGTCAGGATTAAATGTCATTCAAAGCGTGTTTTTTTTAGTTGAAGGTTTGCCATGTAGCAATAATGATAGTTTAGCAGTCGAAGAATGCGTTAAAATTATTAGATTTTATTATGAAAATGGTGATTCTGCTATATCAACACTTCGGGCTTTACGAGCCGACTACGGTCGACATAATCAACCTACACAGCAAACAATTTCAAACACAGTGAAAAAATTTGAAGAGACTGGGTCGATTATTGATATTGCAAGGCCAGTGCATCATCGCAACATTCGTTCTGCTGAAAATATCGCTGTCGTTGCTCAAAGTGTGGAGGAAGTCACGAATTTGTCGATTCCTCGACGTGCTCAACATTTGGGCTTGTCTTACGGCTCATTGTGGCGGATTTTGCATTTGGATTTGCATTTCCATCCATTCAAAATCCAACTCACTCAAGAACTTAAGCCACAAGACCATAAACAACGCAGAATGTATGCGAATTGCCTGATTGAACAACAAGCCATTGGTAACGATTTTTCGAACAAGATTTTCTTCAGTGATGAGGCTCATTTTTCGCTCAGTGGTTACGTCAATAAACAGAATTGCCGCATATGGGGCTCTCAAAATCTTCAAGTGATCGCAGAAAGGCCTTTATATCCAGAAAAAATGACAGTTTGTGGTGCATTATGGTCTGGTGGTGTTATTGGCCCGTATTTTTTTGAAAACGATCAAGGAAGATTATGATTATGATCTGGAGAACATGTGGTTCCAACAGGACGGAGCCACAAGCCACACAACACAGGCTAATCGAGCACTTTTGCAAGAGGAATTTCCAGGACGCGTAGTTACGAGATTGAGTGATGTCAACTGGCCCGCAAGATCCTGCGACCTAACAGCTGTGGATTTCTTAATATGGGGCTATGTGAAAGATCATGTTTACGCGAACAATCTTCAAAATTTTGAGCAATTGAAAACCATTATTCGTGAAGTTATGGCCGAGATATTGCCAGAAATGTGCCAAAAAGTCATTGAAAATTACCTCAAAAAGATTGAGGTCTGTAAGATGTTGTTTTCATCTGAATATTTTATGTGTTTTCTTGAGATTTACCCAAACGTAAAATGGATAACCCTATATTTGCGGATGATTGCGTTAGGGTCTATGTATCACACTCATAGCATAGCACAGGTCTTATCACAGATTTGTATACTTGAAGCTTCATCTTTTTCCGTATGCAGATGCGTTTCAAGATCATCAAAACTGAATAAAATATCGTATTTGCGAGCTGTATTCTTCGGCGTATTTCTTCTCTTTCACTGCCAGCTCTTGTTATTTTTGCACTTTAATATAGAAGTTTGCCCACATTTTCAATATCGTATTCACCAAGTGTGATATTTTGAGCATTTTGCCTCGACTGCGTCATGAGTTTTGCATGCTCTCGTTGATTTGTAGCCCCACTAGTTTTGCTTTACTGTCACGTTTCAGGAAAAATTCTTTGGCGGCTGTTAGCAACCGTGACAAAATATTGATTTTATCCCCATATACTACCACTTGGCTTGACTCGAACATTCCAGAGCTAAATTAAATAACAATGGGGCCAGCTCATCCCGAGTTTTAGTCCGATAATTCTGTCCACGGCATCGGTGAGTTGATTCTTGATGCGCACTTGGGAGGTTGTCGATGTCATTTTTATTTTGGTAAGACGAAATAATTCGATTTGGGTACGGAATCAAAGCATTATATGATACAGTACGTTGCGATCAATACTGCCGTATGCTTGCTTAAAATCAACGAAAATCTGGTGTACGTCTGTATTGAATTTCCAGCATTTCTCAAGTACCTGCTTTACTGTAAACAATTAGTCTATCATCAATCTGCTAGTTCCAAAGGCATCTTGATACTCGTGAATAATACTGTTGTCTTTGAAAATATTTTGTACGCTGTACAAAGTAATGATATGTCTCTATAATTTTCACACTGTAGCATGTCGTCATTTTGTGAATAGGGAAAAATATCCAGTTGTTTGGCATATATTTTTGTTGCCAAATGTGGTGGATAATTTTGTAGATGGCTTTTTGAATACCGCTGTCACAATATTTGATGAGCTCCACTGCAATCTCATCGATGCCCGGCACTTAATCATTCTTTCGCGCTTTGATAGTGGAACAAACTTCACCCAGATTGGGTGGGGCTAATGGAAGCTCTCCGGGAATAGCTGTAGAGTCTGATATTCTGGAACTGTGTGGAGGATAAAGGAGGTTCTTGAAGTATGAGGCTCATCTTACCTTAATCCTGTTTTCATCAGCGATGTTGTTGTCGATGTTATCATGGATGAGCGTGGTTTTGGGCTGGTAACCTCGTTTCAAGCTTTTTAATACATTGCATGGTTGTCTTTTCTTGTAACTCACTAAAAATTTTTGTCTTTAATACTAATTATGTTATTCACTACTCTTCTGAGATTTTCGTTATGTTCTATCTTCATCCTGGTTTTCCTAGCCAAGTGTTCTTTGTACGACTGATTTTTTTTGTCTGACACATTCTGGCACTCATCATCGAACTTATCATTTCCCTTGTACTGGGCTTGATGTCCGATTGTCTGTTCTGCCATGGTCTTAATTGCCACTTTCACTTCCATCCAGAGCTTGTTGCTTGTTTTCAGTAATGTGGCTGATAAGATGTCGCGGGTCTCCGTGAAACGTTTGGCCACGGATTCCATCTGCAGCCTTTCAATGTCAAATTCTTGATGCTGGATGGTCTTCACCGAACGCTGTTTTATTCGTTTATTTATTAAGAATTTATTTTTATATCCAAAATTCCCAATAACAAAAATAGACTAACTGTACAAAAAAAGTTAAGGAAATTAAGCAATAATTTATGGTTTGTTTCTAAATAAATGCTTAAATACTATTAAAGATTGAGGGAAAGTGCCAAGTTCAAATTGATTGTGCACGCGAGACAAACGAATCATGGCAGAATGAAAATGGCATTCAGTACGCGCGAATTGGATGTTAAAATTGGAGACGCACTGAGGCCTGCCGGGGTTCCTCCAACTTATTTAATTTGCCAAGTTAGGGCAATCAATCGGGCAGTGATGGAGCTTAAATGAAAGGCATTCCTCAAAGAAAGGTCTACGTGCTTTTAATGTACATAGGTAAATGTAAATAAGTGAGTCAGCCTTCATAAGGAACATAGGGAGTCTTGTACTTATACAAAAGACAGCAGGTAAAGTTTTTTTGAACTTATTCTAGGTCAGCAACAAGGTATTCAAAGTGTGGGGACCAAACTTGAGAGCTACACTCTAAAGTACTTCGAGCGAGAGTATTATAAAGCTGGTCAGTGGAGAAAACGTCTTGGAAAATAAAAGTATGGTGCAGTACAAACCTTTAGACTCTAGAAGGTCTGATTTTAATGCTTGAAATGTGCATATCAAATTTGAATTTGGGATCGAAAATCATACCGAGATCCTTAATTTTTAGAACAGTTGGAAGAGGTTCGCTTCCAATTGAATAGATAAATTTGATTTGTACTTTTATAAGAGAATACAATATAACATGTCATTTAGATATGTTAAGTTCAAGATTTAATTTTTCAGGGTAAACAAATCATTCTGCAATTGAAAACAATCCTCTACTTGACAGAAAGTCCTAAATAGTCTCGAATCTTCTGCGAAAACAAGGGGTTTTGAGTTTAAAACAGCAGGTAAATCATTGATAAAAAGTATAAATAGGAAAGTGCCAAGGGTTGAATCTAGTGGGACACCTGATGTAGGGCAAAAGATTGAAGATAATGAACTGATCACACAGAACGATTTGTTAGATATGAATTTATCTAAGGCAACATCGCAGCAGAAAGTGTATAGTGCTGCAGCTTTAGTAGTAAAATAGAATGATCAACCTGATACAATGCTTTGCGAAAATCAGTATAGATGACATCCATTTGTATGTGGTTATTTAGAATACAAGAAATAGAATGATGTAATTCGAGTAAATTAGTAGTAGTAGAAATAAGTGACTTAACAAATATCGCGGGAATCCCATCGCGACCCGGCCCAATGCTTTCATCTAACTTGTTGCTCAATGTTATAGGGAGTGGTTCCAAAATCAATAGCTAATGTTGAATAAGAAAATGGAGGGCAGTAGTTTTTAGGTGAAGACGAGTCGCTAAAAGATTCAGAGAAAAATTTGGCAAAAAGATCTGAAATAGCAGAAGGCCCAATAGCTTCAAAGCTGTTCCAAGGTAGCTACATAAATGAGTTGGGTATTTTTAATAATAATTTTTCTGAAAAATTATTAGAGAAGAAAAATGTTAGAAGAAGGTGGTCGCCATCACCGGTGTGTATCTAAGAGTGATGGCCTGAGGAGAATTAGTACACACGTCGAAACCACCTTCTTCTAACATTTTTCGTCTCTAATAATTTTTCAGAAAAATTATTATTAAAAATATGCAACTCATTTATGTTGCTGCAAACGATTCCATAAGTAATTTAAAAAGCTATCGGAGCCATCCAAAAGAGTGATCGATATCCGCGCAACGTAATGAAAAGCTTCAATGTAGAGCAAATTTGTCGTATAGATTTACATTATGTTGATGTGAAAAGGGTGAAATGATCCAATTAAAGTTTAGCTGTTCCAATGTGCTGAATCTGGAATACGTAACAAAGTTTTCAAATAACGAATGAAAGGCTAAAAATTTGTTTTTTTGGGTTAGACAACGAAGATTGTTATATGGAACGATAATAATCACCCATGGCTGCTTTAATGCGACATTTGGCACAAGCACAAAGTCTTTGATATTCTGTACAAGCTGCAGGATACCCATTACGTTTGAAGTCTCGATGATCTTACTTTTTAGAATGGTCAAATTATCGGCGTTCAACTATGGTACATCATTACTTTTTGATTTGTGAACTATTGTGTCTGTTGATTGCTCAGTGTATTTAAATACATATAGAATTTAGATACAGCATCATTGCAGGATACATAAGAAATCAGCCGCTTTGTTCGCAATAATTGCAAAGTTTGATCAACGAAAATTATTCCTTGAAGATTGTTCACTCTTCTTGCGCCTCATGTTACACAGTTTAACGGTGGATGGTTGAAATTTGAGAGAACATCAGCAAACCCAGGATGTTTTATGTCAAAAAAAGCAGACAGATTGTTTAAACAGTTTGATAACCAGATCGAAAATGCGGTCATTAACGTTTGTGATGTTATTTACTTGATTTAGTGAGCAAAGTGAGAGGAAAGAAAAAAAAACTACAGTTTTATTAACTCAATATATGGGCAAGAGGATAGATTCCATGATAAAGAAGGTGCATTAAAATCACCACATAGAAGAATAATATCTGAAGGGTATTTAGCGTTGATGTAGATAGAAAGTTTGTCGAGAAATGTAACGTAGGTGAAAAGAGAAGACTGACACGACACATAAATAGACGAGATCAAAAGATGAACATTGGATGAAATCGTTACTCTTACAACTACACATTCACCAGAAGGAGTTGGAATGAAGTCTTTGCAAGAAAGACAAACGAGGGAATTTTTGACATCCACAAGAATACCACCACCGATTGATTTCCCGGATGAATCAATTGTTCGATCGCAACGAAAAATATTATGAAAGGTAGTTAAGTCCTTGTTAAGAATAGTATCATTCAACCATGTGTCAGTTATACATTTAATGTCGTCATTAACTAATGTAGTGGAAATCAGGAATTTCTGCAAACTTGGCTCTAAGCCCTCTTACATTTTGATAATATACTTTTAGATAAGAAGATTCACTAGAGTTTGACATAGGACATCGATAGGTTAGCTTATATAAGTAATAATCTGAACTATAATTGGCTCCTCGGTATGTGCGGACGTCAAGAATGCTCGGGGCCTAACGTTGTAGGATCAGATGGACGTTAGGCCTGCGTCAACTGTATTCTGTTTGACCACATGTTTCATATTCACTTGAAGAGGCAGCATGCCATTGTTCTCTCGCTAATATCTCCGTATCTGGCGATCGCATACGATAATAGTATGTTTCGAGAGATTCAATAGCGGATCTCTATTTTGAAACCAACTTTGCCTTGACGGTGCTCTCGTCATTATCGTTTTGAAAATATATCATTGCCAATGTTTGAATATGTCACTCAGCCTGGATGATGTGGTAGGAAGTATGAGGTTTTTGTCCAATTTACATGCCGCTGGGATATGCTTGCAAATAAAATATTTCATTCAGTTTTAACGATCTCGAAGACCAGCTGCATACACCAAGTATACAAATCTGTGATAAGACCTGTGTTAAGCTATAGCTGCAAAACATGAACCCTAACCCAAGCATTCGCAAACATATTAAACACTTTTGAGCGACGGGACCTTAGGTGAATAGTTGGAGCAAAACTAGACAGAGACCAGTAGCAAATACAATACAACAATGAGCTGTATGAAATTTATGATGAGCCGGAGGTCTCAATGGTTGTATCACTGCGGAAGCTGTAATGGGCTGGCCACGTGAATTGTATGGACGATCAACGGTCTGACTCGGTCAAAAAGATAGTTCACCGCAGAATTTTACTTTAAACGGAACAAAATATTCGATTTTTATTGAAATGGCAGCTGAAAACTTACGTTTCATATTTTCGACCTCTCTATTTATCATCCAATTTTTATAATTTTTCACAGAATGTAAGATCTTGTCAAAACATTCCATAATTCTCAATTTCATCAAAATCCGTTGCAGAACAGAATGGACGTCACTATCTGCACGTGTCTTCAAAGTGCTCTTATTGTACCCTGTAATTTGGGGTACTCTGACAAACCATTTCCGAAAATTGTTTACTACAATAAATGAGTTCTAAAATTTTCTATAGACCCTACTGAACAACAACTTTTTAAAAACACCTGACCAATATTTTTATCGAAACACCCAATCACCTCATTTAGAAATTCGACCTAGTACATGCATTTCGAGGTTAATTACCCTAAAGCTAAATTTTTTCTCATTCTGATCATCTGAAATTTATGCTTATTCAAACAAAACCGCAACAGCAATGAAAGAAGTCACCATGGCAAGAGAAAGAAATGGATAAAGTATCGATTGTCTGTTTGTGGCCTCATTCGGAGCGGATGGAAACTAAGTAAATAAGATTAATGACCTCAAGCAGTCCAAAAGGATTTGTCTTCGAAGCGAAGAAGAAGGAAATTCGCTTTATCCAATGGAAAAAGTTGTGGATAAGATTTAGTTTCGTTTGTTAGGGTTTTGTACTAAAATACAAAACCCTATTGCAATCACGACCTGTGTCCGTCTGTCCGTCCGTCCGTCCGTCCGTCCGTCCGTCCGTCCGTCCGTCCGTCTGTATGTCACAGCACTTTTTCTCCGAAACTATAGAGGCTAGAGCCATGAAACTTTGTGGAAAGGTCAGAAGTGGTGACCTCTTGAAAGTTCAATGGAGGAAAAAATTTTCAAAGGGGTTTAAGGGGGGTCTCCTCATATAGGGAAGTGACCCCAAAAAAAAAAAATTTCACCATTGGTAGTCGAGTAGGGTGTCATTGGAAAGGTCTTAACGAGATCTTTCCAAAACAAGTCTTAAAATTGCCTTATGAGTACCGAGGGGGGCAGGGGAAGGGGAAATGTACGAACTTTTCGCGTACCCCCCTCGCGATTGGACACCTTCCATCCGAAAAATCTGAAAAAAATCATGGATGTAGGCCTTAATAAGTACAACAACAAAAAATACATGAGAAGTCGAAATTCACTCAACTTTGTTAGTAATAGTATGATTTATCGATTTTATGTTTTCTTGAATAAAATCCAAACGGTACCCTTAAATTCAATAAAATTTAGCAAAAAGATGACTATTAATAATACCAATCTTTTCTGAAAGTTTCATAAAGATCGAATGGTATTTAACGAAGTTATAGCGATTTGAATTTTCCTGCATTACTATGGAACAATATGCCCTGTATTACTATGGAAACATATGGCTATGGAGCCATATGCGCTTTTTACTGACTTAGAAACTACAGCTTTGCTAGGATTTGCATGAAAATTTCAGGAATGATAGGTATCATGAAGATGAGTATATACAATTGAAACAAGTCGGAAAGGCAGATGAGAGCTCCTAGCAAAAGGGCTTTGTAACCATTCTAAAATTCTAAAAAACCAGGCCATGAATCGATGATTACAGTACAGAGGAGTGGCCTTTTTGCTTCAGTGGGGGCATAGGGGGGGAATACATGAAAAATGTGTTTCCTCCCTCGCGAATGGACACCCGTGATCTTAAAAAATCTGAAATAATTATCGAGGGAGATATTTGTGGGTATAACTATAACAAATACCTCAGAAGTCAAAATTCTTTCAACTTTGCTAATAATAGTATGATCCTCGAACATGACATGTTTCTTGATTTCATTCGTTACTGGTTACTGCATTTTGTAAGTTGAGTACAAAACCCTTCTGACATGAGCATAGGTCTGTCTACCCAACTTGTTTCATCTTGTTTACTGTTCTACGAAGATTTTGTGATTCAGAACAATATTCCGACGAATGATTGTTACACAACTTCATTCGATGCAAATAGTTTAGTGAATGATTTAATATTTGAACATTCGCAATGGTAAGGATACATCGACATGTTGTTCCCAAATAGTTGTCGTCCTCTTTAAATGCTTGATATATTCAGAAGGCGAAATATTTTAACGTGGGGTTGGAAATTACGGTCCAAGATGAAGAAGAATGTCAAATCGATAGCTTGAATCACGAATAATTCCATCTAAATTGGCCTCCTTTCAATTGCACTGAATAAATCTACACATAAAAAAAGTTATAGCATCCTACATGTTACCGACAATAAAAAATCCAAAGGTGATGATATTAAATTTTTATTCATATACGCGCGTGTGTAATTTCTGTTCAGAAAATTCAATAAGTTTCCCTCCAGCCAAACATGCACCCTCGAATATAAAACTAAAAAAATTTAATGCTTCCACAAAATGTTCGTCCTCTTACACTTATTTCCAGACACAAGACCGACTCCATACAGGATATCTATTGCAAAGAGTATGTCGGAGTAACACCATACTTGAGAATTCTTCAAGAGTACATTTTCAACGTAGAGAATGATGTCTACAATCTGACAAGCTTAGTCTATGTTCCGTTATATAATCTGGAAGGAGTAAGCGAAAAAATTTTCCCGACAAGATAAAGTGAGGATATTTTTCGCAAAAATAGCACTAATTTATCAATTTTGCATTCAACACACGTTTTCATTGCTTAAATCAATATATACCCATTGCAGGGTAAAGACATATGCAGCATGGATAATTTCGAGCAGTCCGGGTCAACTGTAGTATTATTTTTTATGAAATGCACATAAAATGTATTGGGAAATTATAACAAAAGGGAATAAACTTGTTCGAAGGCTTCAGTAATGAACTTTATTTCATTATTGATTATGTTGAAAAATTATCGACAACGTAAACAGCTTTAACACTCGATGCTGTCTCGTTTTGACAACACAAAAGCTTTGGTCAATGCCAATTGACGTGCACTAGTGTCTGTGCCTACCTTGAAAATTGAATCTGCCGATGAGATGAGACGTGTATTAGACAGCTTCAGTCAACACATAAATTCGCTCGAAAGTCTCTCCCAGCTGGTTGATTATTGGGACAGCTGGCTGGTGTAATTCATGATGGATAAATTATATGCCAATACACGCAAAGACTGGGAAACGTCGTTGGCGCATAATACTAAAGTACCTGCCTATAATGGACTCAGAAAGTTTCTTGACTACCGCATGCAGGCACTATGCGTCATAGGCAGGGCATATTGCTCGATCTCACCCACATCTTAAACAACCTCTATGCAACCAGCTGCTTCGACCAGTACCGCTAGGATGACTAGAAGTTGCCACTGCTGGCAAGGTTGCTATTCTGCTGCAATTTCGAGCGAAAACATTCGACCAACGTACCGCTCTAGTAAAACAAAGAGGCCTTTGCTTAAATTACTTGAGAGCTGGTCATAACGCGACAAAATATCCGTTAGAAAAACGTTGCCGACAATGCCAATAACGTCATCGTACAATGATACATACACAGGGAAGAATAACTTTTTCACATACAGCATCTACTTCATCAGCTAATCTGTTGAAGAGTGCGGTGCCGACGGGTGCAGTACTGCTGGCGACAGTGATACTGGAAGTGACAGCAATGAGCGGTCGACAGGTTAAAGTACCTGCGCTGCTTGATCAAGGCTCATAGTCAAATTTTATGTTACAACGATAGCGAATTCTTTACGACCGTATGAGAAAACAATTCAAGTGAACGTGTATGGTGTCGGGTAAGTGAAAGCAGGGACTGCGAAAACCGTCGAGACACACAAAATCGCTTCAATGCATAATCTTTCAGTGCATATTTCTATGCGGTTGCTAGCGCTGCCGTCGCTAAGCCAATTAATTCCGCTAAAGTTTGTCGAGAAATACAACTAGCCCCACATCAAGGGCCTGAAATTAGCAGAATATGGAAAGCCGTCCCGTATCGACTTGAAACTTGGAGTGGAAGTTTACGCAGCTATAATTAAAAATGACATCCAAAGAGGCCCTCCCGAAATACCTATTGCACAGGCGACTAGCCTCGACTACGTATTGTCAGAACAAGCTGAACAGAATCAGCAACTTTCAAGTGAAGTCCGGAACATCGTTAACTTTCAGACATCGGCAAGAGACACGGATAACTTTATTCAACACTTCTGGGAGATAGAAGAGCTGCCTAAGTTTACAACTCTCACACCCCACAAAGTCAACTGCGAAGAAATTTTTATGAGGTCTCATTGACGTTCCGACGACGGCCGATACGTCATCCGGCTTGCACTAAAGAGCACCGCAAAGGGACCAGGATCATCTAAAAAGGCCGCTACCTACTCGTTGCTACGCCTAGAAAAACTTTTCCAGAAGGACGGGCAGTTGAAACGTTCTTACAACGATGTTATTGAGGAACACATCAAACTGAAACATATGGAGCTCCTTTTCGCGAATGAAGAAGCTGCATTTCCAGCCTACTACCTTACGCATCATGCAGTTTTAAGACCAATCAGCACATCTACGAAACTATGGATTGCGTACAACTCGTTGTAAAAAACTACGTCGGGAAAATCCCTGAATGATATTCTTCACACCGGTCTAAGGCTTCTGAACAATATTTTTGCAACCCTCATATTTTGGAGACTATTTCCGATTGTTTTTTACGCTGATACGGAAAAAACATTTCGGCAAATTCGGATTGATAAGAACGATGTCAATCTACAGCATATCCCTATAGACGCCAGTTTTCAGACCGAATTCTTACCTTTCGAATACTCACCGTATTATTTGGATCAACATACGATTCTTTCTTAGCGTTCAGAGTGATGCTGTAACTTGCAACAGACCATGAAACAACACACCCTGAAGCAGCTCAAATCATAAGGGAAAATTTATTCAGCGACGACGCATTGTTCGGTTCCTTTGACGTTCTGACTGGCATTCAAGTCCGAGATCAAGTTATTGCTCTAATGAAGGAAGGGGGATTCAAACTTCTTCTAGCCGACATTGCACCGGAAGACCTCGAAAAGTGTGCGACTCCAAAGGTTGTTCACGATACCGACATAAGGTTCTAGGCATAGCTTGGGACCTGGAAGTAGACTGTTTCCGATTTCGTGTAATTCTTGACGCTTATCAAACTCCTGTGATGAAGAGAACCGCCTTACCGGATGTCAGTCGAATATTTGACCTATTCGGATGGTCAGCGCCAGTTGCCATCAAGTCGAAAATCTTCATTCAATGCTTGTGGCTAAAGAAAATAGACCGGGAGGATGATTTGTTTCCAAACGACTACTAGCTACCCTACACACCCGGACATCGAGATGCAGGAGAACTACTTCTTGTTTTCAGAACTGATTTGAATCACTGCTCACTGCATGCGATTCTACAATAACGCACAAGCCAAGAACAAACGAAGTGGTCCGCTCAGTATAACAGGGGTCGACGCCCCTCGTACTTCTTTGAAGAAAATGATTCAGTTCTCATTCTATGCAATCAAAATATCCCACGTCACCAAGTAAACGATTATACCGAATACCTACAAACTGTCGAAACTCAGTTCCGACACCATTTAATTAATTCGGACGATGGTAGCAGCTAGTTCAAAACATGCAAGAAAATCTATGGCATCGTTGGCGACAAGAGTACATGCATCATTTGCAACTGCGGCATAAGTGGCGGAATGTGAAGGAAGAAGAAAGGAAGATGCTCCACTGCAAGGAGATTCGCAGGTTACAGAAGAACTTTCAACTCAAGATGTGGTGAACTCAACTATAAGCATCATCACGTCTGCTTGCAGTGCTTCTATGCCCTGACAAAAATCCCCTCACGGCAAGCCCTTAACGCACGAAACCATCACGAAGCATGCAGCTGGGTACCAGCATATAGTTCGGCGCGGAGATGCCTTCACAAATTGATTAATAGCAGCTAGGCTCAGTGCTGTTGAGGTCGAGTGGCCAATATGAGCTAGGGTCCGTGGCGCCTTTGCTACAAGCTTGCTGCCCTTCAGAAGCCTTGCACGCGTGAAGCGGAAAAAATGGATGAAATTATGTGGGCACTCTTCCCCACCCATCCCGTCCATGCTGATGCTGTCCACAGCTAAACAGCAATCGAGTACCCACTCTTCACACAGCTGGAACTGAAAGAGGCACTCCTATCATTGAAAGCAACGAAGGCTCCAAGACCAGATGGTGTTCCACCTGGGGTATTGCAATTTGTCTATCACCATTGTCCTGACTTGCTGCTCAACACATTCAACGCTTGCATACGAATGGGATTTTGTGGAATTGGAAGGTTGTGAAGGTTCTGTTTTGATATTGTTAAGTCGAACAGATGGCCCATGGTAATATCTGATGCATTTTTAAACATACTATAAGTTCAATAAATACACTTATTATTTATATCGGAAGTCATCATAAAATATGCAGCAGAAAGCATTTATTTAAATGTCTATCCAATGAGCGTATCCTTGAGCATTTACAAAGAAAGTACGAAAACCCGAGGTATACCAATGGAACTACAATTAAGTCTGCGGAAATTTCGGTGCACTTCTGCTTCAACGACTGTGGAAAAACTTCTAGTGTGGTAATTGGCAGCCGAACAACTTTATAGTAAAAAATCTCCAAATAAATGTTCCTCCAACTTTTCCAGAAAAACGCAAATATTGTAAATTTAATGCTAAACAAATATATATTTCGGAGGTAAGAGTTCCTCCTTCTTCAGTGTTGAAGAAGGAGGAACTCTTACCTCCGAAATATATATTTGTTTAGCATTAAATTTACAATATTTGCGTTTTTCTGGAAAAGTTGGAGGAACATTTATTTGGAGATTTTTTAAATGGCGCAAAAAAACCGAGATAACGAAGAACTTTATAGTTCTACAAAGAGAGAGCACTGCATGCCATGCATGGCATCAAAGAAGATGAGCCTGACTAAATACAGCTGTTTTAAGTGCAATAAATTCTTGAGCATGGAGTATTCAATTTTCATTTGCAAGCAATGTGCTGATCCATCTGATGCGAATGACTGAAATTGATGCCTTTTTTTGAATTTTTAGAATTAGTGATGTATATGGAGCACTGAATTTTTATTTGTAAGCAATCCTTTGAATGTTTTGATTCAAAATAACATAGAATTTGATATATTTTTCTTTATTTCTTGATTTTATAGTTGGGTTTAAAGAGTATTGAATATTACACTTATGATATGCATCTTTTTGTTTACACAATATTTTAGTCAATACCATTTCCAATTTTCGAAATGTATTTTCATTTTTAAGCCACTTTTTCGAATTTGGTATGTATCTGTCAGATACATTGTGAGCCATCTCGTTTCAATTTTCATTGCGAACGATGGAGGTTTAAGGGCCACCTTTCAAAGACCTTAAAGTTTTTCAAAAATTTGTACCAAAATTTTCAGAAAAGTCGAGCCACTAACAGCTAACTTTTAGACGATTGACGATTGAACATTTATGAATTGCAATAATTACACGCAGTACAATATAAATACACAGTCGCAAAAGAACCAAACTCAACAGATATGTAAGGGTTTAAATAAAAATGTTAGATATATCTTGTAACATTGATATATTTTCATAACTGTTCAAACATTGAGTTCAGCACACTGAAAATAATATGGCGGCAAACGAAAGTTCATAATAACCAAATATTAGTGCTCCGAGCTCGATTCATGGAATATATGTATGGACAGGTTTTGGCAATTGGGTAATAGAAAACCTTCCTTTTTACTGTCTGAAATGAGACAATTAGCGGCAGCAGCTGTCAGTGATGATATCCTAAAAACTTTATGGCTTCAGAACTTGCCCGAAACTATACGTGCGATTCTATCTGTATCATCGGAACCATTACTTGATTTAGCGAAAATTGCCAACAAAATTTGGGAATCAATTGACGTCCATCAGGTTTATGCAACTGCAAACCGTTGCCGTGCAAAGGCAAATTGAGAAACTAGACGTAGAAGTTCAGAAGCTGCGTAATACCAGACAGCGTAATCAACCATCGTTCAGTTCGGACAAACTTCACCGCAGAGCTAGCAAGCTAAAACAAAAGAACTGCTGGTATCATCATAAGTTCGGCCAGAATTCAACGCAAGGTGTGTCACCTTACCAAGTCAGGAGTTCGGAAAACAAAAGCACTAAGTTTGTTTCGAGGCGGACGGAAACGTAGATTTCTTATAGATACGGGTGCAGATGTATCCGTCATCCCATCAACACTAGAATCAAAACAGTACGATACCAGTAATGCCAATAATAAACGAATGTATGCTGCTAATGGAATAGTGATGAATACATACAGCCAAAGAAAGCTTACTGTTTCACTCAACTTACCCCGCATTTCGACTGGACTTTTATTGTCGCTGATGTTATCACGGCCTTGGAGTAGACTTACAAAAACGAGCACTAGTAGAACCATCAACCAACCTGATGGTACTTGGCGACCATGTGGCGATTATCGCCAACTCAATTCTATTACGGTACCAGACAAGTACCCAATCCCTATTTTCTATACATTTTACATGACAAAAATATTTTCAGCAAGATTTATTTAAAAAAGGCTTTTAATCAGGTTCCGGTTGGACCGTGCGATATACCAAAAAATGCTGTCATTACGCCCTTTGGCCTATTTGAGTTTGCATTTATGACATTTGGTCTCAGATATGTTTTGCGCAGACATTTCAACGGCTAATCGATGAAGTGCTTCGTGGACTTGATTTTGTTATAGCATATTTCATCGCAAGTCAGAATATCGAGCAACATCAAGAGTATGTTAGAATCGACTTTCGTAGCAGGGACTAAGAATAAATCCGGACAAGTGCTAATTTGCACAAAATGAACTGGAGTTCTTGGGTCACTTAGTCACACTCCAATGTATTAACCCATTACCTGGTACAGTAGAAGCCATAATCCAGTTTGAAAAGCCTATTGTGGTAAAACAACTCCGGAACCCCGCCATATCTATTCAAGACAAACTGCAATGTCTTATCAAAGGCAACGTTAAAAATGACAATTCCAAGAATACAGGAAAATGCAAGCCAATGCAACACTGCTAGTTCATTCATCCAAATCAGCAATCATTGCATTGGAAATTGATGCATCTGACGCAGCAATCGGTGCCGTTCTGCACCAAATTGAAGAAGAAGGATGTAAACCTTTGGCCTTTTTCTCGAGGAAATTAAATAATGCTCAGAAAAAATACAGCAAATACAGTCAAGAGCTGCTAGCAGTCTACGAAGCAATTAAATACGTTGGAGGGAAAAGAGTTTGCCATATATACTGACCATAAGCCACTTATTTTTGCCTATCATCAAAAAAGTGATAGGGCATCACCTCGACAAGCTCAGCAATTGGACTATATAAGTCAGTTTTCATCCGATATTTGCTACATTTTCGGCCGCCAAAATATCATCCCCAAGCAGAGGTATGAGGCAATGCTCTCAGTAAGGAGGTTTACCAAAACCGCTTGGTACAGGTACAGAGAAGAGGAGCATCGAGGACATTTGCTGATATGGCGGTGAAAGTCATTGCAGGCGTGATACCTGTTGGCCTCCTTGCTAGAGAGCGCCGCTTTATTTATCGGTGTCGAAACGAGAAACTGAGTGAGTTGGTTGTCTGTGAGGAAAGACAGCACTCACTCAAGGAATGGCAGCAATCTTGGGCGAATTGCAAGAAGAAAAATGAACCACCCGCCTCATCCCAGATGTAAGACCATGGCTTAATCGAAGGCATGATGAGACTGACTTCTATCCGACCCAGCTTTTGAGCGAGCATGGGTGTTTTCGGTCTTACTGCACAAGATTGGTAAATCATGGTCCCCCGATTGTCCGTATTGCCCAGGAGGGAAAGACAATGCCTGCCATACATTTTTTGCGTGCATAAAATGGGACAGGCTGCGAAGAGCCGTCTGCAGTGAGACGGGAGCGGATAATATAATCGCGGCACATTATGTTCGGGCAGTCCTAAAAGATAAAAGGGACTCACAGCAGCCGGGAGTGTTGGGGCTGGGTAATTGCTTGTTTGGCACTTCCTCTTCCCCTTTCCCCTCCCACCAGAAGAGGAATCTCCCAGCTTGAAGGTGCCTGACGGCGTAACAAAACGAGACCTGGTCCGAAGCAATGTGTCAAATGGTTCCAGGCAAGGTTCTCAGGTTGACCGGGGAGTTGTTTAGTGGGTAGCCCAGTCGCCTTCTTGCAAACATGGGAGTAACACATTTTATGTGTAAATAGGCATTCACCTCCCTACCACAAAAAAAAAATATCATCCCCGATCTTCTATCATGGATTAATTCAGTCGATTCCACCGAAATTCAGTTCGAAGCGATAGCTAGTGATCAAGAAACTGATGATGAACTACAAAATATCTTGCATTCAAACACAACTTCTTTGCAGTTTAAACGCATCACACTCCCTTATTCAGACGTTAAGCTCTACTGCGGTTTAAAAAGTATGAAAGCTAGACCTTTCATAAACAAAAACTTTCGTTTAACGGTTTTTGCCAAAAATCGCAACTAGCCCATCCCAAAATAAGAGCAACTACATGCCTCGATAGCAAAAACTTCGTACAAAATTTGAATCTCTTGCCAAAGGACCATAGTGTACCGCCATACTAAATCACCCATATACGCTTATAAGGAAATTCAAAAGCGATTTGCATACATAAATATTAATTTAGTTAGCCCGCTTCCACCATTAGGACGTTACTCCTATATTTTAATAGTAATTGACCGTTTCTCAAGATGTCCAGAGGCAGTTCCAATTAACAGTATAACCGCGGATAGTGTCGCATCTGCACTAATATATGGCTGGATATCTCGTTACGGCGTCCCCGCAAGAATAACCACGGATCAAAGACGACAGTTCGAATCGGAATTGTTTTGCCAGCTAAACGGAATCTTAGCTGTATTACATCTGCGAACGACAAGCTACTGTCCGCAGTCAAATGGCAGTATCGAAAGATGGCACAGGTCGTTAAATTCATCTCTTCAATAAGTCCCGAGACTAACACAGAGATGGTGCTAGTAGTACCAAACTGGCCACGTTTTCATAGAGTGCGAACCTTTACATGAAACGTGTAAAAAACGTCGATCGGATCACAGACAACAGAGTTATCGAGGTTAGAGTAAAGTCACTTTGTAATTTGTTTGAAAAATGGAACAAAGCGAGTTTCGCGTGTTGATAAAACATTGTTTTTAATGGGTAAAAACACCGTAGAAGCCCAGCATTGGCTTGATAAACATTACTCGGACTCTTCTCCGTCGAAAGCAATGATTTGTCGTTGGTATGCTGAGTTTAAACGTGGTCATACGGACACAAACGATGCGGAACGTTCGGGTAGGCCATTGGAAGCCGTTACACAGGAAAATGTGAGTGAAGTGTTAAAAATTGTAATGAAAAATCACAAAGTGAAGGTCTGTGAGATTACAGAAATGACACAGATATCATCTGGAAGCGTATTTACAATCCTTCATGAAAAATTGAGCATGAAAAAGATTTTTTCCAAGTGTGTGCCGCGATTGCTTCCAGTGGAAAAAAACAGCAACGAGTCGACAATGGCAAAATTGAACGAATTGGGCTTTGATTTGCTTCTCCATCCCCCGTGTTCGCCAGATTTAGCCCCTAGCGACTACTGACTCTTTGCTGATCTCAAAAAAATGCTCCAGGGGAAAAAATTTGGCTCAAATGAGGAGGTCATTGCCGAAACTGAAGTCTATTTTGAAGCAAAGGATGAATCCTTCTGTAAACATGGTATAGAAATGTTGGAAAGGCATTGGAAAGATTGTATCACCCTAAAAGGAGATTGTATTGATGAATAAAAATGATTTTTGAAAAAAATGTTGTTTTCGTTGTTAGTCTCGGGACTTATTGAACGATGTGTTAGAGCCAAATTATCTAATGATTCGTACAACGAACGAGCCCCGGTTTTACTAGGACTTCGCAGCGTCTGCAAAAACGATATAAAAGCAACACCAGTAGAAGTAACTTTTGGACAAGCACTTCACATTTTAGGAGAATTTTCGAGCCATCGAAGAAGCACCTCAGTGATGAAGAATTTATAAAAAAGTTTCAACAAAGAATGAATATTTTTCAACCTGCAAAGACCACGCATCATACCAGTAGTAAAGTTTTCGTCCACCCTGCTTCAACAGATTGTTCGCATATTTTTGTTAGAGTCGCTATCTTCCGTACTCAACTTCAGCCAACGTACAAAGGACCATACATTGGCATCAAGCATGGCTGTAAAATTTTTAAATAATCGTTAATGGAAAGCATCAAAACATTTCTATCGATCGATTGAAACTCGCCTTAACAATACAAGATCAGCATGATCAAGCACTGAAATCCAGTAAATCAGTACACCACTGCAACGGTGACGACCAGCCAAATCCGCGCAACAATTATTCCCAATGGGCTTTTTCACACGGGAATGGTACGAACCCATAGTCAAACAGGTTTCGCGCTTACGCCCTTATGTTTACACGTTGCATAGTTCAGCCAACCTATTTTTGTATATGATACACGTCTTGCGAGTGTATGTGTCAAAAGGATCATTTGATCGTTAAACATCGTGCGGATAACATGAGAGCAAAGACAGAGAGACAAGCGATTGAGAATTGATGTTTTAGTCTTGAATTGTGAACGAGGTAATTAAAACTGGAATAAAAAATGTATTTCATGATTGTTAAGGTTTGTCGATTCAAACTTCTATTGGATTTATTTGAATCCTCCGTATTTTTCCGCTTTCTGAAAAAAATATTCCAAATTTGAATAACTTTTTTAAACGCATATTTTTCTGACGTGTTGTAAACTTGCTTATTATAATGTAAGTCTATGAAGATTTTGCGTACTGTTAATTTTCTATAGATTCACAATAGGCAATTTAACTTTATTGAAATCGTGATATTCGTTGTGTTGTTTCCTGAAATTGAACATGGACTCGGCTCTTATAAATTTATTAAATAACGCGTAGCTTCTCACGTCCACGCATCCATTTTTGCACGCAAATTAAAGAAAGGCAATCGTTTCATGACGACTACCTCCTTCACCAAATGTTCAATTCGGAATGATTACCGGCGTTTGTATAAAATTTCACCAAATGATCAACAAAATGCGTTTGTATATGTGCGTTACGCTCGTTCAGCATAAAAAATGTTGGCGTGTTTTTACCATCAGGTTCCCTCAATGCCTCTCACTCTTCTTGCCCATATAACCTGTTTAACGCTCACTTATAACGCTGCCTCTGAAAAAGCCCAATCACCATACCAAACACGATATGGAAGAACTGTGAGGTTTCAAGGTCGCCAAGCCTAACCATTTCGTATGACAGGTATCATACTAGACAGGGAGTGATTTTATTTCTACATGTCAATATTTGCCAGAAAGGTTATTAGTACACTTTACTAAACTGTACAGTTTATTCCACTGCACTGAAAGCGGTAGTAACCAAACCACTAATAGCAGTGACAAAAAATCTGGCTTCAATAAAAAAAGAGAAGCTAATGTGCGCAGCCAGAACGTACCGGCGAGAATAAAATCAAATTAAATCTAAATTAGAAAACATAATAGTGAGTTTTTATTTTACAAAACGAAGACTGCGCTACATACCCTTCTGGCAAGAGCACTCTCCTGCTATTTTTTTTGTTACATATAAAACCCTTATTCGACCAATTTTCCAGGCAAAAAAGGCAATATTTCAATGTATTATATTTCTCATCGAAATTCTTCGATATTCCGATATTACGTATTAAAATGAATTTTAATATGCCTATTTGATGTTTCTGCTGGATTAACAACAAAACTGTTTCGCACTTCTGAACATTGGTTTTCATTGGTCAATTTTTCGTGTAGACTTGTGCATCATTAAATGTTTTTTGTACGTTGCTCTGAGCCCCTGTAGCTTTTCGGTTAGCCATTTCAATCAAAGTGCCTTAAAGCTAGTGACATCAGATTGTTAAAACTAGACAAATCACACAGATATACGATATACGTAAGATCGTCAGGAAGTTCAGGGACAACACCGTTTAAATTATCATGCGTTCCACCCGAAGAAAATGAAGCCGACGATCTTACAATAAGAGTTAATGGTATCCAAACTCAATTATAAGTATATTCAAAGGTACTCGAAATGGAATAAACTGAATAAAAGCATTAAGATTCAATCAACTAATCAACATTGTTGTCAAACTAGAATTCTTAATGAGTGGAGGTGTTATAAATTACATTTAAGAATTTGAATGTACCCATTAGTTTTCTCAATATCACTATTCTGGCAACAACTTTCTTTTTGGCTTTGTTGTACCTATAGTTTTACAAGTATATGTTGTATAGTTTTATATGAAAAGACGCTCATTCTCTGTGCTATGATTTACAATAAAAATACTTCAGGACATCACTGCCAGTAAAGTAATCAGTGTTAACATTTATATATGAAAGTTGAATTATTGCAATTTCGGTTAAAAGATAGTAATTATTGTAGGTCTGCGTCATGAATATTTGTCTACCGTGATTTAAAAGCAAGTGTCTCAAATTAAATCTTGTGTTTGAGAATTTGAAAAAAAAAAAATCCCAGACGAACGGCTCGTAAAAATTACAACAATATGTATATTGCAAAAGTCAAATAGAAATAGATCAAGCATGTGTACATTGTTTAATCAACATTATTTGCAGAGAATTGCTCAATATCTATTTTAACATTCACTATTGCACATTATACATATGTATAATTTTCTCTAAATTTTTGACATCAAATAAATGTGAAATACAAGTCTGAATTGGTAAATTATAACTTTATATCGAAAAAAAAATCAAACTTCGATTGATAGAGATTCCCCATCACTGCAAACCACAAAATGGCTATAAACTCGCTACAACATCAGTCGCGTATCTGATATGGAATCAAAGCAATTCGAAATCCCATTACGCAATTTAAATCGAAGGAATGACGACGGTTCCAGGAAGTCGATATGTTAGCAGTGACAAATTGATCTGATGGAAAAATCTCATGAAAGATATGTTTTCCTTTTCCGTAAGCAGAAACCAAAACTTAAATCGGTGAAGATGCCAACGTACCTTCATTAAAGTGAAAGGTTAAAAAGCTTTTTGGCATGTTTGTATGCTTTCTACCCTATATACCTACATAAGTAGTATACGTCAATTCATAAAACTCACTCAAGAAATCAGGCAACATTAAAGGGAGGGTTCATGAATAAGCTACATATACATGACGATAATCAAGCGAGCCACCAGGAGGCTCAACAAAAATTATAACATACTGTAGGAGTGAAATCACGTTAAGTTCCTTGAATTTCAAATCGGTAAAAATTTCATTAAGATAATTCATTCTTCATAATCTCTTTGAAATTTAACTTTTCAGCCACATATTCTATCTCTGAAAAATATGGAGAATTACGCAATATGAGTATTTATTTTTAATACCATTGCAGTAACAGAAAACAGAGCAATCGCTTGTTGCTTATAGCGATAAACCTTGAAAATCCTAATGATAATGCAATCACAAGCATTCAAGCTTACCTTCACAAAATGAGGCGTGTGTGCCAGAAACAAATAAATGAAGGTAAATGTTTTCCGATTTCATATATTCCAAGAAATTTTATTTCAAATTAGTCTTCCTAGAAATGAAATCATTGAAGTTTTCCAGGTCATGGCAAATTACTCATAATATGCCTTAGTTGAAAGAAAATTTAATGTAAAGCAATTATACAACGAACTTTTTTCGAAAAATATAATGATTATACTTTTGTAACATGAGCGAGTTTTTTAGTGATTTTGTAGCTAAAGATTTGAGCAATATTATACACAAAAGATCAAATTTATTTTTGTGGCCTTTTATTAGCATAGATAAAACTAAAAAAATGATATCATCCAGTTCAGACTTCTGTGAGAATGCTTGGATTGGGCTGAATTAATTTATAAATTTGAACATGCAAACATTAAGATTTATTATTAGGTTGAAGCTATTCAATGGGTACAGACCTCAAGCAGATCCAAGGGATAAACGACTCCCAGATATAGCAGCAAAAACAGGGCTTTTTATGTTCGACCTTTGCTTACTTTCCACCGATGGAGTTGAGTGGGAATGATATCAGCGTAAACCTTGGCTTTCGAACATCTAATGCAAAAAGTATTCGACTGGAGAGTTCGAGGAAAAAGCTCGACCAGTAGTTACTAGCACATAATGCCATGACCTCACCATTCTCGCTTGAAAACCTGGCAGAATGATGATCACTGTCAGAAACTTCACCACGATGCGAGATATTAGCAGCTAGGAGTGCTAGAAGAGAATGGGTGTGAAATTCATACAGGAAGCCAAGGTATTTTTTCACCCACATGTAAACGGGCGATGTCATACACTTCAACTTCCTGCCGTCCTTAAACAGGTAAATCTAGTTCTCTTGAACGAGAAGGACATGACTTCGAGAAAAAGAAAACAAGACGCATGAGTCCTAAACATTTTCTAACGACCTGGTCGCATCTACTACAAAAAATGCGTACCTATCTGAATGTGCCCCCAAAATTTCCCTAAGTCTCAAGGAAATTATTCATCTATCGATAGCTCAAAAGGAAAGATCTCATATAGGAGACTGGAAATTTATTTTTTGGTCTCAGGGTGAAACAAGTCAGGACGCACATCTCATGTATGCTCTCATGTTCACTTGTCGACAGATGACCATGAAATGGACTCAGAGATACACAAGCATTGAAAGAAGTTGTATCGTGTAGAAAATGAACATGGGTAGAATGTTGGACCGCGTAGACCTTAGACAGGGTTCAGTTATCCTGAATACTGAAATAGGTCACAATTCTGTCAACGACTACGTCCAGTCTGGCCCTATGAATGATAGAAAGTCGGTAATTTATTCAAAAAGCAATACTACTGTGTCCAAAAAATAAGGTGACATTTGAATTTAAACTGCGCGCGTCGAAGGATTTGGAGAATTATTTTTTTTAGGTTGGTAGTACTGTCAGTGACATCTATGTCAAATTTACATGTCAAAATATTCATTGGTGTTTGAGATAAGCGTCGTTTTGTGAGCTGCTAAAATTGAGTTTTTCGTTTTTTGCGATGCCGAAATTCGTTGAATTTGCATTAAGTTTAGTTTGCGGAATCAATTTTCTGCTGCGGATACGTAGAGGATGGTGCAGAAAGTCTTTTGTGATGAAGCTATGTCTAAAAAAAATGTTGACAAGTAGTATAGTGAGTTCCAAGCCGGCCGTGAACGTGTCGAAGACAAAGAGCGTCCTGGGCAACCATCAACCTCTTCTCTTCTTCGATTATCGTGGTGTTGAGCATTATGAATTCCTTCCGCCGGACAAAACAGTCAACAAGGAATATTATTTGAACGTTATGCGTCGATTGCGTAACGCTATCCGCCTAAAAAGGCCGGAATTATGGAAAAACAGTTCTTGGTTTTTACACCACGATAATGCACCATCCCATACTGCACTCGTTATTCGTGATCCTTAGGCCAAAAACTCAACCTAAATCGTTCCGCAACCACCGTATTCACCTGATCTGGCGTCGTGCGGCTTCTGGCTATTCAGCAAGCTCAAAAGACTGCTCCGGGAATACCGTTTTGATACGATAGAGGGATTCAAGCCGCAGCGAAGACGGAACTGAAGGCCAACCCGGAAACGATGCATAGCTCAAACACTAATGAATATTTTGACATGTAAATTTGACAAAGATGTCACTGACAGTACTAACAACCTAAAAAAATAATTCTTCAAATCCTTCGACGCGCGCAGTTTAAATTCAAATGTCACCTTATTTTTTTGGTCACAGTAGTATGTCTTCATCTGTGGCAGGTGCATGCCAATAACCAGAAAAAAAATGTATTGTGCCCACTCTTTATAATAAACATGACATTCCACAATTTTCCCAGCGTGTGCACAATCTATTCTGATCAGTCCCCTAGACTAGAGCTCATGATGTAAAGCATACTGCAGTTCTCTGAGGGTGCACTTCACCCATTCTGATGCGCGCCAGTTACGAACATACTACTAGCAAGTGCGAATGCCTTATTGTTTTTAAGTAGATTCGAAAAACAAAAGAAGTATGTTTGGCTGGCGGAGGTTTCATTTGTAGTCAATTATTTTGTTTATTTGATATCCGCAGGCCAATTCACTTTTTTATTGAAAAATCTTCGGGCCTTGCTTTGTTGAGTAAGTAGACACGTTTCAGATCCTTTGAGTCGTTTGAATCTGGATACTGAAAATGTCTCCAAGAACTCAAAATGCACCTGCTCACACAACAAAACAAGCCTTAACGGCTTTTCAAGAAAAAAAAAATCATTTGTATGTGATAAAAGTATGTTATTCATTGATGGAATCAGTGCAAGATATTTCATGCTCACATGTGTTTTTGTCATTGTATTTAGGCTAATGACACCTAAGTTTCGCGATTCACTCATACCTTCAGTTTTACGTGAACCCTTGGTTAAAGATAATAAGTATTCATATTTTAGGTGAGAGACTTACATGAACAATTGTTTGGATCAGATAATGAATATTCACATTTTAAATATTCAATAAGCTCATCTTTAATTTAACTTCAGGTATACTACATGGGCGACGAGGATAAAAGAAATTTATAAGTTATTTTCGAAGTATCTTTCAGCAAAAGCAAATGGATGCTGATGCTTGGAAAAATGTTCGCGAATGCTTCACAGCAATTTATTAAAATGCTTGCGTCGCAATAACATCATCAAATTCCGAACAAAGTATCGAAATTCGAAAATCTCGCTGATTTAATGGAGATATATGATCCCTAATACAAGGCAATGCTCAAGGTTTTATACAGACAATTTGAGTCAGTTTTCTTAATGGAGACCACTAATCTCTCACCGCTTACAAGAATTCATCTTCTAACAAACAAACTGAACAACCAGGACTTTGAACATTACGCAAACGTGATCACACCAAAAAGCCTCATAAGCTAACTTTGGGTGAAGCTGTCAACCAGTTACCTTTGCTCTCTGCTTTGATCATTATTAATCGAATTTTTGCAATGACAAAAATGTTTCAAGATCAGCGAACATAACCATGAAGAGTCTCTTTATATGCTGCTTGAGTCGGTAAAAACTGCGAGTGATTCGACGTAAAACTCTGCTCGATTGATAAATGCAAACCTGAAATCTTTATTAACGGTCAAGAAATAGCTCATAAAGCCCAGCAGTGAATCAACATAGCTCATAGCGTATAAGACATACCCAGAGAAAGACGCTTTTGGTTGAGTCACACTTCAACATCTTTTGAAGGAAGCCAAAAGAATTATCTGACTCATCAGACACCGAAAATTCCCATACAAATCCAAGCAATGCCTTGTTTGCCATTGCATAGGTCATAAAAGCATATTCATTTACACAAGAGAAAGTCAGCCAAAGCCTTGTCATTGATAGCCTGGAACCACAGATAAAATCCTGCCTGATAAAATCTTGTGGAAGCTTGCTGAAATGAAAGTTTTTAGCCCAATAATTTGCCAAGCCCTTACTTTTAAGTCACAGTCAACAAGGAGGGACAGAATCTCATGGCGATCAAAAATCATCTCAGTTTTTGTAAAAATCAATTGGCTTCAGTAGCACGACAGTCTTTCAAAACTTTAACGAATCTTCAAGGTTATGGCTTCACGCTAAAAGTTAACAAATGGAAATTCAGAGCCCTGTCAGTGAACTTATATGGTCTCCCAAACAATTAGCATGGCGTTAAACTACATCCCGACAAGCTCTAATCAACTCTGCAGCTTCCATCTCTGCTGAACGTTCAGCAAGTACCATGGAAAGTTCAACAAATTGCTTAAAAAAGACACCAAGTTCGAATGGAATTAGCAGCATAACACCGCATATCAGAACATCAGGAAGGTGGTCCTCTCTGATCTTTAAGTCGCGCATTTCGACCCAGTGCAGAAAATTGTTTCCTCAATGAATGCCTCAGAATATGGTATAGATACAGTGCAAATTTATAATTTGACAATGGAACGCTTCATCTGATCAGGCATTTATTGTCCACATTCAACGCGTCAGACGAAATTACCCTCAAGTGCACAAAGAGGATCAAATGCTTGCTTCCAGTTTAACAAAGTCACACTCATACGTCGCTGAGCACTATTACATAGTTCATATCGATCATAAGCCACTTCTTCCAATCTTTAATCCAAAGAATGGCATTTCGGTATGCACACCAGTTTGACTCCAGCAATACGTCATAACCATCCTTTAATGTATTTTCGACATTCAGTACATCAACACTGACTGCCTCAAAACACTGAACTGGCCAAAAAGTTTCCAGTCACATTTCACGCCAGACAAACAACCACTCGAGTTTTTCCGTCACTCGGGCAAATCGTAAAATTCATTAAAATTACAGCTTACCACAGAAAAAGCATCAAATCAACGATAGCAATGTGGCAGAATTCTTACAGCAACGATCACACTTCAGCATGGAACAAAATTGTATTTTCTTCGGCAAGCGAATAATCATATCACAGGTTCATCGTCAGTGTGTTTATGAGGATCTACATCATAGCCACCCTGATGAATAGCAAATGAAGCTTCCCGCAGCAACACAAATCTTTTGTCCGAACATTAACTCCAATATTGGACGAAACTTGAAGGAATTATGCCACAATTGCTAAGATTCTTGTTGAGTGCCGATCCATGGAAGTGACTTCACATCAGTTACGCAGGTTCTACCCACAGTAATTCTTTTCTCATCATCGTCGATGCCTTCAGTAAGTGGCCGGAAGTTTTCAAAGCTGTATTCGAAAAAAGCGGAAGAGATATAGTTCGGCTATTGGTTGTCGAAAACAAATTAAACAATTTTAAAATCAAAAGAGTAAACGCAATGAAATTAACCATTTAAGCGAAATCATTGTTTAACTTCAAGTTAGCCAAAGGGGCTCAGGATTTTGAGAAAGTTCCCCATTTCATGTATGCCCAAAAAAGCAAAAAAAATCAGTACTTTATATGAAGGGTCTAGACTGTGGAGATGACACAGTTAATCTCCTTCAAGTGCTCAAAGAAGCTGTACCAGAAATTGAATTCATTTCTGTCAAAAAGTTTGCAAAAACAAGATGTACCATCGAAAAGAAAAATTTTCCGCATTATTTAATATAAATTTTTAATTTATCGCAGTTGAGGTGCCCTTCAATGGATAAGCTACTTGAATTTCAGAGTGGTAAGGTGGATGCACCTTCGGAAAAGAGAAACTCGAGCAGTATTACTAGTGCCAACCATTTGGCCATTCGGCCATTCGCTATGCACTTTCAGTGCATAAAATGGAATATGCATGCCCCCCAGTGAGTGTAAATTAAGTAAGATGGAGCCGAAAACAAATTGTAGTATTTGGTCATCAAATATCATATCGAAGATACCACCGATATCAGGATGCAAAAGTTAAATTTCTTTTAAAATAAACTCAAGTACACCACCGTATGATACCTTCCAACTTCGTCAAGCCCGGGGTATGATTTGAACTTACCGCTAGAAGACCAGCATTAATTACTATAAGTGATGCAAGTAGCAGAAATGAGTAACTTCTTAAAATCCACCAACTACTTTCTTTATCGAAAAGGATCAACAAACGAGATTCAAATATTAACTCTTTCAAATCTCGTAAATAACTTGCTATTAAGCCACGTTCTCATGGATGGACTTCATCTTATCTTGATCAATGTTAACTCCATTATTGCTCTTCATCAGCGTGACTATCTCCTTGAATTTATTGTTAAGCAAAGGCCTGACAGCATGCTTCGCACTGAAACCCACCTCAATTCATGACATTCAAAAACGTTCAAGGATTATGAACTGGTAAGAAACGATATAGCAAACGGTAATAGGGGAGATGGTACCGGTATATTAGTAAAGAGATTCTATCTTTTCCAACACATTGGTAAATTTGAAATTGAAAACTTTTAATTTCTTGCATTGTTCGTTATCAAAAATTTCACTAGCAGGGGGAGATAACCTCCTCGTAATCTCGACTTGTACAATTGGAATGAACGCTCTCAAATGTAAGGACAAGCTTGATACCTTCAAATTGAATACGCTTCAAAGTTATTATATTCTTGGTGGTCGATACTTTGTTTGAAATACGCGAATAGAACAAGCTGCATATGTATTAGCCCACAGGACCCAGATGGCGGTTTCACGAAAGTGGATAGCTTATTCCATAAGAAGTCTCGAGTGAAGGTATCGACTCTTGGAGTCACTAGTGATTAGATAAATCTTCTCGTTAGGGCTGATATCGAAATTGATAGAATGACTCCGGACAGAAATGGAAATAGGGTTATATAGTATGTGAGGGATTGCAGAAACTTGCTCTGATTGGAACACATTTTGAATTGGTTCATCTACCAAACCCAGACAGAGAGAATCAAATATTTTCAGAGGTCGTTGAAGCAAAAGTTTCCGACTTCAAATCAAGCCTGAACGGCCAATCAATTCTCCATTTCAATGAAACATTAACATCTGACCTCATACCGAGCTTGAATCTGTAGTGAAATTAGAATGTTCAAAAGGTCCGTAAAGGACTGCAGCAATGTTCTGCTGCCTCGGCCCAAGAAGATGAAAATATGCCCTCGTCTGGGGACGCGTGAATGCGCTGGCAGGCTAGCATTGTGGTGTCGTGGGGCGGGTTCATTTCCCCAGCATGAGGACCCACTGCAAAAAATTTCGCACTCACGAATTTGGTGGTCAATTGATCAAGAGGCGACCGAGGGAGAAACTACTTGTTCCGAGAACAAGTGGAACCTGAAAAGAAAGGCGGACTTGGGGTAACCTCGTCATTACCCGACGAAGCTCATGGCCCGCAAATGAAAGAAGGGCAACCGGGTGGTGATGGAGCCCCTTCGCACCCACCCAACCGTAATAAATCCATATTTTGTTACAGTGGCCAGGTATTCCTCTTCTGAGTGGAAAACTCATACAACTTGACTTGCATAAACTTTCCCATCAGAAGGGGAGTACCCCGGTGACCAATTTATGCCATAGAATTATAAAATTCGATTGCATAACGCTATGCCATAAAGAGGCACTCTGCTTGGGCCACTCAACCCGCGATGTCACCTGAAACAAAGAAGAATTAGTTATGTATCCGGCGGCTGGCTCATGTTTTTAGGGGGCCTGCCACCGTATCGGGTCCTATACCCGGGCAAAAGGAAAAAAAATGGAAAGACCGATTTTTTTTTAAAAATTAGCACTTCATTTTTGCTTATGTTTCTTCACAATTATTTCTTCTTTTAGATATAATCTGTGGTCAATATTCCGATAAGAAAATTAAATAATATTCTTCCGACACAAATTAACTGGTTACACTTCAAATAACGTTTGTGTAATTTAAAGCAAAGATATATGTATAAAACTGATCGCAACAAAAAAAAAAATATATACAAAATCTGATGCGCAAAGGTATATATATAAAACGGATCGCAAAAAAAAATATATATATATAACCAAATATGCAAATATATATATATATAAATATATATATATATATATATATATATATATATATATATATATATAACCAAATACGCAAAAATATAGGTATCTAACAAAATGTGCAAAAAAAATATATATGTATCAAAATGTGCAAAAAAAATATATGTATATAACAAAGTGTGCAAAAAAATATATATGTATCAAAATGTGCAAAAAAATATATATGTATAGCAAAATGTGCAAAAAATATATATGTATCAAAATGTGCAAAAAAAAATATATATATAACAAAACAAAAAGGTACTCACCCAAACATCCTCGTCGGGCGCCCGCTGATGATGTGGGTGGTCCTGAAATTCAATTTTTTTCCTTTTAAAGTTGTTACGAGTGATTATACACAATTTGTTCACTTCCGTTACAGCTACTTTTCGACTACACAGATAGCAAGCCCATCGGCTGCGTCCTAAAGCAGGCATTTAAAACATTGAATGAATGCAAGAAAAAAACAGCTGATTAACCCTGTTCGCGTCCAGGCCGACGCTGCTGTTCAATCTTATTTTCGAAAAACAGCTACCTATTTTGCAGGTTTTACGAGTTGATCCGTCTTAATAACTTCCTGGCGCTCTTGCTGTACGGTAACTGTTATTCTATCGATTATTTAAACAAGTCGTTTGTAGAAATTAATCGTCTCGATTATTTTGACAAGTTGTTTAAAGTAATTATTAGAGTAGAAAATCCATTGCATATCCAGGCTTCCAAAATTTAAACAATAGTATTTACATAAGGGCCCAACACAATTGTTACAGACAATCAGTCAAATATTCTTGCGTCGCAGAAATTAGTTCCATTCAATTCCAATCGTCAATCATAAACCGATCACTTCCTGGACACGGAATGAAAATCAGATTCGCCTAAACAATTCCTTTGTTTTTTCGTTGACTGTGATATTCAAAACGTCAATCTGCGCCAAAGGCAAATAAGACTTATCACCTGAAGGCGAACCCTGTGCTATCGCTGAACTACACAAACCATAAACTTCATGGACACGGAATAAAAATCAGATTCGGCTAAACAATTCCTTTGTTTTTTCGTCGACTGTGATATTCAAAACTCCGACTAAGATATTCACCGCATAGAAAGATAGGAAAGAGTGGCTTATCTGATTTCAATTTTGGAGTATATACGTTAAGGAACAAACAATCTTCAGATCCAACAAAGTCGGATACTATTGGATCATTATGAAATGATTTATTTCTTTCATTCCTGCAATCAATAGTTGCTTCAGGGAATTTATCTTTGGGATGGATGAAGATACTGACGAATAAATTCTCTTTACAGTATGTCCAAAAATTTTGTTCGATCATACGCGCCTTCGTCTCGCTTAAAAACCATGCACCTTGAGTTGATCTGGCTTCGCAAGTCCAGATTTCGTTAGCCACTGGCAAATGTTCTCTCGCTGATCACCTTGAAGCTGTAATACTTCACCGTATTCAGGATGCTCTATTACTGTGCCATTCCACGCAAATTCCTTTTTACATGCTCGCACGATTTTCTTCAGGTCATATTCCGAGGAAAGGCCCTGCACCGTAGTTAGTGTTTTTCGACTATTTTTCTGCTGAATTCTTATGTGCACAAGTCCGTCCTGTACAGTATCATCCGCACCCTTGATTGCATCAGCAAAGGGGTCAAATTTTTGCAAATTCTGGATGGACATACGATAAACAAATTAAACACAGGCAAGAAATAAAACTGCCAATCGAATATCGGGCACGACTTGTCAAATCTAGATTCTGAAATTAAACTGCTCGCGTGTACGACGACTAGGCTCAAAAGATCTCGTTCTCACCATGCACTTGATTCACCTGCAAGCATGCAAATTACAAAAGGAAACCCACATTATAAGCGCCATTACCAAAATTTCACCTTTCATTCCCTTTTTAAAAATAATGTTACGGTTCTCCTTTCCGACCGGCCAAATCCATTCTACGCGGATACCACCACATGCGCGCCCTGTCAAAATTTCGAATCGTCCCAGATTAATCCTAAAGGGCTGCGTTCATTGTGATCAAATTGGAGGGAAATTGATGTCCCATACAATTTGCACAAAGCAGCTGGTTTTTCGTTTGATTAGTTGATCTGGGACATATTATGCCTGAATTTCCTTTAACCATTTGCCGGCGCCGAATAATCGAGCAGTTTTATTTGTGCGTAAAAAAAATAAAATAAGAGAAAAAAATCTATAAATTGACATAAATAAAATTTGAATTCTGTGTGAATTTATCCAATAATTTAAAGAGCAAAAAAGGAAGAAAGAAAAGAAAGAAAGAAAAAAAAGATAGTAAATTTAACTAACTGCTCGATTACTACAAATCTTATTGATTATTTTGTCAGCTATGAAGACTTTTGTCATATATTTGGCAGGATAAACAACAAAAAATCATGTAGTACTGACAGTATTCCAAACACAGTCCTCCGGCATTTGCCTGAGGTTGCTATTAGGAATTATTGCATATTGTTCAACAACATGTTGAGCGATTCATATTTCCCAAATGAGCGGAAAAAGGCTAAGATATTTCCAATCTTGAAGAGAGGAAAAGAATCTTCATGTCCTAAACGCTATCGCCCAATCAGCTTGCTGCGTAACATCAGCAAGGTATTTGAAGTGATACTGAACAAAGCATTAAACATCCTTATTGAGAAATATGAGTTGATGCCGAATTGTCAATTTGGTTTTCGTGCCAGGCATTCGACCATACACGCGATAATGAAAGTAAGCTCAGACATCTGTTGGAAATCAAATGATAGAGAATGTCTTGGAGCGTGTCTCATTGATATGGAGAAAGCCTTCGATACGTCGTGGTTAGAAAGACAAATTTTTAAACTTCTTCAGGACAGATTCCCCAGACATTTTGTCATAATGGTGTACAAAATGTTATACGGAAAATCATTTGTTGTAACTGCTTGAAATCTGGCAACAGTCCGCGAATTCAAGGTCTTGAATGGTCTACAGCAGGGAACAGTTACTGCGCCACTGCTTTTCTCAGTATTCATTCGCAAGCTATTGAACGGGCTTTGATTTTAGAGTCTCGCCAACGTGATCATTGGTAGCGTTTGCTGATGATCTGATGATATATACGGCAGACCGAAAAGCTATAATTATTCAGAGCAATCTTCAAAAAATGTTTGATGATGTACAGCTGTACACTGGCAGCGAAATAAATGAAAATCAATAAGCAGAAGGGGGAAATAATTTTCTTTTGGACAGCGCTGCAGAGGGTCAGTCAAGACCTGAAACGTAGTTGGAAAGATTTCCACATTTTGGCTGATGAGGGTAGTTCAGACTGGGTTTCACATAAATCATGTGTTCAATACCGGTGAAGCAAAGAAAGTAGTCATGGTACTGCAGTGTCTCTTTTATTCCAGATGCATTAACCAAAAGGTCAAAGTTAAGTGTTACAAGCACCTGGTTAGACCAGTTTTGACATATGCATGTCAGATCTGCTACAACCAGAGTGCTAGTACTATGAAAAGATTAAGAGTTTTCGAAGAAGAATGTCTTCGTGCATATATAGGTTTGTGAAATATTGGTCTGACTTGGTCGATGAAGACATTTTATCCCTGCTCGGATTTTGAAACTGGCGAACGCGATCAATGGACTGAGGCAGTTGGAGGCGTTATTAACAGCCAGCGAAGGCCCAAGAGGGGCGGTTGTGCTACGAAGAAGAAGAAGATGCATTGGTTTGCCTGAGATGGATTGGAAGCACTATATGTCGAAGAGAAGAATTTAGCAAACTGTTAAAGTAATGAGAGTCAATATCTTCATATTGAAACTTCTTGGGAATCATATTGCAAGATCTGTAACTGTGAGTGAAAACTCCTGGCTTTCACAGCCGTTTCACCTTAAAGACGGGTGTGTTGCGACTTGTCCCACCGCTGACCTCGTTCTCCCAGAAGCATTCGTGTATTTGGACATGAATTGATATGTTTTTGATTCTGACCGTGTCCCAACTATAAATCACTTATATAGATAGGCCACCGATAAGAAGATAAAATATCCTACAAATCTGAGTTCACGAGATAAACAATTCTAATGGAGATATATATTTGCTAGATTTGTTGAGGCTGGTCGAGCAGAGACGGAGAAATCTAGGTATTGGTGGCTGAATGAAAATTTCTAAATTATTAGTGTTTATTTCCTGTTTTTGTATTTTTTTTTTGTTTCCAAATGTTAATAACTAGCGATAGGGTCAATATTTAGGGTAGGTATATATCATGTTTATTATATTAGAATTTACAGATAAGGCTTAACGCTTAGGTTAGGAGTATTGTGTTAGCATTGTATATATTAGTAAAAGATAAAGTTTTTGATTGAATTTTACTAGAATTTATGTTTACGTTGAAACTATAATGAATAGTTTTTTCTCCTTTTCCCGATTGAATCCTAAAAAAAAGAATAATAGTTGGAATTATTTTTTATTTGCTATTGTTTTTTATTAAATGTGTTTTATTGATAACGCAAAATTTAGAGAGCCATTTGGACCATTAAGTTTTAGTATTTTCATTGTTGTTTAGAATTAGCTTTATGTTTTTTTAAAATTTATAACGATTAGTATTGAATAAAGCATTTTTGACTTTGACTATTATCGAGCTTCCACCATATTTTATAAAAGACGCCACGCATTTTGAGTTGTATTCATCCCCCATCCTTCACTTGCCATAAGCGATACCGGTTGTTTCAAAAACAGAAGCAATATAAGAAAAGGTTTATCTTGAAGTTTGTTATTTTTCCTTCCAGGAAATAATTTAAAAAACAATGATTAATTTGGTGCCACGTATTAAGTTAATAACTAAACTTCAAATTTTGACTCATCATCCCACAGTACGTTGGACCAATCTCCCACTGTCCAATCTCTATGTTTGAGGACCCACTCTAATCGATTTTCCTTGCTGCGCTCCGACAGCCACGGCTTCTTCCTTAGCTCGCAACCTCTTAATCAAGCCTTCAAAAGCCTTCTTCTCACTATATACACTCTGACTGGTGTGCATTTTATTTCAGATAAAGCTGCAGCGAGACTAATTGCAGTTTTTTTGCGGTCCTGTAGAAACTGCCAAATCAACAACAATCAGTCTTCACGACAATGTGTACTTTTTAGGGTTTTGTACTAAAATACAAAACCCTATTGCAATCACGACCTGTGTCCGTCTGTCCGTCCGTCCGTCCGTCCGTCCGTCCGTCCGTCTGTATGTCACAGCACTTTTTCTCCGAAACTATAGAGGCTACAGCTATGAAGCTTTGTAGAAAGGTCAGAAGTGGTGACCTCTTGAAAGTTCAAGGGTGGAAAATTTTTTCAAAGGCGTTTAAGGGGGGTCTCCCCATATAAGGGGGTGACCCCTCAAAAAAAAATTTTCACCATTGGTAGTCGAGTAGGGTGTCATTGGAAAGGTCTCAATGAGATCTTTACAAAACAAGTCTTAAAATTGTCTTATCAGTACCGAGGGGGGCAGGGGAAGGGGAAACGTACGAACTTTTCACGTATCCCCCCCCCCCTCGCGATTGGACACCTTCCATCCGAAAAATCTGAAAAAAATCATGAATGTAGGCCTTCATGAGTACAACAACAACAAATACATGAGAAGTCGAAATTCACTCAACTTTGTTAGTAATAGTATGATTTATCGATTTTGTGTTTTCTTGAATAAAATCTAAACGGTACCCTTAAATTCAATAGAGCACACAGATGACTATTTATAAGATTGATCTTTTCGAAAAGTTTCATAAAGATCGAATAGTATTTACCGAAGTTATAGCGATTTGAATTTTCGTGTATTACTATGGAGCAATATGCCCTGTATTACTATGGAAACATATTGCTATGGAGCCATATGCGCTTTTTACCGACTTAGACACTACAGCTTTGCTAGAATTTGCATGAAAATTTCAGGAGTGATAGGTATCATGAAGATGAGTACATACAATTGAAACAAGTCGGAGAGGCAGGAGAGAGCTCCTAGCAAAAGGGCTTTGTAACCATTCTAGGATTCGAAAAAATAGACCATGAATCGCTGATTACAGTACAGAGGAGTGGCCCTGAAAAAAAATTTCATGAAAGGTAGCCGATATGAGTATCAACTGAAAGTTCTCGATGAGAGCTTTTCAAAACAGTTCTTAAACTGACAGTTTTTGCTTCAGTGGGAGCACAGTTGGGAAATACATGAAAAATGTGTTTCCTCCCTCGCGAATGGACACCAGTGATCTAAAAAATCTGAAAAAAATATCAAAGGAGATATTTATGGGTATAACTATAACAAATACCTCAGAAGTCAAAATTCGTTCAACTTTGTTAATAATAGTATGATCCTTGAATTTCACATTTTCTCCAATTAAATCATCTTTGACATGTTTCTTGATTTTATTCGTTGCTGGTTGCTGCATTTTGTAAGTTGAGTACAAAACCCTTCTGACATGAGCATAGGTCTGTCTACCCAACTGATTTCTGTTTGTTTTGTGTCATTTCAAAAAGACAAGTACTCATGTTCTTTTTAAAATGATTTAATGCATATTGCTCTGCAAGATGTGACCATTGCCTTGGCGATGCAAAATCTCAATTTTTACGCACAGTTCTGCACTTATTTTTTGCCACATTTAACGCGATAAATGTTACTCTTTAATAAACTTGTAGGAATAATTGCGTACAAAATGTTTATGTTCATTACAAGCGCAAAGAGCACACTCAAATTTTGAGCGTGGAACAGCCAATTCAATGAAATGTCATTTTAAATCTTACCTGGGAGTCACAAATATTTATTTTTGTCATCTTTCTCTTAATACGTGCACTGATGCAGTTATAAGGCCAAAAATGATCTATCAGCGCAATAATTTTTGGAACAGTCCAGAAAATTAGGAGTGTCTAATACTTTTGCAAGTGACTGCATATTCTGCCTAAAGTTTTCGTGCAAACTCAAACAAGTCGATTAGTAGCCCATATTGCTCCCCAGTCATGTATAGTGGCCATTCTAATGCAGGGAAATTGAACTCACCATAAAATCGTTACATACTATTCGACCCATCTGGAATTTTAGCAGTTGACTCACAGGTCGTGAGGTCCCCTATGGAACGCGTCCTCAGGCAGCGGATAGAGGATACCCTAACCGGCTAGCCACGGTTATGTGGGGAATAATATAACACTCGTGAACCAAAACCGACTAAGTTGAGGCCTGACAAGCCTCCTTTTAGTCAGGCTTGAAACAAGGGGATAGATTTACCCCAATGCTCTTTAATATTGCGCTAAAGTACGTCATTAGGAAGAAATCAGCTAAAACCTCGGGTACAATAATGTTCAAGTATACACAATTAGTTCATATGCTGATTACTATTATTGCACGCTCAATCTCAGATGCCGAAGGAGCATTTTTGATTCTATTTTCGTTTTAACAATTGATCTTAAAAGACCTCAGCAAGACCTTTTATTTGATGCGCTATTCAACTATGTGTAGCAAAAAAATTGTTTGGAGTCAGATCCTTATATGGGGAGACCCCCATACACGTGGAATGAAATACGACTGTCAAACGAGATACTACGAACCGGGCAGTTGGTATCCAACCTCCGTAGAGCGTGGACGTGGTTTAAACTTTCACATCTTACATCTATTGTAAATTTTTTTCGCAATAATTTAATTACTAAAATAAAGTGAATTTGAATTAATCAATAAACCAATCTTTACATGGGGGCTCAACCGGGATTGTGAACAGAGCTACCGATAAATAAATAGTAATTAAATACGCGTGTGCCGTGCGAAGTAAAGAAAAACGGACAGAAGAACAAAGCAGTTAGTGATAACGGTGATCGAACATTTCGCTTTTGCTATAAGTGTGGACGTGTTGGAAACGATGAGAGGCGGCGACGATCGCGCATCAAATTTTATCATGCATGATGTGGAAAGCGTAATTCGCAAATTTCATGGCGAGAATATGAACGTGGTAGCATATCTGAACGAATTTGAAGCGTATGCAACCGCGTTCAGATGGACGGAAATTCAGAAATTCGTATTCCTTAAAAAATCGCTGTCGGGCAAGGCTCGAATGTTCGTAGACTGTGAGGCAAAACCGGTGTCCTATTTCCAAATAAAAAGTGCCCTAATCGAAGAGTTTAAAGCAAAGATAGCTAGTTGCGACGTTCACCAGAGGCTTCGAGAGGAGAAAAAACGGAACAATGAATCGTACCGTGAATATTTGTATCGAATGCTTGAAATAGGCAGTCATGCACAGGTGGAAGATGTCTCGGTGGTTCGGTATGTGATCGATGGCATTAAAGACTCGAAAGTGAATAAGACTATTTTATACGACGCGAAAACGACAGCGGAATTCAAAGAAAAACTCTTAACCTACGAACAAATGAAAAGCGATCCCGAAGTTCCAAGTGGCTTCAACGTAAAGAAACCAGAAACGGGAAAAAACGAAGCAATGCAGAAATCACGATGCTGTTACAATTGCGGATCGTCTGACCACGAATGGCATGGTTGTCCGGACAAGACGAAAGGCCCAATGTATTTCGAGTGCAATCTATTTGGTCACAAACGCACTGATTGCCCGAATGGAAAGGCAACCAATTGCATACGAAAATCTGGACCATCATAATGTTCTGTATTAATTAACGAGGTGGCTTTTTCCGGTCTTATCGATACTGGACGCGACGTGTGCATTGTGAAGAAGTCGTGCCTCAGTAAAATAAAGCTACGAGACGTATCAGAATCTTCGCGTTGTACGTTAACGGGTCTCGGTTCCAGTATCATTACGCATGGGCTGTGTACTGTCGATGTGAAAATAACGGTATCTTATTCGAAAATATCGAGTTCAACATAGTAGACAACATGAGTGTTAATCCCGACGTCATCATAGGAATGAATCTACTCGCTAGCGCCATAGTGGAAATTTGCAATGGTAAAATGACAATTACGAAAGTCGATGCGGGGCCTGGTAGTAAAGAAACGATGGATGAAGCATGCAACCCAATAGAATGTTTTCTCGCGCAAATAAACACGGAAGCGTTGAACGAAGATGAGCTTAGTGCAGACGTTTGCAACATGAAGGTTCGTTCTGGAGTTAAAAATATTATCTCGAAATATTCACCGACACAACCGAAAGAATCGCCGATAAATATGAAAATCGCTGTAATTGATAACGAGCCGGTCTATCGTCCGCCAAGAAGATTTTCGCCACCCGAACGAAAGATAATCGACGAAAAAGTGGAGTCTTGGTTGAAAAACGGAGTTGTACGCGAAAGTGTCTCTGATTATGCAAGTCAAGTGGTCCTGGTAAGAAAAAAGGACGGCAAGCACAGATTGTGTATCGACTACCGAGCCATCAATAAGAAAATTTACAAAGATCGATACTCGCTACCGGTGATCGAAGACCAAATCGACAAAATTGGAGATGCAGCATTTTTTAGTACCCTCGATCTTGAAAATGGCTTTTTTCATGTGACGATGGATGAAGAGAGTCGCAAATTTACATCGTTTGTCACTCAAACTGGACAATATGAGTTCACGAAGGTGCCATTTGGATTATGCAATTCGCCCAGCGTATTTGAAAAGTTTATAAATTATACATTCCGAGATCTGAATCGCGAAAACGTTGTAATAATTTACATTGACGACATCGTTATACCCTCACGGACCATTGAAGAAGGCTTAATTAGCTTAAAACGAACCCTAAAAGTGGCTGCTGATAATGGATTGAATATAAAATGGAGTAAATGCCGATTCCTGCAGGAAGAAAACGAATACTTAGGCCATTGAATTTCAAAAGGAACCGTCAAGCCGTCGATCAGTAAATCAAAAGCCGCTATTAATTTTCCGATTCCAAAGACGTTGAAGCAACTAAAAAGCTTCCTTGGACTTGCCGGATATTTTCGGAAATTTATTCCGGATTCCGCAACACAAGCGCGACCGTTGGCCAAACTTACGAAAAAGGGAGCTGTCATCGATTTAGGAGAACTTGAGCTGGAAGCCGTACACGACTTAAAAAATGCGTTGACATCAAATCCTGTGCTGAAAATCTTCAAATATGGCGTTCCTACGGAGTTACATACTGACGCCAGCAAACAAGGATATGGAGCGGTTCTTCTTCAGAGGGACGCGGAAGACAACTCGATGCATCTTTTCTTCTATATGAGCAAGTCTACGACCGAACCTGAGAAAAAATATTCAAGGTACGAACTCGAGTTGTTGGCTGTCGTGGAAGCATTGAAGAAGTTTAAGATTTATCTGATTGGATAGCGCTTTAAACTTGTCACCGATTGTAAAGCGTTCAAATGCACCATGGAAAAGAAGGATTTGGCGACGCGGGTTGCCAGATGGGTCATGTTTCTTGAAGAGTTCAATTTCAAAGTGGAGCACCGTGCTGGAACTGGCATGCAACATGTCGATGCCTCAAGCCGCAATCCGGTTGTTATGATGATACAAAATGACGACTTTCTGAAACTATTGAGCGAAGCACAACATAGTGACGAGGCGTTGCTACCTATCATCGAAATACTGAGAGATAAGCCCTATAAAAATCATACGATGCATCATAGTATTTCATGTAAAATTTCAAATAATAATAGTTTTTTTGTCGTTCCAGAATTAATGAAATCAGCATTAGTTCGGAAAGTCCACGAAAAAGGGCATTTTCGTTTGCAGAAAATGAAGTATATGCTGCAAGAGTTTTATATCCACGATCTGGATCGTCAGATTGAACGTTGCATTTCCAGTTGTGTGAGATGCCTCTTATCCGATAGAAAACGAGGCAAAGCAGATGGATTTTTGTACCCGATTCCAAAAGGCGATGTCCCCCTCGCTTCGTTCCATATCGATCATCTGGGCCCTATGCAAGACACGAAGAAAGGTTATCGTTATATTTTGGCTGTTATCGATAGATTCACAAAATTTTGTTGGCTTTTTCCAACAAAAACACTTGCGTGCGATGAAGTCCTGCAGAAGGTGGAGGTAATTGCTGAATCGTTTGGTTATCCTCTTCATTTAATTTCCGACCGAGGAGGAGCATTTGTATCGCAAAACTTCAAGAAGTATTGCACCGACCACGATATTGAGTTGCATCTTGTGACTACCGGCGTGCCTAAGGGAAATGGGCAGATCGAACGTCTTCATGCGGTTGTCATATCGGCACTTACGAAGTATTCTAATGACACACCTGATGAATGGTTCAAAAATGTAAAAAATATTCAGAGAGCTTTTAACTCTACGTATCATCGATCGATAAGAATGTCACCATTTCAATTAATGGTTGGTACTAAGATGAATTCTGGAAAGGACATTCGGCTTATGGAGATTTCAGAGGAAGTTATATCCCAACAGTATGACAAAGCTCGAGCAGAATTACGCAAGCAGGCGAAAGAGGCTATAGCGAAGATGCTGTAGGTTCTCTAGTTCCCGAGAAAACTTGCTGTGATGCACTGACGGACAGACGGAGGAATAGCCAAGTACTAATATTAATAAGGTATTGTAATTTTTTTTTACAAAACCCCAGAAACAGCTTCCAACATCAAACGTTAGGGGCATATACTGAATGGTATAGCAAAGAAAACTAATAGGAAATTGGTAGAGAAAGTAAATTGCATGCTCTTTGATATAAAATTGCATATTTCATTTTGAGCCGAAGCAATATACATATCTGTATATACCATAAATCGGTCTACTACAACGATATTGACAACGGCAAAACCTGCAGAAACTTGATCAAAAAAAGTAGAGGTTATTCATTTAAAAAGATTTGGCAATCCGTTCATGGTTCTTGTGTGCAAGAAAAATGCCGTAAACATGATAAAAAATTGAAGAAACTGATCCTTGTGGGATTCACAAATGGTGTCAAAGCCTATGACTACTTTGATCCAGAAACAAAAATGTCCACAGTTAGTCATGACGTTTTTCCTAATTCATCATAAGATGAAGACTCAGCTGATGAAATGATGAAGATAAATAATACAATAGTTATTAAAAACATCATCAAATATGTATTAATTCAATTGAGAAAAATATTGCAAATAATATTTCAAAAATATACATATAATTCATGCCGATCAGTAAATGAGGACGCAGAAGACAGCATATTTGTGCCAAAGCAATATTTATCAACAATGAATTTAAGATGATCCAAAAGGATTCCCAAAATCCCTTGGTTTTAGCGCCGAGAATCGTATTACTTACTTTATTTTTAGTGCACAAATATCTGAAGAACCAACAACATTTCAAAATGAATTAATAGGTTACGACAAGGCGAATTGGAAAGTGATCACAAAGGAGGAATTCAATCGATTGATTGAAAATAAAACATTCAAATTGATTGATTTACCTGAAAATCAAAAGCAAATTAAATGCAAGTTGATCTTTAAATTAAAGCGTGACCAGCCCGATTAATGTTTTTTATAAAAAAGCACGTTTAGTAGACTACGGAGAAGTATATACACTTGATACATACGAGGGCGGTCCGATATGCACTTAACCTCACCGCCCGATAGCACCACTATCGCAAGAGAGATTCACTGTCATGTGGTACATTCTTGTAGACTGTAGCACTGTCAAAATTTCAGCCGAATCGGACACGTAATTTTGTTTTGATCGCGTGTGGAAGCCGCGTATCCGCGATTTTCAGAAAAAGGGAGAAAGAGTAATATCGGTCGGCGATTCGATTCTTGTTTTTGGAAAGGAAGTCGCGCGATCCCAAAAAATTGTTTTATTAACTTTCAACGTGGTCGCAGGTCGGTTTTTGATGAGGCACCTCCAGGTGCCCCAAAAACGGCACGGAGGATTATGTGACAAAAATCCACGAGCTTGTATTGGTACACCGCCGATGGAAGGTGCGTCAGACAGTTGAGGCAGTAGACATCTCAGAAGACTGCGTGTGCCATATCGTGCATGAAATTTGGTCAAGAGAAAGCTGCCGGAAACAGTGGGATTCACCCGGCGAACGTGCTCCAAAGGTGGCAAAGACCGTCCTATTGGCCGAAAAAGGTGATGGCCACCGTTTTCTGGGATTCACAAGGTGTGATCTGCATCGACTACCTGGAGATGGGCAAAGCGGTCATAGGCCTCTACTATGCCAAATTATTGAACCGATTCAATGCTTAATTGAACAAAAAATGCCCCGTTTGACGAAAAAAGTGCTCTTCCATAATGACAATATACTGACTTGCGTCTCGGCCATCGCCACCGCCAAATTGATTGAATTGGGCTACAATCAGTTACCCCATCCACCATTTTCTCCATATTTGGCCCCTTGCGACTTTTTTTGTTTCCAAACTTGAAAAAGTCACTCGCCGAGCAGCAATTTAAGTCGAATGAGCAGGTCATCGCCGCTATAGAGGCATACTTTGCAGATCTTGAGAGAACGTATTTTTCAGACGGATAAAGAAGTTGGAGCTAAAAGGAGATTATGTTGAGAAATAAATCGCCAATCTTCCAAAATTTTCGTTTTTCTTTTGTAAGCCAAATATACTTATCGGACCACCCTCGTACGTGCGTGCGATGTTCATGAGCTTGATTCGCGATCTCTTTCGTAGCTTAAAATAATTTAAAAGTTCATTAGATGTTTGCTGTTACAGCATTTCTGAAAGGTAACGACATATATGTGCCTGCCAAAAGGATTTCACGGCAATATAAATAAGGTAGAAATATTTAAAAAACAATCGATGGTCTGAAAATGGCCATATTTAAGATGAGACATTAACAAAAATGGTGACAGATGCAATGAAGTTAATTAATGGTCCATCTTTTTTTTATGCAAATGGTTGACATTGTTAGTTGCTATTTATGTCGATGTTTTTTTTTTGTTTTTTGACAAGATGAAGGCACACTTAAAAACAAGCACTGGGTACATAATTCAAAATGAAAGATTTGGGTCTGGCAATTTTCATCAGCCTCAACATAACATACACCAAGAATGGTTTCATATTAATTAACCAAGAACCTTCTATCTCAAGAGTAATTCAAAATTCGGAATATCTACCAGTAAGCCTATCTCAACACCTAGTGATTTGTATCAAAAATCGTCTATTAGTATGTGTTCAACAGTAGCATTATTCGCTCGATGGACTTCAGCTGGTTCCAGCATATAGGCTGGTTCCAGCTCCTGAGGAGTATATCGGTCACCTCGTACGAAACTGCGAGATTTTTAATGGAACCAGCCTATATGCTGGAACCAGCTGAAGTCCATCGAGCGAATAATGCTATTATGTTGATAGCTAAAATGCTCATTGTTCTTTCACTTAGGACAACCAGCAATCCTCAAACAAAATTTTCTTATAAGTTCGCCACCACTGCGTAAATGTGGAAATTACTGCTCGATAGAGCTTGCAGCACTGCCATGCTGCAACATATATATATATGGGTTCGTGGTCATCTGGAACCCCGCAGTCGAGCTGCCCCGAGGTGACTGATGTGGCAGCTCCTGAGGAGTATATCGGTCACCTCGTACGAAACTGCGAGAAAACGATATGGTTTCAAAATTTTGATAAAGAACTCGATCCAAATACAAGTTAAATTATCCGTTTGAAGATGAACTATCAAAATCATATACAATCGTTACACAATATAACTATCTCGTCAGAAAGTTCAAGATGGCACAGTTTAAGTTAGAACACGTTTCAACCGAAGAAAATGTAGCCAACGCCATTAAAAAAGGAGTCAATGGTGTGAACACTCTATTATTTTCAAAGTCAATGGAAGTTAAACTGAATGAGAGTATTAAGATTCAATTAACTAATTAACATTATTGCAATATTAGAATTCTTATGGGTGAGTGTGTTATAAATTACATTTTAGTTTTTGAATGCACCTATTAGTTTTCTCAGTATTTTCATTCGGATAACACGTTTATTTTTTGTTTTCCGAATCACGGTTAATTTTGTAAGATATCCAAAATATACTCTTTCTGTAGTTATTCGTTTATATGAAAAAAGGTCGTTCTCTTTGCATTAATTTACAACAAAAACACTTCTGGGCACCACTACCAGCAAAGATGTCAGTGATAACATTTACATCTGTGTTTTGAATTATTGTAACTTCATTTAATATATTGAATTATCTATAATTTACTTAATTTTATCTGCCGTAAAAATAAAATAACTATAAAATAAGAAATAAATCAAACAATTGTAGATTGCTTAGTCATTATTATCTGCAAAGCATTGTTAAGTGCCTAATATCTACTTTTGCAAATCATATAATTTTCTTTGAATCGTTGAAATCGAATAAACGAGAAATACAAGCCTGAATTGCTAAATGATAACTTGAGATTGATAAAAAACATCAAGCTTCGATTGATTGGGATTCCGCATCACTGCAAACCACAAAATGGCTATAAACTTGCTCCAATATCAGTCGCGTATCTGATATGGAATCAAAGCAATTTGAAATCCCATTACGCAATTTAAGCGGAAGGAATGAAGACGGTTCCAGGAAGTCGATATCTTTGCAATGACAAATTGATCTGATGGAAAAATCTCATGAAAGATACGTTTTCCTATTCCATAAGCAGAAACTAAGACTTAAATCGGTTAAGATGCCAACGTACTTTCATTAAGGTGAAAGGTCAAACTGCTTATTGGCATGTTTGTATGCTTTCCACCCTATATACCAGCAAAGTAGTATACGTCAATTCACATACTTCACTCAGGAAATCAGGCAACATTTAAGGGAGGGTTCATGAATAAACTATGCATGAGAAGCATCAAGCGAGCCAACAGCAGGCTCAACAAAAATTATAATATTATAGGCTATAGTGTGACGACATAAAGTGACATTTATTGAGCGAGTGAAATCACGTTGTTGCTCTAATTTTAAATATGTGAAAATTTCATTAAGATAATTCATTCTTCATAAACTTCTTTGAAATTTAACTTTTTAGCAACATATGCTTTCTCTGAAAAAATATGGAGAATTACGTAATACGAGACTATTTTTAAAATCTTCGCAGTAACTGGATACGAAGCAATTGCTTGTTGCTAACAACGATAGACCTTGAAAATCCTAAAGATAACGCAATCACAAGCATTCGAGCTTACCTTCACAAAGTGAGGCGTGTGTACCAGAAACAAATACTCGTAAATGATGGCAAATATTTTCCGATTTCATATTTTTCAAGAAAGTTTATTTTAAGTTAGCCATCCAAGAAATGAAATCATTGAAGTTTTCCAGCTCATAGTAGACTACTTATAATATGCCTACGTTGAAAGAAAATCTTATGTAAAGCAAATTTACAATGCACGAGTATGTTAGCCAAGGCGAACTTTTTTGATAAATATAATTATTACTCTTTTATTAGGTGTTATGAGAAGGTGAAACTAGAAAAATGCTACCATCCAAAGTTCAAATCAGAAGCTCTTTATTTAATATTAATCGTTGTAAATTTTCAAAGAATATAAAGCAAATTCCAAACAATGGAAATACTAAAATTTAATGGCTCAAATGGTTCTCCAAATTTACACATTATCAATTAAAAAACATACAATCAAAAAAAAATTTCAAACTAAATTTATTAAAATTATTACATATTTTTTTTTTGCAATTGGAAAAACGAGAAAAATCACTAACACTATTCAAAAATTAATTATAATGCAAATGGCTGAACTTTCTATCCTACTTCGTCTCAATTTTTGGCCAAAGGGGACACTCGTTAAAGCATTCGATACAAGGCAACCTAAGCGGCGATTACGTCCCGATACAGGTACCCAACAGCCGCAACAGCCTTCAAGGGTCATCTAGCACTGAAAGAAATTCTTTTCTTCCTAATCGTTCAACTATTTCTTTTTATTTCCAGAATGTTCGTGGTTTAAGAACCAAACTTGAGGACGATTCTGTTATCTGTTTAACTGAAACGCGGTTGAACGAAAACATTTCAAATGCGGAAATATTACAAGATTACTTAGTCCACCGATGCCACTATAACCTTAACGTAACTAGTAAATCTGATGGTGGGGGAGTCTTGGTTGCAGTCTGCAAAAACCTTTTTTTTTTTTTTTTTTTTTTTTTGTGGTAGGGAGGTGAAGGCATTTATGCCCGCCGAGTCTGGCAGTGTGGGACTCCCATGGAGGATACCTTTGGACTACCCACTAAACACCTCCCCTGTCAATCTGAGAACCTAGCCTGGAACCGTTTGACACATTACTTCGGGCCAGGTCTCGTTTTGTTACGCCGTGGGGCGCCTTCAAGCTGGGGAGTCCCTTTCCTAGCGGGAGGGGAGGGGGGAAGAGGAATTGCCAGAAGAGCGATCCCCCAGCCCCAGCGCCTCCGGCTGCTGTGAGTCCCTTTTATATTTTAGGACTGCCCGAGCATAATGTGCCACCTGGTTCCATTTGTCAACCGATTCGAGCATCACCGCAACTATATTATCCGGGGTGAGCTCTCCCGTCTCCCTGTAGAGTTCCCTTCGCAGCCTGGCCCATTTCGTACACGCAAAAAATGTGTGACAGGCATTGTCCTCCTCTCCTGGGCAAAACCGACAATCGGGAGACCGTGACTTGCCGATCTTGTGCAGGTAAGACTGAAAACACCCGTGCCCGCTCAAAAGCTGGGTCAGATAGAAGTCAGTCTCACCATGCTTTCGATTTAGCCACGGTCTCACATCCGGGATGAGGCGCGCAGTCCACCTTCCCTTCGTGCAATTCCTCCAAGACTGCTGCCAATCGTTGAGCGAGCGTTGTCTCTCCTCGCGGACAACCATCTCCCTCGCATCCTCGTTTCGGCGCAGGTAAATAGCGCGGCGCTCTCTAGCAAGGAGGGCGACAGGTATCACGCCTGCAATCACTCTCACCGCCGAGTCGGAGACTGTTGGATACGAAGATGCAATTCTCAGTGCTCCTCTTCTCTGTACCTGTGCCAATCGTTTTCGGTATACCTCCTTGCTGAGAGCGTCGCCCCATACCTCTGCTCCGTACAGTAGCACTGACCCTACAGCACTCATCAAGAGGCGTCTTCTTGATGGGCTGGGTCCCCCTACGTTGGCCATAAGTCGACTCAGGGCCGATATTCCCGAAGCAGCCTTCTCAGCCGTTGCCCTGATTTGCTCAGAGAAACTCATCTTCGAGTCGATCAGTAGCCCCAGGTACTTCACCGCTGGCTTCGATTCGATCTGTATATCTCCAATACTGATCATCCTTACTCTAGGGATTCTCTTTTTTGTCAAGATGACCACTTCGGTTTTCTCCAGTGCTAGACTGAGCCCGCGAGTAGTCATCCAGTCCCTCACTCGGCGCATTAGCATACCTAGCCTAAGTTGCGCTTGTTCAACGGTGCGTCCGGCGACCAGAGCCGCAACATCATCCGCATAGCCGACCAAGCGCGACTCATCTGGCATCTCAAGTCTCAGTAGCCCGTCGTAAGACACGTTCCACAGGTCCGGACCAAGGATAGATCCCTGGGCAACACCCGATGTAACCGCCATCCTTCGTTGGCCCTGTGTCGTGTCGTAGAGCAGGCTTCGGTCCTTTAGGTAGTTCCTCAAAAGCCGCATTAGATATTCTGGAACTTGAAAAGAGTTTTCCAGCGTATCCAGAATATCCACCCATCTAGCGGAGTTGAAGGCATTCCTGACGTCGAGTGTCACCAACAGGACGATCCGTCGCTTGGTGCGACTATATGCCTCTGCCTTTTGGACCGCGTTCACCACCTCTGCAATCGCATCAATGGTAGAACGTCCTGCTCTAAAGCCGTACTGCCGAGGAGATAGGTCCCCAGCAGCACGAATCGCGTCAGTGAGTCTTCCCTTGATGAGTTTCTCTAGCACTTTCCCAGCCGTGTCTAGCATGCATAACGGGCGGTATGCAGACGGCGATTCGGGATTTCCCTTCCCCTTGCTGACCAGCACGAGCCTCGCCACCTTCCATCGTACCGGGAAAACCCCGTCCCGTAGGCAAGCGTTGAATGTGCTGAGCAGCAAGTCAGGACAATGGTGATAGACGAGCTGCAAAACCTCAGCTGGTACACCATCTGGACCTGGAGCCTTCCTTGCCTTCAGGGAGAGGACTGCCTCCTCCAGTTCCAGCTGTGTGAAGAGTGGGCACTCGACTGCTGTTTCACCATGGACAGCGTCAACACGGACGGGATGTGCGGGGAAGAGTCCCCGCACTATCGCGTCCATCTTTTCCGCGTCATGTATACAAGGCTTCCGTAGGGCACCAAGTTTCCCCATGACCAGCTTGTAACCTAGGCCCCACGGATCCCTATTTACATCGTCCACGAGGTCTTGCCAGCATCGGGCCTTGCTCTTGTTAATAAGCCTGCGAAGATATTTCCTGCCGGACCTGTATGCTGCTAGCCTAGTGTCTGCCTCCTCCCGTGTTCGCGCCCGCTGGGCCTCTCGCCGAAGTTTGTGACACTCGCTTCTTTGTTCGGCGATCTCGTTTGACCACCAGTATACTGGAGGCTTACCATGTCGGGGTCTTCGGCGGGGCATGGAAGACTCGCAAGCAGCTATGATGGTACTCATAGTTGAGTTCACCAAGTCCTTGGCTGTAGGCCCTCCACTCCCTGGCGGAGCTCCCAGCAACGGTGCGCCTGCCGTAAGCGCGTCAGTGAACTTCTCGACGTCCATCCTCCCAGTCCTCCATCCGAGGATTGAAGTTTGGGCATATGCACGCAGAGTGGCACCGTCGTGAATCTCAACAGCTATATACTGGTGATCACTAGCCGAGTAGTCCTCTAGTACTCGCCAGTTGTGTACTCTAGGTACCAGGGACTCCGAAGCGAGTGTCACATCGGGTATGGTTCCTACGCAACCCCAGCGGCGGAAAGTAGGGGTGTTACCAGTATTTAGGACAAAAAGCGCTGTTCTGGCCGCCATGTCCAATATTTGCTTTCCCCTTGGGTCGGATTGTGGCATACCCCATTCGATGGCTCTAGCGTTGAAGTCTCCCCCGACCAGCATGTGGCCCTCTGTGTTCGAGACAGCGTCCTCCAGGGCATCGAGTTTGGTTCGAAAGGATCGCATTGCCTCGTTAGGCGTCAGATAAACACTGAAATATGTTATCCCTGAACACCGCACCCACACAAAACCATCCCCGCGTCCATGGCCCTGCACCTGAAGGCGGGCGCTGTCTCGAACCCAGATGGCCGAGGTACCAGTTTTGTCAGGGTACCACGCTTGCGAGTCCTTGTTATGATGTTGCTCGCTCAGCAACAGGAGGTCAGCTTTCTTATCCCTCGCAAACTGCTCAAGTAGGTCCTGGGCGTTTGTGCTTCGGTGCAAATTGACCTGCAGGATACGGATCATTTGAGTATCGATTTGGCTTTAGTTAGGGCCTCCTTGAAAACCCGGCATCTCCCTGTCCCCGGCTCATGTTTGAGGTCGCCGGGTGCTAGCTTAGCGTCCTTGCAAAGAATGCATTTTGCCTCGTTCGTGCACTCCTTCCTTTTGTGCCCCGTTTCACCACATTTGTAGCACAGAGATCTCCTGTCGTGTCCCCTACAGCCATACGCGGTGTGTCCGTATTCGAGGCATCTGAAGCAGCGGATAGGGATCGCTCTTCTCCGTATCCTGCAGATCACCCAACCTATCTTAATTTTGCCCTTCGCCAGGATTTGCTGGGCGTCTTTATCAGCTAGTTCGACAATAGCCATGCGTTGCCCCCTTGTGTTTTCACGCGTCAATCTTGCCTTGACTTCACTTAAGCTGGGGAACTCCCTCCTAATGGCATCCTCTACTTCAGCTTTGTCCGTGACGCAGTCGAGGTCCCTGATTTCCAGGGTGGCCATTGGTTCGAGCGAGGCAACCGTTGCCGCATCTCCAAGAACCTTTTGAACCGCGTCACGGAATGCATCTTTGTTTGTGGCCTCTGGCCCGAATTCCACCAGCAAGCCGCCGGTCCGGGTTGGTCGAACTGCTTTGATGGCAGTTTTGGTGTCGTCTGGCTTGACCGCTCCTTTAATTTCACGCAGGACATCTGCGTAGGTTCGGCCCTTAAAAGGTTTAATAAGCAGTGCTTCTCGCAAGGGTTTGTGCCGCGGTTTGCTTTTTGTTTTCTGCGGTATAGCGGGGGGCTCCTTGTTCTCTTCGTGGTTGAGCTCTTTGTCTTTTTTTTCTAGGAGTAGCTTTTTGGCCGCTTTTTTCGCTGCCTTGTTTCGCACCACATGAAACTCCTCGCCTGGAGTGTCAACTTGGTTTATGGTCTCATCCTTCCTCCTTTTCTCACAGTCGCCTTCAATTGGGCTACCGGCCATTCTTTTGCTGCTGCTAGGACCCACTGATGCCTCGAGGGAGAGCGTGTCTTTTTGGTGCTTCTCGGCTGCAAGCCACCTCCGTGCAAAAACCTTAATAGTTTACTTTGCGCTAACTTCGAATTTACTCGTGCTGTTTAGTGTGTAATTGCCAAAATCCCTCTTCCTCATGACTCCTCTTTATTAATTTCCTCTGTGTATATTCCCTGTAACTCTCCCTTAACTGTGTATGAAGCCTTCTTTGATGAACTCTCCGCCTATCTTCTTGCTCGTCATCCGCATTCTAAAATTATAATTTGTGGGGATTTCAATCGACCGGCACTGGAATGGGATCCCTTAACAACTCCTGGCATTACCTCAACAAATAATCCTTCAGTGTTACTTTCTCCCTTTCTTTCCCTTTGTTCTTTTTCACTGTTTAACCATATCCGTAACCCTAAAAGTCGCCTTCTGGACCTTGTCTTGTCAAATGTTCAAACTGAGTGTCTATCAATAACTTCTGTTTTACATCTTTACATTCAATCTGATCTCCATCATCCACCTTTGTCTCTAGCACTAACTGTTGATACCCTGAAACCTCAGAAAATTATCTCAGTTTATCGATACAACTTCTTTCGAGCAAATTATGAGGCAATTAAAACCAATCTGGACTCGGTCAACTGGAGTAATAGTGCTTTGAAAAAATTTCACGGTTACCTTAACAATCTGACTGCTCATTATACTCCACTGCAAGCTCCTCGCAAAGCTCAAATGAAGCCTTAGCTTACTCAAAGAATTCTTTGTGCTTTAAAAGCTAAAGACAATGGGCATAGGCACTATAAATTAACCGAAAACGATGATGCCAAACAGAATTTTCGTAGGCTGCGTTCTTTGGCTAAAAAAGAGTTCAAAATGGCTATGAAACATAACTTCAGCAGTTTAGAGAGTTCCTTCCCGACAAATAAAGTTAAACCCTTTTGGTCCTACATCTAATCTTTTAAATCTTCCTCTACCATCCCGCATACAGTTAAATAGAATAACACTGAAGCCTCCTCCCCACAGGATAGTTCTAGCCTATTTGCCGAATATTTTTCCTCTACCTTTTCTCTATGATACACTACACTCCCCCATAGTCTCAATCCAAACTTATCCAGCATCAATTACATCCTACTCCACTGATCCTTCTGAAGTTGAATCCTTTATTAACTTGCTCGATCGAATGTTAGTCCTGGTCCCAATGGATTGCCAAATATATTATTAAAATTACTTTGCGCCTCTTTGTGTTTTCCTCTATCCCTTATATTTAATCTCAGCATTGGTACTGGCACCTTTCTTAAGTACTGGAAAGATGCAAATGTTGTTCCTATCTTTAAAAACGGCGACCTATCAACTGCCTCAAACTATCGTCCCATATCACCCCTCTCCTGTTTTCTCTAAGCTGTTAGAACGACTTGTACACAACAGGCTTCTTTTGTCATTGAGTTCAATTGTAATACCACAGCAACATGGATTCTTGAAGGGTCGCGCAAATTCCTCGAATTTAGCTGAGCTCGAAGATTATATTGCAAGAGCTCTAGATAAACAGCTTCAAGTTGATGCAATATTCACGGACTTCTCCAAAGCATTTGACTTCGTGAACCATGTTCTTCTCTGTCAAAATTTAGTTTTAGTCTGCATTTCCGGTTCCCTACATTTTTGGATTGCATCCTATCTATCCTCTCGTTCATGTCGTGTTAATCGCCCTTCTATCTAACCCTACATCTGGCGTCCCTCAAGGATCAATCCTTGGACCTTTTCTTTTCGTACTGTTTATCAATGATCTTCCTTCTGTAATTTCCTCTTCTTGTCTCCTCTATGCTGATAATTTCAAGATATTCCGGATAATTAGCTCCCTTGAAGATTGCCAGCAACTCCAAAATGATCCCTTTAACCACAACAACTGGTGTAATGCAAACTCCCATCGTATCAATGTTTCCAAATGTTTTAAAATGTTTTTTTACTTTGAAAACTGTTCCTTTAACTTACAATTACACCCTATGTGATTTTTTCTCTCCTCTGCAGAGTCATGCAAAGAGTATCAAAAATGTTAGCGAATTTGTGTATTTAGGCGCCAAAATAACGAAAACGGGCAATGAAAGAGACAAAATACGCCGAAGAATACAGCTCGCAAGTAAAATATTTTATTCAGTATTGACAATCTTGAAGACCAGCTGCATACACACGAAAACAAAGCTCCAAGTATACAAATCTGTGATAAGATCTGTGTTATGCTATGGGTATGAAACATGGACCCTAACCCAAGCATCCGCAAATATATTGAACGCCTTTGAGCGACGGGTTCTGAGGCGAATAATCGCAGCGAAGCTAGACAGAGACCAATGGCGAGTTCGATACAACCATGAGCTGTATGACATTTTTGACGAACCGGAGGTCTCAAGGATTGTAAGACTGCGGAAGCTGCAATGGGCTGGACACATGAATCGTATGTACGAACAACGGATACCCAAGAAGGTATTCGTTGGGAGAACTGAAGGCCGGCGGCCAGTGGGAAAACCGAGGAATCGCTGGTCTGACTCGGTCGACAAAGTCAGTTCATCGCTGCTCAGATTTCGGAATTGAATGATGCGGTCAACGGACCGAGACAGTTGGAGGCGCTGTTTGCAGGAAGCGAAGGCCGGAAAGAAGCTGTAGTGCTGAGAAGCATATAACAACTTTTCCCATATACATGTATTTCGAAACCAACTTGTTTTCTTCATCAGTGGTAAGGGCATGTAAACCTCAATGAAGAACGGCTGCTTTTTATACTCAGAAGGATAAAGAACAAAAGGATTACAAAATTTTAAATTAATGAGAAGATAAAGACGTGTTAATGATTTTGCCGTGCAAAACGATATTTAGAACTTATAGTTGAGCTTACATTGCTAACATATTTAACTCATTCAATGATTTTAATTAAGTTGCTGTAGGCGTTGCTTGAGTCCGTGTTCAAACGCTTATCTATCGGGATTCTCGCTATCTACAAGCTTTCCGAAGCATTCTACTCTCTCCAATCACGCACTTCCTGTAAGATCTCCGAATTACACCATTTAATAAAATGTGACCCTTCCAGAATATGTTTTGCTACCGTTGACTTTGCTGCACCTGTCTTCCCATTGTTTGCAATATGCTCTACCTCCCTTATATGTTCCTGGAATCGAGCTTTGGGCAATCGTTTGGTTTGTCTAACATAAACCATGTTGCATTGGGGGCAGGTGATCCAATAGATACCACTTTTTTCCTCCTTAAGGTTCTTGTCTTTTGGAGATCCAAACCTTAATTCCAAGCTGTATTTCCTACTAGTTACTGCTGTTCGTTATCCAACCTTCCTTAGTAGATGATCTAAACCCCGAGTAGCTGATAAGTGGATGACAGAAATCTATTTTTGTGACTGATCTTTTGCCTGTAAATAAAGAGAAGTTAGGTTATTTTTCGTGAATTCCATTTTCATTTTTCGAATCCTCTGTTCGATGAGGAGCTTCATGCAACCATTCTTCTTAGCTGTTTCCAGGATATAATTCTTTCCTCGTTTGAAGCGGTTTTTGTTCAAAGGGACAGTTAACATGCGACGGATTGTCATATTGTAAGGTGCCATTTTTTGTCCAAAATGATAATTTGACGAGGCGGGTATAGTCCTTTGAGTATTGATTCCTTTCCTGTTTATGTCAAATTCTAGCTTTTGTAGGCCTCTAATGATAAGAAGGTCTAAAAGCGGTAGCTTTCGCTTAATCTCTTTTTCCATGGTAAAATATATTTTTGGATGTAGCTGATTGAATACTTGTAGATCTTCAGCTTCATTTTCACTATGGTAAAAATGTCGACCACATACCTGAGCCAGGTATTTGGTATCATTCTTTGTGCTTCTAATTCCATCTCAATCACTTGGTAGTGGTGTTAACGGGCTCCCCATCGCTGCTCCTGCAGTTCCTTTTAGGTGCTTGTCTCTAAACATTAAGCGGGTCCATTCTCAATTGGCGGTAGTTGCCATTATTTAATATCTCTAGTACAGAATCGTCGTACTGCTGTTTGTTCACTATAACCACCAAATACCCTTTGTCGGCTTTTATATAGTACACCGGTTCCCCTTTCAGTGCCTTCACTAGATTCCATTCTGGATTTATTGCCAAAGTCTTTTGTTATTCTACCTTAAAGACCTGCTCTGTTTTTCTTCTCACAGGCTGCTTGTCCAGTATCCATGAGGTGCATCCCAGCCTCTATGTCCATGATAATGTCTGTAGCCGGAAACTTGTTGCTGTTGAGTGCATATGCAAGACCCTTATTCAGGAGTTTCATCTGATCTTCTAAGAAGCTTTCCGTAGATCTGTTGATGACGTAGTTTTGTATTAATTCTGTTTTTTGCTCAGTTGGTTTCTGTTTTGCACTAGTTTTTCTTTCTTTCTTTCTTCTTTGTAGCCCTACAGCCCCTTTTGGGCCTTCGCTTAGAGATAGTTAGAGTATCTCATTGTCATGATCGAATATATCGGCACTCCACAAGGTGACATGATGATTATCACGTTTTGGTCGTCCATCCAGCTGCGATACGTTCTGATTTTAAACCAGCACGTATCATAACTGAACAGGGTTTTAGTCGGTCCGAAGAACCACTCGAACTAAATCTCGTTGACGACAACGAGACTTAACCCAGAGACCTTCAGCTTACGGACTTAGTGCTCTAACCACTAAGCCACGCGGGCGCACTAGTTTTCACCCGTAATAAATCCAATCTTTTCTCTAGAATTTTTTTTCTTTCTTCTATTTCACATTGCATAGCTGGTGCCACTTTCTCAATAGTATTCATCCAATCTCCTTTTCTACCAACGACCTCTTTCGCTATTTTGAGGTGTAAAGAGCAATACTCCAGCGTTGATGCGTCCAATTTTGGACCAACAGGCTGTTGATCCTCGTTTTAATTCGACTTCTTTCAATGAGCAACCTGTTCTTGTCCGTGTTGAATAAAGATGATTTTAAATCACTTTATGGCTCTTAAGGGTCACATTGTATTTGAGAGATAGTCCCAAGAACCTAATGTCCTCTGTAAATCCTCCTACACATTCGTTGAACTTTAAAAAACGATTGGTTTCCGAATTTGACCTGGTTGTCAAATTTATGATATTCATTTCGGAGATAATAGAGCCTAGAATGACAAAATTAAATAAAACAAATACAAAATCAAAATTCCTTGTAAAAACGCTATTTCGTTTATTGTATATCAATACTTCCCATATACATGTATCTCGAAAACAAGCTGTTTTCTTCATCAGTGGTAAGGGTACGAAAAACTCAATTAAGAACGGCTGCTAAAATGTATAATATTAACTAGAAAGCAACAGATCAATTCTATAATTTGAAATCACTCAATCATTATTATTCCTTCGGGGGATTTTATAAATCCTATGTGTAACGTTTACGTCTAAAGATGTAAGGAGTTCTTTACTAAGTTCATCAGTAAACGAAGAATGAATGCGGAAGAGAAAAGCATCCTGAAACTATCCTTCTAAATATTGTTTAATTGTATTTATGATATATTTAGAACTAATTTATTTGTTGTTTTCGGTAGAAATGGTTGACTTAAATGCGCCGTTTATGCAGAAAATTAAGGATACTGATCACTCTATCATCCGTCATCAAAGGACTCGGTATCTCCATCAAATCCTTGAAGAGTACCAACTAATTAGCACTCTTCGTCCGAAATATCATTTCAATTCAATTTCTCGACATCAATGTATCATATTGAACTAGTAATATCCCCCAAGTCCTTGAAAAGATTACAATTCTGTACCGGTCTATTTTAGATCAATATATTTTCCTTCATTTGAAACCTCTACAATCAAAATCCTTACACGCATCGATCTGTTATGCTGAAAAACCGGGGTGAAAGTAGGAAATTTTTTAGTTGTAACGGTAAAAGTCCTTTACCGTTACTTGAATTTCTGATCCTTTGAACGGGACCAAATAGGAAGAAAGACATATCATCTGCCGAAACAGGACTCTGTAATCGACCCTACGCCACTGCCGGCTTGCACACATGCGCATCACTGCCATATGGCTTTCGAGCGAACGTCAGTTTTGGATGACATTCCTATCCTATGTCAGTTTTAGTCGAGGAATGTCACCCAAAGCTGATGGCAGTTGGAGTCGGTCGAAACTGTCAAACGGGCCAAGGCTAGTCGCTTCGTGGTAGGCGAAGACAAACTAAAAGGAAATAAAAAGGTCGTTGCCAGTTAAGTGCACGACTCGCAACAAGGTAAGGAATCCTTCTACAGCACCAACAGAATTTGCTAAGAGGGAAATTTTATCATTCAAATCGTTTCTTTTAGAATTGTAGAACCAAAACCAACTGGGACATTCCTCGACCGGCCAGTGGACATGACCCCGAAATTTTAACCAAGGTTTAGCTGGTGAGTCACAAGCTAAATACATCAGTTTAGTTATTGCTATAAATAAACCGGGCATGAGAACTGTTTTCAATAAGTGAGTACCCGGTGAAATGATTTTAAAGACCCTTTGTTTATACTATGCCTCAAATGGAGAAGATTTTTCTGAAATACCGTAGCACGTCAGAAAATGCTGCCCAATTGTGAAATTTGATGCGACCTACCGGTCAATGGCAAGTCTTAGTTTGTAGAACTATTTAGCCAACCACAATGAAGAGGCCCCTTTGGCTGTGCTGATGTGGAGTTATTATCAAGTTGCCACCCCACATCATAAACTACATGAAAGTTCAGTGTGTCGGTGCAGCAGATGATCGATTTCATCCGTTAGATGCTATTCCCATAAGTGGTGCTGAGAAATCTCACATGTTGCAAAGACAGTTACCGCTCGTGGTAGACATATTAGTTTCTTGGAGGAATTGTGGCTCACGTCCAAAGACCTATACATGGGCCGACAGTTAATTTTTCATGGTTGCCTTATTCGATGCGACCTACAAAGAAATGTATAATGTGTAGAATAGTTTTAGAGATTAATAATCTGTCGTTCTCAAACGTTAGTTTTATGGACATTTTACGCTTTAAAAAAAAGACAAGTTGAAGTAGCAGGAGGATGCTTCTGCCAGAAGAGTATTGTAACACAACTAGTAAATCAAACAAAATAGTCTGCATATCAAAACTTGACTAATATACAGATTCCATAAATTGAGTTCGAAAAATTATTATGGTTATTATGATTTTAAACTTGCCACTATTTTGTTTCAAGTGTTTTGGCCCCGTCGCTTGATAAGTCATAATAACACATGAATATTACAAACCGTTTCTAAAATTTTTATCAAAATTCCTATATATTTGTAGTGTCTAGGTCGGTTGAAAACGTGTATCTCCCTAGTATCACGTGTTAATGTTGTTGTAATTGTTATATATTCAATCGGCTGTAACTTAGCTATTTATTGTTCAGAAAACTTAAATTATAGATTTCGGGAAATTTAAGGGTCCCATCTTGATTTTATAGGCAAAAAAGTAAAATTTATAAAGTGTACTATTATTAACAAAGTTGATCGAATTTCGACTTCTACGGTATTTGCTGCCCTTGTGAAAGAAAACTTGTCAGTTTAAGTACTGTTTTGAAAAGCTCTTATAAAGAACTTTCATTTGATACTCATACCGGCTACCTTTGATGAAATTTTTTGTTGAGCGGCCACTCCCCTGTACTGTAATCATCGATTTATGGCCTATTTTCTCGAATCCTCGAATGGTCACAAAGCCCATTTGCTAGGAGCTCTCTCCTGCCTCCTTGACTTGTTTCACTTATGAGTATTAATTATAGGTACTCATCTTCAGGCATTCATTAAATTGAATCAAGTGTTAAAAGCATGCGCCTTAAACGTTGAAGTTGGGGCAAAATACATCAAAATTATTCAATCTTCGCATTTGAAACAGCCACTGTTTTGCTTTACGATTACTAATACCACTAGCTGAGCCAATTCTCAAAGAAATTCATGATACCTAACATTCCTGAAATTTTCATGCAATCCTAGCAAAGCTGTAGTATCTGAGTCGGTAAAAAGCGCATATTGTTCCATAGCCATATGTTTCCATAGTAATACAGCGCACATTGTTCCATAGTAATACGGGAAAATTCAAATCGCTATAACTTCATTAAATACCATTCGAACTTTATGAAACGTTTAGGGCAGATTAGTCTTATAAATAGTCATCTGTGTACTGAATTTCATTAAATTTAAGGGCACCGTTAAGATTTTATTCAAGAAAACATAAAATCCGTAAATCATACTATTACTAACAAAATTGAGTGAATTTCGAATTCTCACGTATTTGTTGTTGTTGTAATCATAAAGGCCTACATTCATGATTTTGTTCAGATTCCTCGGGGGGGTTGGACACAAAAAAAATCTTGCTTGGGCTCTGGCTGAGAGTAAAGTTATCATTGGAAGGATAGATAGATTTGTGGCATTGAATAAAGAGAAGAGGAATAAATTTTTGCAAGTTATCTGCAATGCACAAAAAACAACTTTTGTGAATAACTACCAATTTTCAACATCATCCGCTTAAAAAAGTTATTAGCACTGAAGCTTAATTTTCTCATTCCATCGTTATTAGAAGAAATGATATAGTTTAGTTTAAAGATTGAACTTAAATTAGCTGAACATATCCCAATTTTTAATGATTAGAATCCAATGGTTTTGCATATTTTGCCGAAAAACCAATAATTACTCTTAATAGGCGTATTTGAAATGACTAACTAGGATTATTTTTTTTTAAATCGAAATTCTACATTGGGATGTTAAACCAAATCAAATCCAATCCATTTAAATGCAATCGTCATTAAGGCCTGCGGATATAAAATAAATAAAATAATGCCCTGCAATCGTCATTGTTTACACACCCCAAGCACGTGTCGTTGAGCATAGTTCTGTAAGTTTAAGCTTTAACAAGAGATTTTACCATAAATTATCTTACAAATGTCGCAACTTGTTGAGTACCGTCTGCAACTAACTAATTTTTACTCGTTTTAAAAATTTACTGTTATCAACTGAAGTTTGAATATGAAAACCCAAGTTATTGTACAAGTAGGATGATGCTAAACCATTTGAACACAAACATTTTGTAGTAATACGCTGTAAACACTAGCACTAGGAATTCTTTATCATATTTATTATGTTGGTGGTGATTATCCAATCAAATGATACCTTTGAATAACTCTAACGATTATATTTAAAATAGTTTAAAGTAAACTTGTTCAATTGTTAAAATATATACTTGGTAACGATGAACTGAGAGAAAATAATACAACTTGAAAAGAATTGTTACAAAAACTAAAAAGTTAATTCAGAGAATACACAACACGAATTGCTAAGTTTAAACAGAACTTTCCTTTCCAGACTGTCCTTCTTTTTTCCAGCGGGAAGGAGAGTGAATGGTAAGTATGCCGTCGCGAGGGTAGGGTTTCGAAAATACGCGGATGGCCGGTTTTGCGTCGCGTGCCGTACGCGGTACCTTAGTTTGTCACGGTTTTTTTCTTAGCGTAGGTTCTTTGGGATTAAGTTAACGTAGTGTATTTTTCGGTACCGCGTCAGTAAACTTCGGGAACACGAAAGGGAAATTAGATTTTTGTAATTGACTGAAGTGATGAATGAATACGGAATAAAGTAAAGTAGGTTTCTTTTCCGTATGTTTGTGTTTTCGACGCGTTTGAAACGGGCACTTAATGGTGGCTGAAATACGTAATTGAGCGTAATCCATTTTAAAACCTGCGGCCGTAATCCTCTCCGATCTAGCTGGCTGACAACCAGCCACCGCGAAACGGATTACGGGTGCAGGAACTGGTTGACTGATTGGCACCATTCGTTGGCACGACTCAGACTTCACATCTAGAATCGATGAGAGGTCGGTTCCGACTTCGTTCGCACAAGTTAGACAGGAAAATTCATTACAACTCCTCTATCTATCTCCGTTTAAAAGTTATGCGTGAGCATACATGAAAACAAAAACCACAAAAAAATCTATCTCCGTTTAAAAGTTATGCGTGAACATACATGAAAACAAAAACCACAAAATAAATATACCTGTATGTGATGAATTGATAACCTTCTTTCCTTTGAAAGTTGGTTAGAAACAACACTATCGTTTGTTTGTTTTATGTGTTTTTATAGGCATTGGACTTTTATCACGCTGAGATTGATGCTTTCATAACTGTATCCTGCCGTCCATAGGACACCTAGCAGCTAATCGGCTTTTTCATACGAGAATGGTACTCACACATACTCAAACAGGTTTCGCGCTTACGCCCTTATATTTACACGTTGCATCGTTCACCCAAGCTATTTTTGTATACGATACACGTCTTGCGAGTGTATGCGTCAAAAGGATCATTTGATCGTTAAACATCGTGCGGACAACATGAAAGCGAAGACAGAGATAAGGGATTGAGAATTGATGTTTTAGCCTTGAATTGTGCACGAGGTAACAAAAACTGGAATGAAAAATGTATTTTGTGATTGTTAAAGTTTGTCGATTCAAACTTCTATTGGATTTATTTGAATCCTCCGTGTTTTTCTGCTTTGTGAAAAATACATTCCAAATATGAATATCTCTTTTAGTCGCATATTTTTTAGGGTTTTGTAAAATAATTTTACAAAACCCTTCTAAAATCGCGTCCTGTCTGTCCGTCTGTCTGTCCGTCTGTCTGTCCGTCTGTCTGTCCGTCCGTCCGTGTGTCACAGCAGTTTTTCTCGGAAACTACTTAAGCTAGAAGCATCAAATTTTGTATGTAGGTGTAAACTGGTGCTCTCTTCAAAGTTCAATTATAAAAAAAATTGTATAAGGTATTTAAGGGGGGTCTCCCCATATAGGGGAGTGACCCCCCCAAAAAAAAATTTCATTGAAGGTAGCCGATATGGGTATCAGATAAAAGGTCTTGATGAGAACTTTTCAAAACAGGTCTTAGTTTGGCAAAGTTTGATTCGAGGGCGCACAGGGAGGGGAAATACACGAAAAATGTGTGTCCCCCCCCCTCGCGATTGGACACCTGTGATCCGAAAAATCTGAAAAAAATCAGGAATGTAGGCCTTGGTGAGTACAACAACAACAAATACGTGAGAAGTCGCAATTCACTCAACTTTGTTAGTAATAGTATGATTTATCGATTTTATGATTTCTTGAATAAAATCTTAACGGTACATTCAAATTCAATGAAATTCAGTACACTATTGACTATTTATAAGATTGATCTTTTCTGAAAGTTTCATAAAGATTGAATCATATTTAGCGAAGTTATAGCGGTTTCAATTTTCCTGTATTACTATGGAACAATATGCGCTGCATGTAATACTATGGCAGTATAAAGCTATGTAACAATATGCGCTTTTTACCGACTCAGCCACTACAGTTTTGCTAGGATTTGCATGAAAATTTCAGGAATGATAGGGATGTCATGTATATCTTTGAGAATCGGTTCAGCTAGTGGTATCAGTAATCGTAAAACAAAATGGTGGCTGTTTTAAATGCGAAGATTGAATAGTTTTGAGTTATTTTTTCTTAACTTCAACGTTCAAGGTCCATGCTTTGAACACTTGATTCAATTTAATGAATGACTGAAGATGAGTACCTACAATTATTACTCATAAGTGAAACAAGTCAAGGAGGTGGGAGAGAGCTGCTAGTAAAAGGGCTTTGTAACAACTCTAGGATTCGAAAAAAATGGCCATGAATCGATGATAACAGTACAGGAGAGTGGCCCCTGAAAAAACAAATTCATCAAACGTAGCCGATATGAGTATGAAATGAAAGTTTCCATGGGAGCTTTTCAAAACAGTTCTTAAACTGTCAGTTTCTGCTTCAGTGGGGCACAGGGGGGAAATACATGAAAAATGTTGTTTCCTCCCTCACGAATGGACATCTGAAATAATTATCAAGGGAGATATTTATGACTATATTAATAACAAAAACCTCAAAAGTCTAAATTCGTTCAACTTTGCTAATAATAGTATGATCTTCGAATTTCATATTTTCTCCAATAAAATCGTCATTGACATACTTCTTGACTTTATTCAATCTGGTGACTGCATTTTGAAAATTGAATACAAAACCCTTCTGACATGAGCGTAGGTCTGTTTACCCAACTTGTTTCTTGATGTGTTGTAAACTTGCTTATTATAATGTGATTCTATGAAGATTTTGCGTACTTTTAATTTTCTATGGATTAACAATAGGCAATTTAACTTTATTGAAATCATGATATTCGTCGTGTTGTTTCCTGAAATTGAACATGGCCTCCGCTTTTATAAATTTATGTAATAACGCGTAGCTTCTCGCGTGCACGCATCCATTTTTGCATGCAAGTTAAAGAACGGTAATCGTTTCATGACGACTACCTTCTTCACCGAATGTTCAATTCGGGATGATTACCGGCGTTTGTAAAAAAATTTTCTCCACCAAATGATTAACAAAATGCGTTTGTGTATGTGCATTACGCTCGTTCACTCTAGAAAATTTTGGCGTGTTTTTACCATCAGGTCCCCTCAATGCCACTCACTCTTCTTGCCCATATAACCTGTTTAACGCTCACTTTTCACGGTGCGTCTGAAACAGCCCAATAATACAGTCAGTAATTTGGCTATGTATTGATATGTCCTTCTCAACAACTCAATTAATACGGCTTTGATAATTTGTTCATGAAAACTTCAGGCAGGGTGTATACCAATAAAATCTTTAAGGCTTCTCTCAATCATTGATGTGAAGAATGGAGAAACGAATGGTGGCCTCCTTAAATGAAATATGAGTCGGATTGTATCCGTTTTCTAATTTTGAGCATGAAAGCTGAAAGCTATGAAACTGCTATGAAGGCCAAAGACCTAAAAATCAATAGATTTTTGAATGGAAAATCCTAATTTTCAATTTTCCATTTCAGAATAAAATGGACGAGTTTCATCATATAATTTTCTTGAATCCAAAAAATTTCAAGAGCGCCTACCTTAAAGCCTTACCAAAATAACATTTACTCTCTGGGCTTCCAATTTTCATCATTAGTATTCCAAATATACTATCGTACTAGTCAAATTGAGTTTCCGTGCCTTTACGCCCGATAAATTCCTTTTTCTTTGCACTCTCACCCGAAATGGAATTGGTGTTAAGGATCATGCTAAGCCAAACGACAGTCAAAAGCCTCTGTGCATAGATGTATGAGTCCCATGTACTTGCTATACTCTTGTCGACACAAATCGACTCAATCATCTGGAAAATGAAATTCATCCTAGCCTACGACTGGTACTTGAGAATAATTCCTTTGCCTACATGTTTGTCGTTTCTATGTTAGGCTGGGGTTTAACCCTACTCATGTTGCCCTAAAGCTAAAAGATTAATCAAGTGGAAGTACTTTACCATATCAAGTTTGGAAAGAACATATTGAGCGCATGATACCACGGCAAATTGTTTAATATTTAAAGAAGCCGTAACATACAACTCAATTTGGTTTGAGCCTAGAAAAAATTGAGAACGAAGAAGGTGAGATGAAGAAAGTGGAAATTAGGGATGTCATTTAACGCTGTATGAGATTTTATCAATGTGCGAGGTTATTCAACATTCACTGGAAGCTTAGTTATGATTTTTTCCCTCCATAAAAAATATAGATGAATGTAGTTTTCAAAGCGATTAATGCCCTTACTCATATATGGTGCATAGTAATTAAGTTTAAATGTTTTCCTTCATCTATGACTGCATTACTCTTTAGCAAATAACGGCGGCACATGCACTTTGGAAATTAGTGCCGCGTTCGATCAATTTTTCTCGTCATTGAACGAGCTGCATAATGAAAGGCAGTTGAGATTAATAAGTGGTATATTTCTCTTCAAAAAGCTTTTCCAGTATATTTTATCATAGAATTGGCGACAGGTTTTGTTGCGAAATAGTTATCTATACTTGTGTATTCTATATTCGCAGACTTTTAGCAAGAAATGCTGCAGTTTTAATAAAATCTCTCGCAATCGACAATTCCCCTAAGATTTTTCCATTGAACCCCAGAAGTGCACTGATATCGCCCTTATTGATTGAAAGTCAAAGCAATCTAGTTGGTTTCAATATGACCAGCTTTCCCATTCACGTTCCGACTTTGTCCTCCAAATAGATTTCTCAATCTGCCAACGGTCAGGGCATAGGAACGTTGAAGATAAGTTTGAATAAAATCTGTTCTACCAAAAGAGGAAAAAAGAATATTAAAAATTTAGGCTATTTTGAGAATCTAGCGAATCCCATTAAAAGAACGATTGAGTGTAAAAGCCAAACTTAAACTGGTCTTTAAGGTCTTAGTCAAGACAGAACAAAACAGAGACGTGTAACCAAAGTACAAATATGTTATTTATTATATGGGTATTAACAAAAATGATAGAAAATAACAGAAAACAAGTTTGGTAGGCAGAAAAATGCTCCTACCAGAAGGACTTTACAGCCATCCTAGGAATTATAACAACTTTTCCAATGACATGAATCAGTTGAACATACAAGAAATCGTTCAATTATATTCAAAAGATGAAGGGTTTCTTTCATGAACATAAAACAGCTACTATTGTTCTATCTTAAATGAGTTGTTCGAATTCTCTCTTTCCATTAATTTTACCTCCTCCTAGATTCACTTATTTAAACATTGACTTTTTTATTTCAGATTCCAAAAATTTTAATCAAGTCTTTTTTTGATTTCCCAATCAACTACCTTTGATAAATTTCTTTAAAGTGAACTCGGTTTATGAGGGACTTTTCTTAAAAACTTTTGAAAATATTGATAAAAGTTGAATACTGAAAAAACATGCCTTTTGACCTTTCTACAAAGTATGATGATTGTTTGTTTTAAGAAAACTTTCTGTGATGGACCAAGAAGCATATAGATATTACCAAAACTAGTTGATTTTTGTAAAATATCTTTCACAAAGCCTCAAAATACACCAACACTATAACTGACATGTATCAAAGTACCTTCAGGAGTGAAGAGTTACCGAAAAGCCAACTAATTAAACCTAAGAAAGTAATAGTAAAATGGTGAAAGATTTGGGAATATGTACAATTATTAATAAAGCTACAGGTGATCCTAAAAGAATATTTTTAACCGTCTCAGTGAACAAATTGTATCTCGTGATGTTACTCAGGTGGTTGAGAATATTTAAATACATATCAATGGAAATGACTAACAGGTTTCAGGGGAGATGTAAACTGCCGCCGAGAACGTAGGCGCTCCCTGGATGAGGAGTTGAAAGCTACTTACATGAATAAAGTATCATGTATTTGAACGGCCGAAATTTTTAAGTTTTCAACACAACAAGCTCCACAAGAGTCATCTGAGACTCACATCATATTAGCTATGCTAAAAATACTAATAATATAGTCTGCTCTAAATTGTTTCCAATTGTCAAGCCTCGGCTTAGTTGCCAACAGCCTGAAAATTGCTCGACTGTAACAAATCTTGCAGCGATGGTTTCGGGCATTCTATACAAAATCAAAACAGAGCACCAAGTTGACACAATTTAAAGAAATTTTCGTAAAGCGTTAAATCGTATCAATCATGAATTTCTAATACAGAAATTGAAAAAAAAAATCATAATTGCTGGTTATTTACTAACTACCTAGGCTCATGTCTCCATGAATCGACCCAAAAGGTAAGTAAGTATTCACTCTTGTGTCTGCAAGGCAGCCATATATGCTCTCTTCTCAATATATTACTTTCTGATCTTTCCAAGGCTTTATCAAATATTCCATTTCTTTCCTCTTGGATGATCTTAAGCTTCACCACATCATAATGCCTCAAGAAACACATCATTCCTCTGAAACAAAATCAACTTACTGTCAAAATCGTGCAAAATTAGCTAACATTTCTTGAATTCCTAAAAACGTCAGATAAGTGCGATACCCTGAAAAGATTTGCAGTACTCATGTCCAAAGTAAAGTAAAAAATATTAATGCAAATCAATTCAAAATAGCTACGGGCAAACATTTTCATAAAGCAAGATATTAAATTTTTCACGGTAACGCTCAGTTTTTACATATAATCATCATCCTAACTCGCATAAACTGAGCCAAATGCACAGCATCGTAGATCTTGGCATTATGTTGGACGAAAAAATAGCGCTTCAATTTACATAAGAATCATGTCTTCACTAGAGCCAATAACTTCCTTAATTTCATCAAATGTCGATCTAAAACATTTCAAAATATATGGGTTTTAAAGACATTATAACTTCCATTCGTGTGCCCTAACCTTGAATATGCTTATCTCATATAAGAGCACAACTTCAACGTTCACATTTAAAGGGTTGCGTGTATTCAAAACCAGTTTGTACTTTTACCATCAAGATCATTATATGATCCCTAGAATATATCAGATTTATATAAGCATAAGTTTTAGCCACAAGTGTCACTACAATTGCTTATTGCTGCGTATTTGATTTTTCTTTTGTGTTTGGAGATGAATTTCATTGACACATTGAGTGTGAGATTCCTGTGCTCACAAGTGACATGACTATATACTAAACACCTCCCATGCCAACCCGAGAAGCCAGCCTGGAACCGTTTGACACGTTACTTTGGGCCAGGTCTCGTGTTGTTACACCGTGAGGTGCCTTCAAGCTAGGAATCCCTCTTCTAGAAGAAAGGGAGAGGGGAGAGGGGAAAAGGAATGGCCAGACAAGCGATCCCCCCAGTTCCAATGTCCCTGACTGCTGTGAGTCCCTTTTATCATTTAGGAATGCCTGAACATAATTTGCCACCTTGTTCTATTTGTCAACCGATTCAAGAATCACCACGACAATACTATCCTGGGTGAGCTTTATGATCTCCCTGTAGAGATCCCGTCAAAGTCTCGTGGGCAAAACCATCAATCGGGAGAACATGACCTACCAACCTTGTGCAGGTACGACTGAAAACACTCATGTCCACTCAAAAGCTGGGTCAGATAGAAGTCAATCCCACCATGCCTTCGATCCAGCCACGGTCTCACATCCGAGATGAGGCATGCAGTCCACCTTCCCTTTATATAATTCACCTAAGACTTCTGCCAATCGTGGAAGGAGCGCTGTCTCTCCTCGCGGGCAACCATCTCCCTCGTGTCCTCGCTTCGACGTAAGTTAATAGCACGGAACTCTCTAGCAAAGAGAGCAGCCGATATCACGCCTGCAATAACTCTCCTCACTGAATCAGATAAAGTCGGATACGAAGATGCAGTCCTCAGTGCCCCTCTTCTCTGTAACTATGCAAAGCGTTTTCGGTATGCCTCCTTACTGAGAGCTTCGGCCCATACTCTGAGCACACCCTATAGCACTCATCAAGAGGCGTCTTCTTTTCAGGCTGGGTCCCCTACGCTAGTTGTAGCTCGGCTCAGAGCCCATAATCCCGAAGTAGCTTCTCATCTTCGAGTCGATCAGTAATCCCAGGTACTTCATTGCTGGCTCCGCTTAGTTTGTCTCCAATACATACCAAACTTACGTTAGGGATTCTCGTTTTTGTTGAGATGACTATTTCAGTTTTCTCTAATCCTAAATTGAACCCATGAGCAGTCATCCAGTCTCTAACTTGTCGTATTAACTTACCACAACATCATCCACACAGCCGCTCAAAAGTGATTTATCTGGCATCTTGAGTCTTAGTAGCCTGTCGTAAGATCTATTCCTTAGGCCTGGATCAAGTACAGATCCCTGAGTGACAACCGATGTAACTCCCATCTTTTGCTGGCCCTACGTCATGTATCAAAACAGATTTCAGTCCTTCAGATAGTCCCCCAGAAGCCACATCAGATATTTTGGAACTTGAAAAAGGTTTTCCAGCGTATCCAAAATATCCAGGTATTTAGTGGAGTTGAAGGCATTCCTAACATCAAGTGTCACCTACAAGACGATCCATTGCTAAGTGTGGCGATATGCTTTTGCCTTTTGGACCACACTCACCACGTTTGCAATTCCGTTAATGGTGGAATGTCCCGCTCTAAAGCCGTACTACCAAGATAATAGGTCCCAGCACGAAAAGCATCAGAGAATCTTCCCTTTCCTAGCCATGTCTAGTGCGTAATGAGCGGGCTGGATCCCAGGATTTCCCTTTTCCTTGGTGACCAGCGCAAGTTTCGCCACCTTCCATCGTACCGGGAAACTCCTTCTCGTAGACAAGCGTTGAATGTTTTGAGCAACAAGTCAGGCCAATAGTGATAGACAAGCTGCAACACATCAGCTGGAAAACCATCTGGACCTAGAGTTTTCCTCGCTTGCAATGCAAGGATTGCTTCTTCCAGTTCCAGTTATGTGATGAGTGGGCACTCGATTGCTGTTTCACTGTGGACTGTGTCAACATGGACGGGATGGGCGAGAAGGAGTGCACGTACTATCTCCTGTATCTTTTTCGGACCATGCATGCAACACGTTTGTAGGGCACCAAGCTACCACATAAGTAGCTTAAAGCCAAGGCCCTACGATCCCTTATTCACATCGCCCACTAAATCTTGCCAGCAGCGAACCTTATGGTGATTAATCAATTTACGAAGGCATTTTCTGGACAACTTCTATACTTTCTAGTTGCATGTCTCGTCACGGTCCCGTAACCGTTGAGCCTCAGGCCGATGCTTTTAACACTCCTAATGCTTTTCAGCAATTTTAGTTGACCACCAGTACACCAGGGGCTTGCCGTGCTGGAGTTCTGGACGCGGCATAGAAGCGCTGCAAGCAGTTGTAACGATGCTCATAGTTGAGTTCACCACGTCTTGAGCTGCGAGCTCTTTCGCTTCCTGCGAGCCACCCTACAGCCGAACTTCTGGCATGGACACCTCGACGAACCTCTCGACGTCTATCTTCCGAAATTTCACCCAATTTTATAAAGTCGAAAGCACGGACGTCGGGAGACAATATCACTAACCTCAAGCAGAATACGTAGATGATCACTGCTGAGTAGTCCTCTAATACTCTCCAATTGTATATCCTCCGTACGAAGCACTCCGAGGCGAATGTCACACCTAGTGTGGTTTCTTCGCGGCCAAAACGGCAGAAAGTTAGCGTATTTCTAGTGACAAGCGTCATCAAGGAGCACGTTGCTATTTGGTTTACGGTCCAAAGCATTAGCTAGGATTGAAAACATAATGTGGGTTCATTCGGCGTTATGTGCACACTAAAAAAGGTTGTCCTTTAGCACTAAGCCCACAAAAAACCTGAACCCATACTCCGCCGGAAAATCACTGTTCCGAGCCCAGATGGCGGCAGTACCAGTTTCATCACGATACCGTGGTGCAGAGCTTTTATCGTGGTGTTTCTCACTCAGTAAAAAATAGTTGGTTTTCACAACCGAACAATCTAGATATTGTCACTCAGCCACCAATACTTAGATTACGCCGTCTCAGCTCAACCAGCCTCGACGAATCTAATAAATTTGTATCTCCATTGAAATTATTGGCCTCGTGAACTCAAATTCGGAGATTGCTTTATCTTCTTATCGGTGGCCCGTCTATATATATATGATAAATATATGATTGAGATAACGTCAGAAACAAAAACATATCGATTGATGTCCAAATTCACGAATGCTTCGGGAGGAATGAAACCAGTAGCGAGACAAGCCTCAATATACCCTTCTGTAAGGCTGTGAAATCCAGGGGTTTTCGCTCACGGTTACAGATCTTGCGATATGATTCCGAAAAATTCTGAATATGAAGATATCGACTCTTGTGACTCTAGCAGTTTGATAAATTCTTCTTTTCAATACAAAGTGCTTCCAATCCGTCTAAGGCTTTCTGTATAAACCAGTACATGCACGAAGAAATTCATTTTCGAAAACTTTTAATCGTTTTATAGTCCTAGCACTCTGGTTATACCAGATCTGACATTCATATGTCAAAACTGGTCTAATTTTACTACTTTATATGCTTGTCTTGTTGTGTTGCTCGCTAGACTTACCTTGGTACTTCTCAATTGGTCGTCTTAGTATTTTCTTTCCTAATTTTAATCTTATTCACTACTCTTTTGAGGTTTTCATAATTTTTTCTCTTCGTCCTAGTTGTTTTGCCTGAATTCTGTTAGTATTGTATTGTTTTTCGTTAAACTTGTGCTCTGATTCTACCAAATTACACATTTATATGGCGAAAGTGGCCTAACCAGGGCAATCAAACAGATAACTTTGACCTTCTGATCAATGATTGAAGACCTTCCACTCGATAATACGATCTTAATTTTTAAGGGCCTCGAAGGGCTGGCATTTGAGCTTATGACTAACTAGCACGGTTCTATTGATTTTGCCTTATTTTTGCTGGATAACAACGTGGTAAAAATTGACTTCATATGTAGGCAGCAAAAACTTCTGTTACAGCGTAGTTTCCCGGCGTCAAGGCGAGGCGGTAACCCTAAAGAAAGACGCACATAGAATCGGCAACGTGTGGGCGATCGGCGGCATGGCGTGCAACAGGCGAGTGTAAAGAGTAGTCTTCTTGTCGATATCGGCGCGGACAGAGTCCATATAGAATATGGCGTGAATTATATTACGGTGTGAAATAATTATGGCGTTCTAAATAAAAGGCGAATTCAATTTTATTAGGACTGTGCTGTGTTTAAATTAATTATGATGTAACAATTCAGAAGTGGGATTGAGAATCCAGCGTGTGCGATATATTTAGAAAAACTACGGGCGACCATATTAAGTGCATTCCTATAGATAGGTGTCGGTTGGGTATTTTGGTCGCACTGTACTTTTGTGTGGCGAAAAAAAAAACAAAACAAAAAACAAAGAGTTCAATCGGCGTGTGTGTGTATGTGTGGTGTTGGTGTAAAAAAAAAAAAGAGAAGAGCACGTTCGTTATCCAATTCGGCTTCGAAAGATTTCCTGTGTTAAAAAAAAAAAAATGTCAAATCGGCGTAAAGATACAAGCATGGATAGCGAAGACGAAGAGATTTCTTGGCGACGGACTTCGTCGGATGGCGATGAGGCGACGAAGGAAGCAAGTGGTCCGAGTCAAGGCGATGGGCTCGGTGGTGACAAGGAGAAGGGTTTGGCGAGTGCGGACGGCGACGCGACGACGAAAGCCATACGCGAGTTAATGCGCTCTGGACTGGCGGGCCAAATAAAGAAGGCGGTCCAGCAACAGGCTGCCTTGGCGTTTGGCGAGTTGCTGGAACAGCAGCAGGAGGAACGCTCGGCGTCGCGTTCGGATAGTGCTGACGGTAGGTCGAATGGCGGACGACAGGCATTGCGCATCGGGCATGAGATTATCGACACGTTCGATCCTGCCGATGCCGAGCAGAACGTGGAGCGGTGGCTTGGGAAAATCGACCAGCATGGCGATGTTCATGGATGGTCGGAGTACGAACGGGCAACGATTATGCAAGCGAAGTTGGCGGGAAATGCAAAGCGGTGGTTCCATCAATTGGATCAGTACAATTTTTCGTGGGAGCAGTGGAAGGTAAAGTTGCGGGCGGCATTTCCACGGCGTTATGAGTATGCGGTTATGCTCGAGGAGATGATTGCGCGGCGGAAGCAATCCGGCGAGGGCATGACGGCATATTATCATGCCAAATTAGGACTGTGCGTACGGGTAAAAATCCAAGGCGAGGATGCCGTGTCGTGCATTGTTCGAGGATTGCCCGAAGAACTTCGTGCCAATGCACAGGCGACAGGTTGCAAAACGCCGGAAAGATTGTATGAACGATTCATGGCGGGGTTGGAGTCGTACAGAGAATCGGGCGGTGGCAAGGCGATTGTGCCAGCGCGAGAAGGCAGCTTTAGTCGCAACATCGGTGGAGAACGGCAATGGTATGGACACAATTTAGCAAGGCGATGCTATAATTGTCAGGAACAGGGCACGCACCTGAGCAGAGATTGTCCTAAGGCGAGATTGGAGCGAGATTGGCGATGTGGCGAAGGCGGTCATTTATCGAAAGATTGTGCTCGAAAACAGGTGAGTGTTAGTAATTCCTGTGACAAAAATCAAAACAAACTTGTGGGCCAGATAAACGGCGTCAAAGTTCGGGTATATGTAGATACGGGCACTGAAAGTAATCTCATGACGGTGGATTTAGTCAAGAGATTAGGGCTTAGCGCAGCTACAGGATCCTAAGACGCAGGAAATTACACGGGCATTCAGTGATGGAACACCGAGTCCTGAGTTAATGGCGAATTACAAAATTAAAGGTGGGCGATTATATCGGAAGACATTAAATGGCGATAGACTGTATGTTCCTGCATTGGCTCGTTTTAGTCTGATACATAAGCATCATGATGATATAGGACATCCGGGCTATGAGAGGTGCCTAAAGTTAGTTCAGGAGACGTATTGGTTTCCCAAAATGAGGCGCTTCATTTTGAAATATGTGAGGGCATGTTTGAAATGTGCATTTGTAAATGGCGATTACGGGCGTGGCGAAGGATATCTACATCCAGTAGAGAGACGGGCGATACCATTTGACACGGTGCATGTCGATCATTTGGGACCTTTTTTGAAGAGTGCGAAGGGTAATAATTATCTGTTGGTGTTGATTGATGGGTTTACTAAGTTTGTGCTGGCGCGCGCAACTAAAACCTTAAGATCTACGGAGACGGTGATAAAGTTGAGAGAAATATTTTCGGAATATGGGTATCCAAGGCGGATCATTAGCGATCAGTGATTGGCGTTTACGAGCCAGGTGTTTAAGGACTTCTTGGCGGAAAAAGGCGTTAGGCATGTGTTGAATGCGATAGCGACACCAAGGGCGAATGGACAGGTGGAAAGGTCCAACCGAACAATTATAGAGGCGTTGGCGGCTGGTGCAGAAACAGAAGCCCGGTGGGATGAGGCGTTACCTGAGATTGGGTGGGGTCTGAATAACACGATGAACGCCAGTACAAGGCTTTCCCCGGCGCAATTGTTGTTCTCCCATGGAAGTCGTGGTGTAATAGCGAATTTGGCGAGTGGCGAGCTAGCTAGCGAGGCGAGAGTTCAAGGCGGTGAAGGAAATTCGGGGGAGACGAATCTTCACGAAGAGAACTCACAAGGTGGGGTGGGCGATGACCTAACAGGCGTGGCGACCGATCTACATCATGATCTTGGTCAAGGTGAGGGGATGACGACTACTGGCGTTGCAACGAGGAAACGGATGGGTGACGACTCAGCTGTTCCAAGTCACGCAAAAAGGCTATTACTGGACCGCGCAAACGCGAGTGAAAATATAACTAAGGCAGCAGGGCGAATGAAGTCAAGATACGATCAAAGGCGAAAGAGGGCTGATAAGTATAAGCCGGGCGAATTGGTGCTATGGCGACAAGCGGCTACTAACAAGGCAGGTATTGTCGTAGGGCGGAAACTGGCGAATAAGTATGATGGACCGTATCGAATCGTTAAGGCGTTGCAGAACGATCGACACATAATCGAAGCGATTAAAGGCGTTTGAGGGTACAAACGGTACGAGGCATTAGTGGCGGTAGATTCACTTAGGCGGTATCACGGGGTGAATGAAATTGAGGTGGCTGGCGATGACGAAAGTGGTGAAGAGGTTGACCGATTAGATTTGATAGATTTGTTAGAGTCGTAGTAGGTAGTATGTAAATTTCCTATTATTAATGAGGACATTTAATATTGCAGGATGGCCGAATGTTACAGCGTAGTTTCCCGGCGTCAAGGCGAGACGGTAACCCTAAAGAAAGACGCACATATAATCGGCAACGTGTGGGCGATCGGCGGCATGGCGTGCAACAGGCGAGTGTAAAGAGTAGTCTTCTTGTCGACATCGGCACGGACAGAGTCCATATAGAATATGGCGTGAATTATATTACGGTGTGAAATAATTATGGCGTTCTAAATAAAAGGCGAATTCAATTTTATTAGGACTGTGCTGTGTTTAAATTAATTATGATGTAACACTTCATATGTAGGCAACAAAAGTGGACGATAACATGAACTACTAATTGGATTTTAAAATTTAAGAACGTTGTCGATGAACTTAGACAGCTGAAGGGAAGCGTAGGACCAATATGGCCGGTAGGGTTACGAGAATGAAAACAAAAATGGAAAAACAATCAACAAATGATCGAAACGAGATTGAAGGAGCCGTCAGAATAGATCGAATCGTAAATGGAAAAGCAGTCAGTAGAAATTAAATTAAATTTGCTGGCGAATATGATGGTACAATTAGCTAAATTTAAAATCAATTAACCGACATCAACCAAGTATTGGATGGCAATACAGAGTCTTTTTCTGAAGCAGTAGAACAAATACAATCTGGGGTATTTAAACAAAAAGCAACCAGTGAATTCTTTATTTGTTGAAAATACGTAAGCTTGTTTTTTACTGACAATTGCTCCAGGCAGCTTTATTAAATGCAATTTGAAGTTGCTGTTAAAAACAACAGTTTAAGTACAATAGTTTGGAGTATACTACTGCTTGCATTCATGTGTTATGAGGACCCGTTGAAGAAATTTTTCCATCAGTATTGGTGAAGAATCATAGTAGTTTTGCTATTCTAGAGAATTCATGTGATATGCGATAAAAAAAAGACCACGAAAACTCGCGGGGATACAAAATGGTTAACAGTACTACTCTCTCTAGCTTGTAATCGGGATAGAAGAATGCCTTAGGATACAGACGTTGGAGTTCTTAACACTTTGTCAGTCAATTATGCTTTAAGATAGAAAAATGCTCAAGAATGATTACAGTCTGACATTTAAAACAGCAAATTATGTGTTAATAAATGAAGTCTATCTGAGGAAATACATCAAGGATGCAATTGTCAAAGAAAACCTCCAGATCGTGAACCGCCAGCATATGAGCCGCTAGTATATTGAAATTGTGGTATAATAAAATATGAGTGCTATAATTGCCAGTAGTATCAATGCATAACTATTGCCAAAATCGCACTGAGCGCTGAAATCAACACCGAAGCAAAAAGCCTGTTACGAGATCAACCTCCTCTATTGGGGGAGAATACATAGGCTAGTAAGCGCAAGCTTTAGGAGCATACGATAACTGGTGGAATCGATATCTCCCGAACTATCATCACCGTTTCAAGAATAATTCAAGATTGCAACAATTATTGTCTCAATGGCAAAATTCTCCCAGTGTTCCCCACAACCACTATTGATATAGGAGCACTCACTTTAAAAACACATATTTTTGTTATCGATCAATATATATTAGTATGACCTTGCCGTGGATATCCCCAGTTTGCGAAGAACTACAATTGATTTAGGAGTATGCATCCTCAAATATGGCAAAGTAGAAATAGTTATAGAATAAAGCTCGCAAATAAAATATTTTGTTCGGTTGTGGTGAGCTTGAAGACCGGTTGCATACACAGGAAAACAAAACTCCAAGAATACAAATCTGTGATAAGACCTATGTTATACTATGGGTGCAAAACATACACCCTAACCCAAATACTTGCAAACTTATTGAATCTCTTCGAGCGTTGGGTCCTGAGGTGAATAATCAGAGCGCAGCAAGTTGAAGTAGCAGGAGAGTGCTCCTACCAGAAGGGTATTGTAAAACAATTAGTAAATCAAACAATATATTCTGCATATAAAAACTTGACTAACATACATACTCCATAAATTGAGTTCGAAGAATTATTATGGCTATTATATTTTTATATTCGCCGCCACTTTGTTTCAAGTGTTTTGACCCCGTCGTTTAATTAGTCATGATAACGCATCAATAATACAAACCGTTTCTGAAATGTTTATCAAAATTCCTACATATAGGGTTTTCAAATAAGAGGGGTTATTTTGAATAGATCTTGCGATTTAACACCTTGCGACTTTTGCTTTGGGGCCACGTGAAAGAAAAGGTCTACGCCAACAGTCCAGCGTCGATTCAAGACCTCAAAGATAGAATTCGTGAGGCTATCGAGGACATAGGGCAGCCATTTTGCGATTTGGTTATGGAAAATTTCAAGAAAAGGATATGGTCCTGTAAGTGTGTTGTGGTGGTCATTTGCCTGATATTATTATTTACTATCAACGGCATACCTTTTTCTTTACAATGAAATAAACATTTGATCATTTGTATCAAAAAATTGTGTTTTTATTTTAATATCAAAATAACACCCTTTATTAGAAAACCCTATATTTATAGTGGTTAGGTCCGTTGCAAACGTGTATCTCCCTAGTATCACGTGTTAATGTTGTTGTAATTGTGAAATATTCAATCGGCTATATCTTAGCTGTTTATTGTTCGATCATTGTGAAATTCTCAGAACACATACAAATGCTTTCAAAAAACTTTAATTTTGATTTTATGGGCAAAAACGTGAAACTTATAAAATGTACTATTATTAACAAAGTTTATTGAATTTCGACTTCTAGGGTATTTGTTGCCCTTGTACTCGTAAAGTTACACCTCTGTGATTTTTTTCAGATTTTTTCGGTCAAAGGACACAAAATTTTCGTACATTTCCCCTTTCCCTGTACCCCTCAAAGCATTTTAAGCCATTTTAAGACCTGTTTTGAAAAGTTCTCATTAAGACCTTTCATTTGATACGCATATTGCCTACATGCGATGAAAACTTTTTTTTTCAGGGTCAACTCCCCTATACGGGTAGACCCCCTCCTAACCCCTTATGAATTTCTTTCCGCCGTGAAACTTTGAAGAGGGCGTCACTTCGCACCTACCTACAAAATCTTATGTTTCTAGCTTATGTAGTTTGCGAGAAAAAGTGGTGTGACACACGGACGGACGGACGGACGCGAAACTAGTAGGGTATTGTAAAATGATTTTACAATACTCTAAAAAAGAGCTGTAGGAAATTCTTGATGAACCGGAGGTCTCAACAATTGTAAGACTGCGGAAGTTTTAATGAGCTAGGTATGTGAATCGTATGAACGCACAACTGATACCCAAAAATGAACTGAAAGGCGGAGACAAGTGGGAAAACCGAGGAAACATTGGTCTGACTCGGTTGATGTAGATAGTGTATTGCTGCCCGAATTTCAAAATTGGAGGACGTGATTAATGGACCGAGACAGTTGGAGGCACTACTTGTAGTAAGCGAAGGCTCAAGATGGGCTGTAGTACTAAGAAGAAGAAGAAAAATTATTATAGGTACGAACATCAAGATACTAAAATCATTCGATATGGACATACCTGGGAAGTGATCCTGGTAGCTGCCAATTTTATCTGGTTGAATGAACAAAATCATTCGTAATATGTATTTGCTATGTAAAAAAAATTCAGTGGATGTAGAAACTAATGGTTTATTATCAGTTCAAGTATTATACGTCTTTAACATGGGGAAACACACAAAATTGTCAGTATGGTAAAACCACTGGATGTGGAGTTGTAAAGCATAAGATAAAAACACCTAGAAGCAAACATCCGAACAAATTCATTCAACTACCCTGGTAACCCTGAAATATGTTACGCAGAGTGGTCTCATATAAAAACTAGTGCTGAGTGATAACTAAGCTAGCAATTAAAAATACGCGAAGCAGCATGGTGAATTTGGGTGAGATACAAAGCTTACTTTCTAAGTATACCTATTTTATAATCTAGAGTGTTATTATGATATGCCATGAAAACTCAATTAAACCATGAATTACAATACTTTATGGTACAGAAAGCCTTTGCCTAGAAGTGCACGCAAAAGTGGCCGTGATTTTAACTGGGGTTAGTGATAAAAGAACACTTAGTAAAAACAAGATTTCGATGCAATCAATTTGTATTTTTGTTTTATTTTATTATTTTTTTTATTTGAGAGAACATACGCGCTGAGTGTGAGGATTCCAAGCATGCAAAGCATTCAGATAATTTGATACAATGAACTGGGCTACGCCTAGTTTTTACACACCGTAAGGTTAGGGGAATTCCTAGAAAATTGATTCCCCAATCCCAACATCTTGGACTAATCAAGTGAGACCTTTTTATTCCTTACGACTGCCCAAACGTAATGTGCCACATGGTTTCATTTATTAACCGATTGAAGCATCTCTCTGATGACAATATCACCCTTGTAATAATAATAGACAGTGGGATCAGATTAGATCATCTAACTTAGACTTTATCCTTCATATATCACACTCAGACAAGAAAGTGAATTATGGACGACATACTAACATCACAATCATAGCACAACTGAAACAAATTAAATTGAATTAGGTTTTATAATTTTTTTTTTATTCTACCCAAAGAGAGCTGTCCTGTTTCCTTGTAGCAGTCCTGGTGCAGCATGTCACATTTTCGCATGCAAAAATGTGTGGCAGGCAACGTCTTTCTTTTCTTTGCAAAATCTGCAGTGGGGGGACTGCAACATGCCCATCTTTTGCACGTAAGACTGAAACATCCGTACTCGCTGAAGAGCTTAGTCAGGTGGAAGTCAGTCTCACTGCATTTTTAAATTAGGGGTAAGGTGCCCACTTCATGTTACCTCATGCTATTCATCTAAAACTGCTACCAATTGTTAAATAAGTGTTGTCTCTTCTCATGAGTAACTGACTCCTTCATTCCTTCGTTTCAATTCAGGAAGATAATACGCTGCATTTAGGCAAAGATATTGAGGGTTGAAAGTCACTTTCTTGATGGGTTGGGTTCTTCTCCGCTGACCATAAGGCAACTCAGAGCCCATACACTTGAAGCATCTATATCAGTCGTCGCCCTAATTGTCTCAAAAAACTCATTTTGAATTAATCAGTAACTCCAAGTACTTTACTGCTGGGTTTGATTCGATCAGCATTTTTTCAATACTGATCCTACTCGCTCTGGGAATTTCTTTCTTTGTCGGAAGAAAATCACTTCTGTTTTCTCCAGTGCTAGATTGAAACTACGAAAAATTTTCAGCATCTTATTTGGCGCATTAGCACACCTTGTCTAAGTTGTGCCAGTTTGACTTCACGTACAGTGACTAACACCACAATATCATTTGTAAAATCGATCTAGAATCCTTGAGTAACACCCGATGTAATTTCCATCCTTCTTCAGTCCTGCATCGATCGACAAAGCAGCCTCAGGTCTATCAAAAATCCCATAAGATGTTCTGTAACTTTCTCCTTCTAGCGGAGTTGAAAGCGTTCCAAACATTAAGTATTATCAACAGATCTATTCGTCACTGAGTACGGCTATATGCATCTGCTCACAAACTCTCCACTGCATCCATGGTGGTCCGCTCTGCTTTCAAATTATACTATTGAAGAAATAGGTAGCATGAATCAAGCACTTCGATAGTCGTGTCCTGCATGTATAACGGGTGATATATAGACAGTGACCTGGGATTTTCTTTCTCCAAGCTGATCAGTACAAGCCTCGCTACCTTCCAACGTTCCTTAAAATGCGTTGAATGTACAGAGCAGCAAGTCAGGACAATTGAATGTTAACAGACAAGGTGCAACACCTGAGCTGGGACGCCATCTGGTCCGCACTTCCTCTTTCTATTGTTGTCTCAGTTTCTGATCTGTATTTTTTTAAACTTTAAACTTGAGCATTCAACTTTGGAGCCAGTGCTCTAACATCTTTTCAACATATTCTGCCCGAAGAAGTTTGCATAGTTTTACACATGTGGATATGGGTGGGCCATCATGAAATTATAGTATACGACCCACCCATCATAATCATGCTTTGACGATAATGTCAATTCATTTGGAATTAATGCAAGGTTTTTTTCGTTATAACATCTGAAGAGCGGCTTAAAAACAATGCATCATTATGTTCTGTCTGAATCTCAATAACAATTTAATGTTGCTCTTGTTAAAGCCATTCCACTAAAATCAAGTGTTGAGGGCGGAGTAAGGCACTATTTTGCCAAGAATGGTAATTTTTGTAAAATCATGAAAAATATAGATTCCAGTGAAAAAGAATTGATTTCATGTACATGACTCTAACTTACGTAAGGTTAGATTTTACATGATTTCTTCTACAAGAGAACGTTCGTCCCGAAATTTTAATAAATTAATCAAAAATATACCTTATGGAATCCATTTTTAACAGTCCATAAAAAAAAAAGCAAATTTAAACCTTTAAACTATTCAAACTTAATGACCTCAACTGCACTCATAATTTAAACATCTTCTTCTTATTGTTTGTAGCACTACAGCCTCTCTTTGCTTCCTGCAAATAGCGTCTGCAACTGTCTCGGTCCATTGACCACACCCTCCAATTTTGAAATCCGAGCAGCGATCATCTTTCTTCGTCGACCCAGTCAAACCAGCTTTCCTCGGTTCCCCCACTGGTCTCCGGGCTTCAGCTCTCCCACCGAATACATTTTTGGTTATCCATTGTTCGTCCATACGATTTATGTGTCCAGCCCATTGCAGCTCCGCAGTCTTCCAATCGGTGTGACCTCCGGCTCGTCAAAAATTTCATGCAGCTCTTCCTGTACCGAATTCGCCATTCATCCCCATCTAGCTTCGCTCCGATTATTCGCCTCAGGACCCGTCGCTCAAAGGCGTTCAATATATTTGCGGATGCTTGGGTTTGGGGTCGATATTTCACACCCATAGCATAACACAGGTCTTATCATAGACTTGAATACTTGGAGCTTTCTTTTCCTGTGTATGCAGCTGGACTTCATTACCGTGAAAATTGAAAAAATACTTTATTTGCGAGTTGAAAAGCAACGGGGCTAGCCCATTTCTCCGCTTTAGTCCGATATTTGTGTCAAAGGTATCGGTGAGTTAGTTATTGATGCCAACTTGGGAGGTCGTCAACGTCATTGTCATTTTGGTAAGATGGACTAATTTGATTGGGACGTCAAAGCAAATCATTATTTGGTGCGCTTGCTTAAAGTCAACGTAAATTTAGTGTACGTATATGTTGAACACCTAATATTTTTCAAGTTCCTAGTTTAATGTGAACAATTTGTCTGCCTGCCTGCCCTATCAGATAATAATACTGTTGACACTCCCCAATAATACTGTTGGCATATGATCCGATTTTATTTTCTAAGATCTTTCAAAACATTTCGTACGCCATACAAAGCAGTGATATGTTTCTATAATTTTCGCACTGTAGCTTGTCAACTTTTTTCTCGATAGAGAATATATTTGATTAAGTCCACTCTTAAGGCATATGTTCTTGTTCCCAAATGTGCTGGAAGAATTTGTGAATAGCTTTATGAACACTACTGCCACCATATTTGATGAGCTCCACTGGAATCTTATCGATGGTCGGCGCTTTATTATTCTTTTGGGCTTTGATGATGGAACGAATTTCATCTAGAGTTGGTTGGGCCAATGGAAGCTCTCTGCAAACAACTATAGGCTTCGATGTTTTGGAGCTGTGCGGAGGATTAACGACGTTCTTGAAATATGATGCCTATCTTTCGTTAATATTGGTTTCATCAGCGATGATATTGCCGATATCATCACGCCAGAGCGTGTTTTTGCTTGTCTTGTGTTGTTGCTTGCTAGACTCTCACCTCATCTGAGAATTTCATAGTGTTTGCTGTTCGCTCGTATTCTTTGTACGTCTGTTTTTTTTGTCTAACACATACTGGCACTCATCACCGAACCAATTATTGCTTTTGCGCCGGGCCTGATGTCCGATCATCTATTCTGGCACGGTCTTAATAGCCACTTTCATTTCCATCCAGAGCTCGGTGCTTGTCTTAAATAAAGCTTCAGAAAGGATGGGAGCCAGCTGGCTGTTGAATGTATCCGTAAAATTTCTGGCCACAGACGCCGTTTGGAGCCTTTTGATGCAAATTTTTGTAGCGGGCTGGTCTTCCCCGAATATGCCTTTGACATACGACATCAATAGATTAATTTGACCAAGTAATTATCTGAGTTACAATTGGCTCCTCGGTATGTACGGATGTCACGCATGCTAGAGGCCGAACGTTGTTGGATCAGAATATGATCGATCTGGTTTTGTGTGTTGCCATCTAGTGCTACCCAGGTCATTTTATGAATATGTTTATGTAGGAAGCAAGTTAAACGTATGATTAGATTTCTGCTACGTGCAAAGTCAATCAGGCGCTGGCCGTTGTTATTTGTTTCATCGTGGAGGCTGTACCTTCCAATCGTTCCCCGATGAGATATCTCATTGTTAACTTGAAGGTTGAAATCCCCCCGAGAATTATTTTTGTCTCGTTTGCAGGCACTGAGTCGATGAGTCTTTCCAGGTAAATGTAGAACTTTTCTTTTTCACAATAAAGGCCACTCGTAATTCTCGTTTTCTTGTAGGTTTCCCATTTTTGAATATCGTGTGCGATCTCATGTCTTGAATATTATTTCCAGTCTAGTTCAATTCCCGGATTGTCAGTATGTTTAATTCATTATGACTAGCCTTTTGTAAAAGGCGTCATGCAGTGCCAGTGTAGTTGAGTGATCTGACATTCCAAGATTCAATGCCATAGTCCTTTTTACGTTCGCATGAACGTTGCCGTGAGGTAAATCCATTCTAAGGCCCTCCTACATGTTTCGAAACATTTTAGGGTTTTTCAGGGACGGGAGTTAGCCCATAGTCCCACTTCCATTCCGGCGGCATAGTTATTACTTCGATCCCGTTATCAGGTGTGAAAGACTCGCCTTTACTCTGGTATGTACTCAAGCAGAAGGTGTAAGTAGGATTTCGCATTCCTCGGCATTTAATGCCCCATTATTGGGGAACCCAGTGTGCGACCCCGAGAAGATCATTTAAACATGTACATTCACAAATTGAGTTCCTCATCATCATAAATTAAGGGTACATTAAAATATTTATCTACAGTAGACAGCAAATAAAGCGGACCACTTGCTGCTTTTGAGTTCTAACTCAATTTCCTCAAAATGTATAAAATTTACATCTATCAAAGCTATACATATAAAATGAGCGTTTAATGATAGTTAAAATGAATGAAATTCATTGAATTTTTTCAATTCATGCAATGTTTATTGAGGGCTTCCCAAAGAACAGTCGCTTCTTTATTGTGTCAATTGTTAGTTACCGCCAAGTGAAAAAAAAACCGAAAATAAAAAGAATTGCAAAAATTTGTTGGTCAATATTATTTCTTCCCTCTTTTTGCTCAGATCAATGCTAAGATCCTTATATTGAAATTAAAATGCACTTTTTGTCTCAATTGTTATACAAAATTTTTTAATAAAAACCTAAAGCTAGTTTTAAAACAAACAAATCTTAAAACAAGATATTTTTAAAACATTATAATACTTAAAAAATTGATGGCCCATGAGCCTTAAAAATGAGATCTTGGGAGTTACATTCTACTCTTCTTCAATTGCGATCCATACCTCTGAAAGTTTTCTTGAGGTTGGTAACCGGGCTTAACGGATCCAAAATTTCAGCTCAAACCAGAAGTGCTCTCTCGGGTTTAAGCCCCAGTCCATTGTACAAAAGCTGACGTGACTCAGATACTGGTTCATCACATGAACCGCATTAGGCCGTGCATTATCATGTATCAACTGCATATCTTGCCCAATATATCCTACGTTTGGTACCACATGATCTGCGAGGATTTTAGTGATGTAGCGATGCGAAGTCAATCCTCTTAAATGGGCTGTCAGTTAGATGAAAGCTAACACTTGCGGCTAAGGAAAGACTGTCCTAGTTTGTTCTATGAAACATTGAGAATAACGTTTTCCAGGCCAACGATATACTCTCTGACACCAACCACCTCCATGTTGACTTATCGTGGTCTCATCAGTGAAGAGTACATAACCTCAATACACTCCAGTAATTTTGCTCCCGAGCCAACTCAAGGCATGCTCGTCGGTGGGCTATCGTTAATGCTGGATCTGTTGCAGGTCTCTACAAGTTCCGTTCAGCAAGTATTCTTCTGACTGAAATTGAACTTAAAACCACTTGGCGTTCGTCAAACAGACTTTGATGGGCTTGTAATACATTGAGACAGTGATCCCATGGAACGGTAAATTGTATATAATTGTCATTTGTAATTGGTGTTCTAAGTTTGCCCGTACTTAGATGGCGATCAAATGCTGCAGTCTTTAAGTATCTGTTAATCCTTTGCACTGAAAATCAGCTGATTTGAAGTCTTCGAGTGAGCTCCCGTTGCCTAGGGCCGGCTTCAAGAAGTGCCACAGCAAGAGCCACTCTCTGTACCAAATTTACCATTGATCACCGTCTAATTTCACTCCAATTACTCACTTCAGGCCATGTCTATGGAAGACGCTCAGTATGTATGCGGATGTTTGGGTTAGGGTCCATATTTCATACGCAAAGCATAACACAGTCCTTATCACAGATTCGTATACTTTGTTTTCCTGTGTATACAGCCGGTCTTACGGACTACCAAAACTGAATAAAACATTTCATGTTTGAGCTTTATTGTTCGACGTATTTCATCTCTTTCATTGTGATTTTGGCAACCATTTTGCCCATATTTCCAGTATCATATTCGCAAAGTGTAATATTTTGTGTGTTGAAGGTATTTTTCTCAACAGCGTCATGATTTTTTTTATTTCCATCGATTTCTAGCTCTATTAGTTTTGTTTTCCTGTAGGGTTTCAGAAAAAGTTATTTCGGAGTTTTTCATGACCGTGACAAAATGTTGATGATGTCCGCATAAGCTACCACTTGGCTCCACTTGCACCGTAACGTACCTCTTGTATCGACAGCTAGCTTTTCGATGACATATATTCCAAAGCCACATTGGATAGTAACGGGGCCAGCCCACCTCCCTGTTGTAGTCTATATTTGTGTCATAAATGTTGGTGAGCTGGTTATTGATGTGGGCTTGGGAGATTGTCAGTGTTATTTTCTTTTCTGTAATATGGACTAGATTGGCTGGAATACCAAAGCAAAGCATTATTTTGTAAAGTTTATTATAATCAATAGTGTCGCATACTTGGTAAGTGACAACGAAAATTTGGTATATATCTATGTTGAACTCTCAGCATTTCCCAAGTACCAGGTTGATAATAAACAATTGGGCTATCATTGAACTTCCTGATCCAAAACAATCTTGGTATTCCCCAGCAATACTGCTGGCGCATTATCTGGCTTTATTTTCCAGGTTCTTTGAAAATATGCCGCACAAAGTAGTGATATGCCTCTATACTTTGTGCACTTTAGCTTGTCAACTTTTTTGCGGAGAGAGAATATAATTGATTTTTTTTTTATTTTGATTTGCTGTTTTTGTTGCCAAATGTAGTGAATGACTTTAAAGATGGCTTTCTGAACACCTCTGCCCCTATTTTTAATGAACTCCACTGGAATTTCATCGATACCCAGCACTTTATTAATCTTTTGGGCTCTGACGATGGAACATGGATGGAAATTAGTGGGGCCAATGGCCCCTTCCTGAGAATATCTATATGCTCCGATGTTCTAAAACTGTGCGAAGGATTAAGGAGGTTCAGAAAATATTATGTCCGTCTTTCCTCAGCTCTATTTTCATCAGCAATAATGTTGCCGATGTCACCATGGCAAAGCATGGACATGGGCTGATAGCCTCGTTTCAAGCTTTTTAGTACTTTGTACCCTTGTCTTTTGTTGTTGCTCGCTAGACTTACATTGATGCTTCTTAATTGGTTGTCATTTGATTCTCATTATCTTCGTTGTCGTAGCACTACAGCCCCTTTCGGGCCTTCGCTTAGAGAAAGTCAGAGTATCTCATTATCTTGATCGAATGTATTAGCACTCCACAAGGTGATATGATCATTATCACGCTTTGGCCGTGTGTCCGTCCACTGAACTGTAATACGTTCTGATTTTTTTTAAGCCAGCACGTATCATAACTGAAAAGACTTATAGTCCGTCCAAAGAATCACTCGAACTAAATCTCGTTGATGCCAACGAAACTCAAACCAAAGACCTTCAGCTTACGGGCTTAGCGTTCTAAGCAACACACTACGTGGACGACTCATTACTACTTATCTTAGTCACTGCTCTTCTGAGATTTTCATAATGTTCACTCTTGGTTCTGGTTTCCCTACTAAAATATTTTTTATACGCCTTATGCTTTTTATCTAAGGAATTTTGGCACTCATCATCGAACCAATCATATCTTTTGTGCCAGGTTTGATGTTCGATTGCCTGTTTTGTCACGATCTAAACTGCTTCCTTCACTTCGGCCTACTGGTTCCTCGGAATCTTCAGACGTCGGGAATGTTTGAGGCCCAACGTTGTTGGATCAGAACATGATCGATTTGGTTTCGTGTGTTGCCATCCAGTGATACCCAAGTTATTTTATGTATGTGTCGATGTGGTTTGCAAGCCAAACGTATGACTAGATTTCTGCTACATACGAAGTCAGTCATGCGCTGGACGTTATCATTTATTTTATCGTAGAGGCTATATCCTCCAGTTGCTCCCCAATAAGATAGCTTATTACCAACGTTAGCGTTGAAATCATCCAAAATTATTTTTGTGGCGTTTGTAGGCAATTAGTTAACTAGTCTCTCTAGGTGATTGTAGAAGGTTTCCTTCGTTTCTTTTTTGTTTTCTTTAGTCTGGACGTGAACATTTATCAGCTCAATTTTGAAGAATTTATACGAGTTGAACAGATTGTTTTATTAATTGCCTTGAAATCAATAACGTTGGACTTAAATTCTCTTCCCAGCAGGCTTCTCACTTTTGCATATTTTGTGCGATCTTACATCTTTAATAACATTTTCAGTTCAGTTTGTTGGACTGCTGGTGTATTTAACTGATATTAACTGGTCAGTTGTAAAACGTCCTTAATAGAGTCGGGGTATTTTAGGATCTAATGCTTTAGTCTTTTTTTCGGTTGTGAGGTAGGAACTCATCATTATTATGTAAATTGTGAGTGCTGGCCCTCTGGCAGGAGATGCAAATGATATCACAAGCTTGATGGTAGTGGTAGCAAATGATCAATTTAAGTTTCAAGTTATTTAACAATTTTTAACAGTAGCAAATTAAAAAACACGTCCAAAGGTCTTAAATGCTAGATATAGAACACCATCAATCCAAAATATACAAAAACCATTGTAAAGTGACGCAGGTTTCTCATCCATTACTGTAATTTTTTCAGTAAATTGATACCTATGAAATAATTGTAAATAGTTAAATTCCCTTAACTCTAAGGATAAAATATATAGGCTTTCATTTTGATAAAATTTCCAATCGACTGTATTTAAACATATTATGATTACAGTTAGGCCACTTTAAACTTAACTAATAATTTGAAAGATACGTGCATTGTCCTGTTTTACAAGTAGCTACATAACCTATTAATAAGTCTGCCAAAATTCAGCGTCTCTCTTTTAAGATTTGTACATCAGGTTACTGAAACACTACACTACAAACACCCCTGCAGGGCTGCAGCAGGGCTAATACAATACATCACCTCAAATCAATAGATTACTAGCAGGATATCTCTAAGAAACAATGCAATGAATTAATAACTCGAAAATGATTTCCTCAGGGGGTCATGGAGAAATCACTAGAGGATGAATTCATCCTCTATTACGGCTGGCAAATAAGAAAACAATGCAGAAATGTATTTTCATCCCTGACGCTATCATATTGTAAGGCCAGCAACGCTATTGCTTTCAACATAGACGACCTTAATCATTAATCTCAACCGGGGTCGTAGGAAGGATTAGTGTGGGAGATTTCAGATACATGTATTGTTCACACAGTAGCGTTCGTTGTCCTTAGTGAATTAATCGTTGGGAAAGATACGTCAGAATTTCATTCTTGTCTCACGCAAATTGCTGAGTTCATGCATTTATGATTAAAAGTCAGAGAAGAGAAAACTTAATAATTCAAATAAGAGGAACAACAAGCAGGAAACAACTGCGAAGTTCTTCATCCTTTATTGATTTATTCACTTTAAGCTTGCTCTGTAGTATGCTAAGGCTAAATTAAGAGGCTCAGCAAGGTTGCGTAAATATTTCAAGCCAACCCACGGAGTTCTTGCTAATTTGCAGAATATATACCGGGGTGAGAATTCAACGACGAAGCTTCTACAAGTATAGCAATAAAATCACCAGACGACAGCTTGCAAGAATTTGGCCTTGGCCTAGGACGACTACTCACCCCAGTTCAGCACGCACAAGAAATCTTTGGTTCTGTTTCTATGTCATCCACTCTTTCCACCACCAGCAACGAAAAGCAACAAATTGCGATTCACTTTTTAATTCACTTTTGAAAACATCCCTTGGTAATATCTCTTACACTCACCCTGTTCAACTTAACTTGTAATTAACCAATCAGCACACCCTTCGAAAAAAAATCAAAGCTCACTCAAGGAAGTAACACACTCTCCAAAGATTCGATTTTTCCTAGGACAACACGAACACACCGAATCCCCCGCTATAATTAAGCACAATTAGAACACAAATGAATTCCAACGATAGCCCAGTTTTGTACACGCACTACTCAATGCTCATTCTTGAGCTAATTCAATGGATATCACTGAGTTTTACCCGAAAAAACAGTAATCCATGCCTAGATATTTGGAGGATGCGCTGAGCTTTTTATTCAACGGAACAAGCAAGGAGCTGACAGCTGACGATGTTTTCACAACATCCGCGACGAACATTCTGATTGGACTCTGTTTTGGAACAGGCTCTCGAATATGAATGAGAAAACAAATTCTTGTTCTAGTGCTGCTATATGAAAGGAAAACATTTTCTTGCGATTTTCCCCTTGAATTTGAATTAAGGACTTGTAGATTGGACATAAACCAGAGAAAATCGGTAGATGGAGTGCTATACTCTCTTGCAATATCCTAGAGGGCGACTTGAGGAGCCTGCGCTCAATACAACAACCGAATCAGAAGCTTTCGACGAAACGTGAATGCTTTTGGATTTCGAAGAATCGAATCAACGCTTATTTATGAAATAAGACTATTATTTTCAACAACCAGATGAGCTGAAACACTGTAGTAAACTATTTTCCCTGAAGAGGGTCATGAAATACTTGAACTCGAGAATCAAACTGTTTATGGTGAAACCGAGTTAAATTAAATAGAATGATGGTTTGTTAGACTTAAAGATTATTACTTAATTACGCTCGAAACACCTAAATTAACTTTTCCTTTCATGTAATGCAGCAATAATTTATTGTTCTTTATCAAAATCCAATATACAATATAAAACAAGCCATTTCAACAGAAAAATGCTCCTTTGAAACCTTCCAAATCTAGATACCAATATTGTATAAACTAAGGAAAACTTTAATGGAATTTATACCGAAATGTTAGTTTGAAAGAAAAATCATTGCTCATTTAGTTTGACCAACTACCTTTTTAATATAATACGAGTACAACTATAAATCTCCGTTGTGGCCACCAGCCGTGTATACGAATCAAAAGTCAAAAGTCAAAAGTCAAAAGCGCTTTATTCAATACTAATTGGTATAGATTTTCAAAGAATATCAAGCAAATTCCAAACAATAAACATACAAAAACGTAATGGCCTAAATGGTTCTCTAAATTTATACGTTCTCATTAAACATACTTCTTCAAAAAAAAACTCTAGCGAATTCATTTATTTAAGATTATTACATATTTTGAAAAATCAATTGGAAAAAGGAGAAAAAACCAACCAACACTATTCTTAAATTATTTATAATTTAAACACAACAGTGAGCTTTCATCCCACACCTAATATGTGTTAACTTAATTCTCATAAAATTCAATCAAAAACTTTATCTTATACTAAAAAATTCTATTACAATGTTCCTAACCTAAGCGTTTAACCTTATCTCTAAACATAATATAATAAACATAACATATACCTAACCTTTACCTAATTTTTAACACAAATAAACAACAACACTAAATGTAGCAATAATTAGCTGTAACTCAAAAACTAAATAACGAAAAACACAAAAACTGGAAATAAACACGAATAATTTAGACATTGTCATTCAGCCACCAATACCAGGATTGCTCCGTCTCAATTCGATCAGCTTCAACGAATCTAGCAAATGAGTATCACCATTGGAATTGTTGATTTCGTGAACTCAAATTCGGAGGATATTTTATCCTCTTATCGGTGGCCCGTCGATATATGTGATATATGAGTGTGACGCCGTCAGAATCAAAAACATATCAATTCATGTCCAAATACACGAATGCTTGTGGAGGAACGAAGCCAGTAGCGATGCAAGTCCCAATATACCCGTCTGTAGGTTGGAACAGCAGTGAAATCTAAAAGTTTTCACTCACAGTTACAGATTTTGCGATATGATTCCGAAGAAGTTTCAATATGAAGATATCGTTTCTAGTCACTTCAGCAGTTTGATAAATTCTTCTATTCGATATATAATGTTTCCAATCCGTCTCAGGCATTCTGTACAAACCAGTATATGCACGAAGACATTTCCTTTCAAAAACTCTTAATTTTTCCATAATACTAGCACTCTGGTTGTACCAGATCTGACATCCATATGTCAAAACTGGTCTAACCAGGGTCTTGTAAAAGATAACTTTGACCTTTTGATCAATATATTTGGAATGAAACGGTCTTCGTAGGGCCATGACTACTTTGAGTGCCTTACTGAGCATGATTTTCACATGTTCAGTATAGTACAGGTACTGATCGAGATAAACACCGAGGTATTGAACACAGGATTTATGTGGAACTCGTTCTGAACTACACTCGCCAGCCATGATGTGGAAATCCTTCCAATCACGTTTCAGGTCTTGACTGACCTCCTGCAGCGTTGTCTGAAAGAAGATTGTTTCACACTTCTGCGCATTGATTTTCATTCGCCAATTGTCAGTATACAGCTGCACATCATTGAACATTTTTTGGAGATTGCTCTGAGCTATTGTAGCTTTTTGGTCTGCCATAAAGATGATCAGATCATCAGCAAACGCTACAAATGATCGTGTTGACGAGACATTAAAATCAAAGCTGTTCAATAGTTTGCGAATGAAGATTGAGAAGAGCAAAGGCGCAGTAATTGTTCCTTGCTGTAGACCATTCAAGACCTTGAACTCGCACATTGTTGTCAGATTTCCATCAGTTACAACAAACGAGTTCTCGTACAACATATTGCACATCATGACGACTAGGTGTCTGGGGAACTTGTCCTGAATGATTTTGAAAATTAGCCCATCTAACCATACCGTATCAAAGGCTTTCTCCATATCAATGAGACACGCTCCAACGCATTGTCTATCATTTAGTTTCCAACAGATGTCTGAAATTACTTTGGTTATTGCATGTGTAGTAGAAGGCCTGGCATGAAAACCAAATTGGCAACGTGGGCGTTTGATGCTCTGTTGAGTATCACTTCAAACACCTTGCTGATGTTAGGCAGCAAGCTGATTGGGCGATAACTTTTGGGACATGAAGATCCTTTTTCTTTTTTTTGGGATCGGAAATACCTCAGCCTTTTTCCACTCATTTGGGAAATATGAACTGGTCAACATGGTGTTGAACAATATGCAATAATTCCTAATAGCAATCTCAGGCAAATGTCGGGGAACTACATTTGGAATACCATCATGGCATATGATTTCTTGTTGTTTATCCTGTGAACTATGAAACACAAGTCTTCATCGCTGACAAAATAATCAATAACATTAAAGCTCGGTATGAGGTCAGATGTTAATGTTTCATTGAAATGAAGAATTGATTGGCCATTCAGGCTTGATTTGAAGTCGGAAACTTTTGCTTCAACGACTTCTGAAAATATTTCATTCCCTCTCTCAGGGTATGGTAGATGAACCAATTCAAAATGTGTTCCAATCAGGGCAAGTTTATCCAATCCTTCACAAATAATCCTGTTTCTATTCGGAGTCGTACTATCAATTTCGATACCAGCCCTATTGAGAAGATTTATCTTGTCATTAGTGACTTCAAGATTCGATACCTTCACTCGAGTCTTCTTGCAGAATATGCTTTTCACTTTCGCGAACACGCCATATGGGTCCTGTGGGCTAATACCCCTCAGTTTTTCCACCCATTGATTGCTGACTTCACTCTTGAAGCATGACCGGATTAAATTCCGGACATTCTACAGATGTAATTTCAACAAAGCCAACAAGGGATGGTTGTAGTCCAAAAATCGTCGATAAATATTGTTGACGCGAGTGAGAAGAAGGCTTTTCAATCTTTTCAACCTTGCGATGGTTGGTGTTTCATATCCTTCCATATTGTTTCGATGTTTAATCTTGGGAACTAGTTTCTCAATTGTTTCCAACGTCAGCTTCTCTAACTTCGACTAATAGACGTCTATTTGATCGTTAGTTAGATTCCTGTCATTAGGAACAATTGAGCAAGAGTTGCCATCATCAGAAGGTAGACATTGCTCATGATACTCCCGATTAAACTTCCTTTGAAAATTTCTCGGTCTTTTTTTTGAAATTTAACCGATGATTTTGATGTTGAACTGGAATGAGGAAAAAATCATCCCTTTGATGATTGATTTCCATTACGATTGCGTTATGGTCGCTATCATAAGGAAGCACCTACAGTTTCTGTTGAGGACTACTCGTATTAAAGCTGAGTGCAAGTCTTGCGTCAGCAATGCAGAGGTCCAAATATGAATTTGTCCTAGGGTATGTTGGGAGCTCCGACCCATATAGATTGCACCTGTATTCAATTTGGTTCTCTGTTATCCACGATTTCAGGAAAACACCTCTTGGATTATTGGTGGCGTTCAGCCATGATGTATGCTTGGCGTTCAGGTCACCAGCAAGAATACAATAACTATGCAGCCTGTTCAATTCGAGTATTTCAAACAAGGAATTGAGTTCCTCCTTGAGCTTGAGAACAGTTCCACCAGTTGCATAGGCAGAAATAACGAAGAGGTTATCCCCACCTGGCAGTGAGATTTTGATAACGGACACTTCAAGAGATTCAAAGCTTTTGAGTTCGATTTTTTCAATATTTTGGAAACAAAAGGGTCTTCGAACCAGTGCCATCTCCCCTATCTCCTATTACCCTATCGTTTCTTACGAATTCAAAATCCTTGAATGTCATGGAGTGCCATGAATTGAGATGGGTTTCGGTGAGAAGCATGATATCAGGCTTTTGCTTAACAATGAATTCAAGGAGATAATCACGCCGATGTATAGGAACAACGGTGTTGACGTCGATCGAGATGAGACGAATCCTATCCATGGGAATTTAACTGGATGACAAACTATTTTGAAGCGTTGAAAAACGAAATTGATTTTTTGGTCTTGTTTATTGATTCTATCTGAAAGAGTTTCAAGCTGTAGGTATATTTTGAGAAGCAGCTCATTTTTGCCATTTACATTGTTTATTTTATTTACATTGTTGTCTGCTGGCCCTCTAGCAGCAAGTACAAATGAGGCCCTGGGTTTGACGAAGTTGGGAGGTAACAAATTTTGTTTTGCTTTGGTTTGTTTTGGGGAAAATTGAACTCTTGCATCTTGATATCGAGGGCATGCTCGATATGATGCTGGATGACCAAATATACCGCAATTAACACAATATAATTTTTCTTTTGGCTCTATCTGAGCCAATTTGCATTCACCGGTGGCGTGAATATCTTTGCACTTAACACAGCAATAGTGCATTGCACAATTGGTAGCCGAATAACCGAATCTTTGACACCTGTAACACTGGTTGACCTCAGTTTTTTGGAGGCGTTCCCACCTCACAACTCTAAAGTTTAAGTACCTTACCTGTTGGAGGGCACTCGGACTGCTATCGTTAGAAATTTGGACCAAATAAAATGGTTCACACTGATGAACTTAACAGCTGGTGCTGCTTCCTGCAACATTTCAAGGAGTCTCTCCACAGTCCAAGCACTTCAACAGGAAGGTCTGATTTTTTTCCGCCTCTGGCGTGTATGTGAAGTAGGGAGCTTTGACACTATTAAGAGCATCTCTCGCCGGTCTGAAATTAGCCAGTGTTTTTGTCTTGAATGTGAGCTTATCAGCGGTTACTCTCTTAACTTCAATGTTATTGATTTTATGTTCGGCTGCCAATAACCGAACCATATCTCCTCCACGTTGCCCAAAAACGTTACTTGGAGGAACTTTCTCATTTACCTTATTATTTGTAATAGAAGAACCAGCAGACACACCGGTTGGCTTCTTCTCCTTCTCCTTATTTTTTGATTTTTAAAATTCAATGAAATTATTACTACTATCAATATTACCTATGCTATCGTGGCACTCCATCTCGATGTCCATTTCATCGTTCATTGCAAACAGCACCGTATAGTAATTGGCGCTGTCGTTTGCTCCTCCTGCGCTTAAGATATTTTCAGCATCATGGATTGATATCTTGCTCGTATCTTGCGATTTTGTTTTATATATTTGAGTTTTCTGTGTTAATACTGTTTTTTCTTTGGAATTGCCTGTTGTTTTTGACTGTTTCTCATTCTTCTTAGTTGTTATCGGTTTTTTTTTGCCGGGCATATTCTGTGGCTTCATCACTTTGGCTTGTTCGCATTTGATAACGTCCGGACCATATCCTTCAAACTTTGTATACGGAGTTTCAACTCATCGTTTTGTTTCGTAACCCTTGCGTTTTCCCTGGTTACTTTTTCGTACTCTTGAATGAATGCAAATTTCTCGTAGGAACTGTTAGTTTCAATAGGTAAGGCAAAGGTCTCTGGTTCAAGTCTCGTTGACGTCAACGAGATTTAGTTCGAGTAATTCTTCGGATGGACTATAAGCCTGTTCAGCTATGATAGGTGCTGGTTTAAAATCAGAACGCATCGCAGCTGGGTGGACGGACACACGGGCAAAGCGTGATAATGATCATATCACCTTGTGGAGTGCCGATACATTCGTTAATGACAATGATATACTCTAGCTATCTCTAAGCGAAGGACCGTAATAGGCTGTAGGGCTATAAAGAAGAAGAAGAAACAAGGAACTGATCAAGAGGATGTCCTCAGCACAGGCGGAGCAAACGTCAGCATGAATTATTATGAAGCGCTAGCTGGACTAGAAGATTCCATGAGTATTGAAGAGGATACAGGTAACAAAACTTCAGAAAATTTTACTGCTAAGCCAGATAATGAATTCATTGAATATTTGAAAATTAAAAATAGGGAGGAAAAACAAAAAATTTTGCTTACTGGTCCGTCCGCCAAAATTAATCAAATGAAAGATAAAATCCCATCCATCAATGTATTTGGACAAAGAGGCAAAGATATGGTTCGGCTTTTTGTACCCGAAAATAAGTTAAATGATTTTGAGATCAAGAGAGTCAATGCCGATAAGCTGACAATTAGAACTTAGTCATTGGTTGATTTTCAGGATTCTGGAGATGTTCAGCATTTTACATACACCCTCGGAAGCGAAAAACACCAGACCCTTTTTATTGAGGGGTCTGGACTCAAGGGTTCCTTATGACAGGAATCTAACTAACGATGAAATATATCTCTATTTGTCAAAGTTAGAAAAGCTGACGTTGGAAACGATTAAGAAAGTGGTTCTCAAGATTAAACATCGAAATAATATGGAAGGATATGAAACATCAACCTTTGTAAGGTTGAAAAGATTTGAAGGTCTTCTTCTCACACGTGCTAACAATATTTATCGACGATTTTTGGACTACAACCATACCTCATGGGCTTTGTTGAAATTACACCTGAAGAATGTCCGGAACTTAATCCGCTCATAGTTCAGGAGTGAGATCAGCAATCAATGGGCGGAAAAATTGAGGGGTATTAGCCCACAGGACCCAGACGGCGTGTTCACGAAAGTGAATAGCATATTCCGCAAGAAGTCTCGGGTGAAGGTATCGAATCTTGAAGTCACTAATGACGAGATAAATCTTCTCGATACGGCTGGTATCGAAATTGATAGTACAACTCCGGATAGAGAAACAGGATTATTTGTGAAGGGTTGGATAAACTTGTCCTGATTGGAACACATTTTATATTGGTTCATCATCATCATCATCGTTTAAGCAAAAGTTTCCGATTTTAGATCAAGCCTGAACGGCCAATCAACTCTTCATTTCGATAAAACATTAACATCTGACCTCATACCGAGCTTGAATCTTTTTGATTGTTGTGTCATGTATAAAGACTTGTGTTTCATATTTCGCAGGATCAACGACAAGAAATCATGTGGTACTGCTGATATTCCAAATGTAGTTCTCCAACATTTGCCTGAGATTGCTATTAGGAATTATTGCATATTGTTCAACATCATGTTGAGCAGTTCATATTTCCCAAATGAGTGGAAAAAGGCTGAGGTATTTCCGATCTTGAAGAAAGAACAAGAATCAACAGAGCAGTAAACGCCCACTTTGAGGAATATGAGTTGATGCCGAATCGCCAATTTGGTTTCCTCGCCAGGCACTCGACCATATATGCGATAACGAAAGTAACCTAAGACATCTGTTGGAAACTAAACAACAGAGAATGTGTTGGAGCGTGTCTCATTGATATCGAGAAAGCCTTCGATACGGTGTTATTAGATGGACTAGTTTTTAAACTCCTTCAGGACAGGTTCCCCAGACACCTTACCGCCATGATATACGGGGAACCGTTTGTTGTAACTGATGGAAATCTGACAACAATGCGCGAATTCTAGGTCTTGAACAGTTACTGCGCCTCTGCTCTTCTCAATCTTCATTTGTAAGCTATTAAACAGCTTTGATTTTAACGTCTCGCCAACGCAACCATTGGTAGCGTTTGCTGATGATCTGATCATCTATATGGCAGACCGAAAAGCTACAATAGTTCAGAGCAATCTTCAAAAAAATTTTCAATGATGTGCAGCTGTGCACTGACAATTGGCGAATGAAAATCAATGCGCAGATGTGTGAAACAATTTTATTTCGGACAAGGCTACAGGGGGGTCAGTCAAGACCTGAAACGTAACTGGAAGGATTTCCACATCATGGCTGGTGAGGATAGTTCAGAACGGGTTCCACACAAATCCTATGTTTGATACTACGGTGTGCAGCTTGATCAGTGTCTGTACTGTACTGAGCATGTCAAAATCGTGCACGTAAGTCACAAAAAGTAGTCATGACCCTACGAAGGCTCTTTGATTCCAAATACATTGATCAAAAGGTCAAAGTTATCTGTTACAAGACCCTGGTTAGACCAGTTTTGGTATATGGATGTCAGATCTGGTACAACCAGACTGCTAGTACTATGGAAAAATTAAGAGTTTTCGAAAGGAAATGTCTTCGTGCATATACTGGTTTGCACAGACGGATTGAAAGCATTATATATCGAATAGCAGAATTTATCAAACTGCTTAAGTGACTAGAGTCGAGATCTTCATATTGAACCTTCTTCGGAATCATATCGCAAGATCTGTAACTGTGAGTGAAAATCCTTGGATTTCACATCCGTTCCTGCTTACAGACGGGTATATTGCGACTTGCGTCGTTACTGGCTTCGTTCCTCCAGAAGCATTCGTGTATTTGGACATGAATCGGTATGTTTTTGATTCTGACGGCGTCCCAGTCATATATCACATGCATAGAGGGGCCACCGATAAGAAGATAAAATATCCTCCGAATTTGAGTTCACGAGACCAACAATTCCAATGGAGATACTCATTTGCTAGATTCATTGAAGCTTGTCGAGCAGAGACGGACCAATCTAGGTATTGGTGGCTGAATGACAATGTCTAAATTATTCGTGTTTATTTTCAGTTTTTTCGTTTTTCGTTATTTAGTTTTTGAGTTTCAGCCAATTATTGCTACATTTAGTGTTGTTGTTTATTTGTGTTAGAAGTTAGGTATAGGTTAGGTATATGTTATGTTTATTATATTATGTTTAGAGATAAGGTTAAACGCGTTGGTTAGGAATATTGTGATCGAAGTTTTTAGTATAAGATAAAGCTTTTGATTAAATTTTATGAGAATTAGTTTGTTACATACTAGGTGTAGGATGAAAGCTCACTGTTGTGTTTAAATTATAAATAATTTTGAATAGTGTATGTTGGTTTTTTCTCTTTTGTCTAATCAAATCATAATGCATGTAATATTCTTAATTAGTTTGAATTTGCCATAGTTTTTTTTTGATAAAATGTCTTTAACTGATAACGTTTAAATTAAGAGAGCCATTTAGGCCATTAAGTTTTTGTATGTTTATTGTTTGGAATTTGCTTTATATTCTTTTGAAATTTATAACCATTAGTATTGAATAAAGCGCTTCTGACTTTGACAATGAAAAAGCCCCGTGTTTTTCATATTTTTGATCCAGTCTAGAGCATTTTTGGCATTGTGAAGATTTTAAGTGAATATTCTAAATTTGTTTAAAATATGTTTAGAAACACGACTCCTATAGACAAGCCTAAGCACGCGAAAATTTATCTATTGGAATGACTGCTATTTTGAGATGTTTTTTGTAATGATTTTTCTTCATCCTGTTACGTTCAAGGTTCTCAAAAGAAAATATAAACCGACCTCTCATCAGTAATACGCATGAAGTCTTGGAATGTGATCAACCGAGTGTTTCCAACAGGTAAACAGTCCAATTACAATTACAATTTTATCTGCCGCTGAATCAAATGCCTGATTTAAAGTCGTCAAAACAACTACCATCAAAACATTTCAACTCTACTTTGACTAACTCGCCGAGACCTCGCCGCAATTCCAAAAAAAAGAGCAACAAGAGACACTTTCGACCAAATACCACACGTTCTCGATTATTCAACGATGCAGTACCAGAAATAAACTGCTAGAATCTGAAAACCAACGCAATTTACTCTAACTGAAAATCCAAAGCCAAACTACGGTACCGCGTACCGAGCCGAACCACCAAATCGATCAGTTCTGGATTATTAAAACCCTACTCCTTCGGCGGCATTCTCACCTCCTGAAAAGAATGACTTACTACCGAAAAGGAAAGATTTTGTTAGCGTCTAATAATTCATGGTTGAATTTTTTTCTTGCTGTTGTAACATACTTGCATAATATATGATTACTATTTAAATGATTTTTTTTTTTGTGACTCCTATATAAAAATCCCGTTGGCATCACCAGCCAGAAAGGCAAATTGCTCCTAGGTACCCTTATTTTCAAAAGTAAATACTCATCTATTGATCCCCACTTTAAAAGTCAAACACTGTTTAAGGACAAATAAAAGTAGCAGGAGAGTCAATATTTATTATGTATATTGATTTTACCAGAAGCGTTTGGTTAAGTAATCAGTGAATCAAACAACTCACACATATATTCAGTGAAATTAGCTCGGAAAAATAATATGTGCTTATTATGTATATTAATTTGCCTCCATTTGTTGTCAATCTGTTGACCTCAATGTTTTAAACATCGTTCAAATTTGAGTGAAATGGCAGCTAAAAATAATAGGATTTGAATTTTCGACTGTTTTATTTTTGATCAGATTTTAATAATTTTTGATACAATAAAAGAACTCAGTACAGTTATCCATAACCCATCTCATTTAAATTCATTGAAAAATATGTCTACTAGAGGGTCACAGAATCTGCAAAAACCGTATACTTGTATGTAAGCCGCCACCATTTTGAAACTTGTCCAGGATGATCACCAAAATAGCAAAATCTGTAGGTTTGATTGCTATCTAATTTCAAACTAATTTTCATATATAGCGTATTTGAAGCTTCGAGCTTGAACTAGCCGTCCTTTTGATTTTTGACACCTCACCTTTAGTTTTTTACACAGTTCTTTACATACTTATAGTCTTTACCAAATTGTCGAATTTACTCGCAGGGGTAATGCTGGCGACAGGAATACACTTGGAGGCAAGCATTCTTTGGGGAATGCTGCCTCCACATACGCAATTAAATTCCCGCAGGGGGTGCCAATCAACAGGAGTACTCTTGGAGGCTAGCATTCCCCTGAGAGTGCCACCTTCACGAACCCTAGTATACGGAGGTCATCGTGAGGTTCCTCCTGGGATGACAGGTCAAAACCCTGGCTGAATCTGCACTACGCTGTGTACAACGAACTGAAATCGATGCTTTGGGCTGGCATATATGATTTTTTCAGCCAAGTTGCTTTGCACGGTAGCGCTGAGGTGACACTCGTGCGTCAACAGTTTCAATTCAACTATCCTACCGTCTCCGTACCAGTTGAACCTTAGCAGGCCTTGGAGTCCGTTCGAAGCTCACACTAATGGATTGGTATTGTAGGTTCGGTTGAGACGGACTCCCGATTAGCGCAGGTCTGACTCTGAGCACTTGCCCTCGTAAGGACTTGTGCCAAACCTCGCATGGCCTCCCTGCTCTGCAAAGATTATCTTGGAACCAAAAAGGCAGCTATACATACACATAAACGGAGATAGCGGCTCTGATGGGATGCAATAAAACTGCAACAACTTCAACTAAATCAAAAATAGATAAAAAAATCCAAGAAACGTAAGCAAAAATAACAGCAACCACGACGGAACTAGTGGCTGCAGCCACGGTGTTTATAGCACATCTGGAGCGGTACTAAAGATGACAAAAACAACGATGAATACAACGACAGTTAAGAGGGATGTTCCAGACTGCGATTCGTGCAGCACTTGGGTACAGCAAAAAAGTTATGTGAACGCCAGAACTTCGAAAAACGAAGAGCAAAAAACTCTGCAGGATACACCAAATGTTCAAGTGGTGGAGGAAAATATAAAGACCATTGAGAATTACATGGTTGTTGCTCCGATCACTACCGAATCGACCGAAGCAAGGGTCTTGAATTCTGAAATAATAACGAGCCATGCTGAGGTCTGCAAAGTGATCACGGCAGAAAAAGAAAGGAGTCGCCAAACGAATAAAGTGTCATTGTGTGATTTCACTGCCACTTTCAAAAATGCGGCGGAAGTTCTGTGCTTGGAAACGGAAGCCGATAAACCTCTTCCAAGAAAGGTGGTAGCGAAGTACAATCACCGTCCAACTACATGAGGAATAAAGGCTAATCCGCAGTGCTGCGGGATATCAGGGGAAATGTGAAGCTCAAAGACATCAACACGTCTATTAAAGTAGTATGACTAACGTGGTCGGGCCAGATACTGCTCGAATTTGAAGCAGAAGCCGACAATGAATAGGCATTTTCCAACATATTAAAGAAAGTCCTCGACAAAAGTGTAACTATAGCCTCACTTGAGACAACGGTAACGATCGAAATAAGAGATATTGACTGTATCATGGACCTAGCTGAGGTAGAAGAGGCCATTAAAACGGATTTTCCTAGAGTATGGATGATCAAAGCAAGGCTGACACCAGAAAGTCAAAGGGGCCATTGCATGGCCATCACTGATTTGACCGAAAAGGACGCCGATCAATTTCTGTATAAGGAATAAGAGCAAATCAAGAATAGGGTGGGTTATTTGCACGATATGATAAATAGCACCGCCTCCTCAATGTTTCAAATAACTTGGCTATGATCACACTACACAGGTATGCAAACAACCCGATAGGAGTTCCTTTTGTTATGAAACGGGAATAAAAGATAAGAATATACAAAGGAGGCGCACTGTATCCTTTGCAAGGACGCTAATCGAAGATTGGATCTTAGGTACGTCTTCAGATCAGGAAAATGTTGAGTTTTCCTGGAAGCCTTAGGCAAGATCAAATCAGAACTTTGATGGCCCGTATCCTGCAACTAAATCTACACTGCAGTTCAACCACCCAAAACCAGCTTGAGCAGTTTGCGAGGGACATAAAAGCCGACATTTTTGCTGCTGAGTGAGCAACACTCGGACAAAAGTTCGGAACAGTGATTTCCAGGGGGAGAATTGTGGGTGGGGATATGGTTTCATATGGATTCAGTGCACAGATACCAACTTCTTTAGTGTATATCTAACGCTGAATGAACTGATATCATCTTTTCAAACCAAGCACTATGTTTTTGTTTTGGAGGGAGTTGTCTCCAACACAGAAGGCAACGTGTTCGCTTTGGGAGGCTTCAACGCTATAACAATCAAATGCGGCATGCTTCAAACAGACGCGTGGGGATAATGAATTCTAGAAATGGTGGCTAGGACGGCACTTGTCGTACTAAACAGCGAAAATACGCCAACTCTCCACCGTATTGGCGCAAAAGAGCCATACTGGACGCGATATTCACCTTGAAGTCTTTAGAATGGAGGAGTCATACTTAGACAGTAATAGAAGACTTTCCAACCAGTGATTTTCAGCGTTTTCTACTTGGAGTCAGCGGTGCTGTCTCGCGACATCCGTTTTGTCGTCTTGCTGCAATTGGGTGGAGCATCGGAAGAACGGACGTCGCAATGTTCGATGAGGTGCTCACAGCAGGTGCTCCACTAAAGTGTGATTCACAGGGGACAGAAAAACTTGCAGCTCAAGACCGGGGGAACTCATTTATGAGCATCTTCACGATTGCTTACAACGTTTCTATGCCAAGTCGAAAACCTCAGTGCAGTAAAACCCTAGTGTATTGATAGTCGACTGAAATCGCTGAAAAGTGAAGAGAGTGCCACAAGCTTTGGCGTGAGGCTCAACGGGTACGGAACCCTAATGAGGTATGCAACCGGGTAGCAGCATATAAGACGTCCTGGAAATGTCTACATAAATTGGTTAACAACACCGAAGCTCGCTGTTGGCAAGATCCAGTTGACAATGTGAACAAATATCCCTAGGGCCGTGGCTACAAGCTAGTTATGCCGTGGCTACAAGCTAGTTACGCGGTGTTAAATAGATGGAAGAGATAATTTGTGCACTTTTCTTCGCCCAACCTGTATATGTTGACGCTGAATGTCCACTGTTCAACCTGGAAGAGGCAGTCCTCTCATTGGAAGTGATGAAAACTCGAGACCCAGATGGTATCCCAGCTGAGATGTTGCAACTTATTTATCACCATTGTCATAACTTTCCGCTCAGCATGTTCCAGTACGATTAAAGGTGGCGAGGTTTTCCAGACCGACGTCTGCATATCGCAAATTATGCATGCTGGACACTGGTGGGAAAGTGCTTGAGAAACTCATCAAGGGAAAACTCACTGATGCATACATATAGCCAAACCAATCGACGGATCGTCCTGTTGGTGATACTCGACATAAGGATAGGGTTCATTTACTATGAGGTTTGGTTTTTAATCTCAAATAAAAGACATTAAGTTAAATTCTAAAGTGAAAGTTTTGTTGTGAGTCAAAAGGAATGATATACGACATTGACTTTTTAAAAATTATTTTTTTAAACATTTCCTGTGACTTTGCCGTAAATGATCCATCCTGAGCGTCAAATTTTGGACGACGTGTTCGATTTGTCACGGCCTTCAGCCACACTCTCAGCTACAGCTGCTAGATTTTCTTCACTACCTGCGTCCAATAATGTATGATGAGTTTCAAATTTCCGGATGGCATTGGTTATAGTTTTTTCAGTAGGTCAACGATGTATACCGCAAGTTGCTCTAAGAGCAGGAAAATATTTCTCTCAAAACGCCTATTTTCATCACACAGTTGAACAATTTGAATACGTTGCTGCGGTATACATTCTTTCATGATGATTTGTCGAACAATATATATATATATATATATATATATATATATATATATATATATATTTATATATATATAAATATATATATATATATATATATATATATATATATATATATATATATATATATATATATATATATATTGTCGCGTGTTTTTGGTTCGCGGCCAATAATTTTAACGTTCTGGGAAAGTGAAAACGCAATGTCTTTTAATTTAAGTTAAAAGAGTTTATTTAATTAAATAAAATGCACAATAATCAGTTAACACTTTCACTAATTTTAATTTTCACTATTAAAAAAATCTAACACTTGTCCATAAATTTCTCATCGCAATTGTCTTCTAAATTACTTCACTATTACGAAACACACTATCGCAGTTCTTATCGCGGTCGAATGAATGATGATCCCCCCATTCATTCAGCTCGCCTTTATATAGGGTCTCTACCTATTCACCCATTTCCCGTACATTGGCGAATGTTCCACCGAGAGGTACCTGGTAGATTCGAGCAAATTAATGAATGGAGTGACGTCACTTGCAGATGTTGATCATGCTTGTTGAGTTCTCGTGGTTTCGAGTAAATTCGTGTTTTTCATTGTTGTGAAAACAATTGCGACAGTAGCTCGCAGAATTATTTGTACATGTAACACTGCCCCCACCTCAGTTCTTTTCGCCCCAAAAAGATGTGTCGCCAGTTGTAGTCGATTCTCCCTGGATGTAATATGGAGCAAGACGGTCTAGATGCACGATTTTCATTTTGGCATCAAACCTGGTCTTCATGCGGTCTTCATGCGGTCAGTAGCCGATTCGAGGTGTTTTCGCACTGTCCGATGTATCTGGTTCAACCGTTGTCTTAGATCACTTGCGTACTCCGAGATCGGTTGGGGTTTCTCGGGGGATGTTCCAAACTTTATATCAGCTGGCAGACGAATAGTCTTTCCAAAAATGACTTTCGCTGGGGCTTGGTCCGTTGATGCATGTTCGGCAGCTCTGTACGCCATTAAAAATAGTGGGATATGTCGGTCCCAGTCCCTTTGGTTCTCGTCAACCATCTTGGCAAGGTGTTTATTGAACGTGCCGTTGAAACGTTCGACCATTCCTTCGGATTGGGGATGCAGCGGTGTTGTCCTTGTTTTCCGTATTCCGAGCAGCTCGCACATTTCGCCAAAAACTAGTGACTCAAAGTTTCGGCCTTGATCCGAATGTAGTTCGCCAGGTACGCCGTACCTACTGACCCAATTTAACACTAGCTGTTCAGCTACAGTAGTTGCTTCCTGGTTGAGAATGGGGTAGACCTCGGGCCACTTGCTGAAATAATCGGCTACAACCAGCGTGTATCGATTTCCCCATTCAGATTCAGGAAAGGGTCCTGCGATGTCAACAGCAATCCTTTCAAACGGTACCCCCACGTTATAGGTTTGCATTTGTCCTCTCAGTCGTCATTTTAGGCCTTTGACGGAAGCGCAAATTGTGCATCTGCGACACCAGTCCTCTACGTCTTCTCGAGCGTGGAGCCAGTAGAACCTTTCCCGCAATTTCGCTAAGGTCTTGTTAACACCAAGGTGGCCTCCTTATTCTTCATGCATTTCCTTAACCACATCGTGGATTCGGCTTTTGGGTAGTATAGTTTGCATCCTATAGGAACTGCCATCCGCCGTTTCCCATTTCCGCTTGAGTATGCCACCCTCTACCTGAAGGGAGTTCCATTGTGCCCAATAGCTTTTCAGGGTTGGCCATGCATTGAAACGTCCTTCCACTCAGGTCGCCCAGTTGTCTCCATCCATACGAGCAATGGTCCGATGTCTTCATCGGCTAGCTGGGCATTTCGAATCTCCTCCGATGACCAACCTTCATCGAATTCGGCCATTATCAGTCGCAGATCAACGGGCGGTTCCTATTCCTCAATCCGTCGGCAATGCTTGCAGTTAGCTGGACATGGGCGACGAGATAGGGCGTCAGCATTTCCATGAGCTCCGCCCTTTCGATGAACAATTTCGTTGTCGTATGACTGCAATCTTTCGATCCATCTCGCAACTTGTCCCTCGGGGTTTTCGAAGTTAAGTAGCCATCTCAGCGATGCATGGTCCGTTCGAAGAATAAATTTCTGGCCATATAGGTACTTGTGGAACTGCTTAGTGGCCTCTATTATAGCCAATAGCTCCTTCCTGGTCACACAGTAGTTCCTCTCACTTTTTGAAAGAACTCGACTGTAATACGAGAGGACTCTTTCTTCGCCATTGATCTGCTGGGAGAGTACAGCTCCAATACCGCCGTTGCTTGCATCAGTGTCAACTACAAACATTTTTCCGGGCTTCGGATACGCCAGCAGGGGTGATTCACACAGCTTTTCCTTCAGGGTCTCAAAGGCTGTCTGGCGTTGTTCGTTCCAGACATACGGACGATTTTTCTCGGTTAGCTGATGGAGACACTTAGCTATTTTGGCAAAGTCTTTGACGAATCTTCGATAGTAGGTTGCCAGACCCAGGAAGCTTCGTAGTTGGCGCTTGTTGTTTGGTGTTGACCAGCTTTTCACGGCTTCAATCTTCTCAGGGTCTGTTTTGACCCCTTCTGCTGATACGACGTGTCCCAGGTATTTTAATTCAGCTGCAAAAAGGGTACACTTCTCGGGACTAAGTTTCAAATTTGCCAGTCGCAGTCTGGAGAAAACCTCTTCTAAGTTCCGTAAATGCTCTTCGAACGTTCTCCCGATGACAATGATGTCATCTAGGTACACCAAGCAGGTTTTCCAGGTTAGACCACGTAGCACGTATTCCATCAAGCGTTCGAAAGTGGCTGGAGCATTGCAAAGCCCAAACGGCATCACCACAAATTGCCACAATCCGGTCCCGACTGAAAATGCGGTCTTCTCTCGGTCCTTCTTGTCGATTTCTACCTGCCAGTAGCCACTCTTGAGATCGAGTGTAGAAAACCATTTTGCGTCGGCTAAAGTGTCCATGATGTCATCGATGCATGGGAGCGGGTAACTATCTTTCATAGTGACGTCGTTAAGCTGCCTATAGTCGACACAAAAACGAGTGCTACCATCCTTTTTCTTTACTAGAACTACATTCGCGGCCCATGGACTGACAGAAGGTTCAATAACGCCTTGTTTTTCCATGTCCGAGATCAGCGCGCTCACTTCTCCTTGTTTGGCTATAGGGAGGCGTCTGGGTGCTTGTCGAATCGGCTTGGCTCCCTGTGTATCTATGACGTGAGTTACCAGACTCTTTCGGCCTTGGTCATCCGGGCTTGTTGAGAAGATGTCACTGTACTTGGTGACCAGATCAGAGGCTCGTTTGAATAGCTGCACTGGCAATTTGACCTGCTTCAATATTGCAGACGTTGATTCCCGGGCTTTGTCTGTGTCTTGCCTCCTTTTGCAATGATGGTCGTGAGTAGCTTCCAAAGAGGTGATGGTGGGAACAGGCTGGCAGCTGCCGATGACTTCTCCCGCTTTGATGCTCGTGGTTGAATCTGTGGTGTTAAGGACTCTAACCTGCACATATCCGTTCCTTAAAGACCTTACAAGGCTTCGTCCTACAATCAAACTGCGCAATGCGGACGTCTTCGTTGGCTCTATCAGATAAGATCGGTGGTCTCCAGAATCACCATCAAGCTTGGCCCATACAATGCTTTCGGGAGAATTCGGTACATCAGTGTCAGTACATACCACTACATTCATCTTGGGAATTTGGACGCTGGGATCCTCCATCAGTACTTCGACATTCTGCCATTTCAATACACGTTTGCCCAAATCCAACGTGATTCCATGTGGTCGCAGAAAATCCATTCCGAGAACGCAGTCATCCATAATATTCGCAACCAGAAAATTGTGTCGAAACACAAGGTCTCCCAACTGAATCTGGAGGTTGACCTCTCCATGAACGGGTGCAGTTTCTCCCGTAGCTGTCCGTAGTGAGAAAATTCTGCCCTTGTGAAGTTGTTGCTGTCTAACTAGGTCTTGTCGGATAATCGATCGGGTTGCACCAGTGTCGATTGTTATGGTGCAGTTTTCTCCGTTAACTTGACCCGGAAGGCATAAGTCCGCTTCTCCACGATGTAGTCTTGACACGGTGATGGTGGTGCTGGGGACGTCGATCCTCCTAGCCAACCTCTGCCCCACGAAGTTGGCTCTTACATGTTTCCCGACCCCTCTGTTTGAAGGGCTTCCATTCTGGGCTCCTGACTCGGTCTGGAGCTCCTTCTAGCTGCACACCCTGGACAATAGCTCGGTTTTCTTCGCTTCTTGCTGTCTCTTTGTAGGTGCCCCTTCTCTCCGCAATTTCAGCATCTAGGCGCACCATTTACATGCGGGTCTCGCTCAATTTCGACGCGCTCACACCTGCACTCGTCTGTCACTACCTCACGAACCCGGGCAGTGGTACGAGTCACATTTTTTGCTGCCTCAAAGTTCAGACTGTAAGCCAATGCGTCCTTAACCGTTTGCTTTTGAGCTAAACGCACGGCTTGTTGCAATTCCGGGTCTTTCAGTGCGCTGATGAATGCTTCTGTTGCTGCATCATCTCGATGTTCTGGGTCGTAGGCTGGGTAAGCCAAAAGTACTAGTCGCTCAATGTCTTGGGCTAGCTGCTGTAGGGTTTCACCAGACTTCTGCATCCGATGCCTTAGCTGTAACCGATAAATCTGCTTTAGATGATCGTCTCTATAACGCATGTCGAGCGCATTCATTTTAGCATTCGGGTTTGAGTGCAATTCATCGGGGATCGTCTGCAAAAGTTCAGCAGCTGGGCCTCTTAGAGCAAAAATTAATGCAGTTGCTCGTTCCTGCTCATTCCAGTGATTTACCGTTGCGGCAGCTTTAAACTGGGTCTTGTAAATACTCCAGACCGTTTGACCATCGAATATTGGTGCTTGCACATTTCTGGATGTGCTTTGCGCTGCGGTTATAAGCGGGGCTGGTGAAGTAGTTACTACTGCCTTCGCTGCTTCCAATTCTTTTTTCACTTTTTCCATCTCATGGTTCATTCTCTCTTCGACCTGGCTGACCTTTTCCTCGACCTGGTAAACCTTTTCCTCGACGCCTTTAATTTGTTTGTTCAGGCTGCCGAGCTCCGCTTTTATTTCGGTGGACTGTTTTTGAAAATCTGCCTTGATTTCGATCGCTTGTTGGTCTAGCTTCGCTGATTGTTCATTTAGCTTCGCAGCTAAACTGGATGTCTGTTCATTTAGCTGCGCTGATTGTTCATTTAACGTCGCAGCTAAACTGGATGTCTGTTCATTTATCTGCGCTGATTGTTCGCTTAGCTTCACTGTTAAATTGGATGACTGTTCATTGAGCTTCGCAGTTAAATTGGATGACTGTTCATTGAGCTTCGCAATTAAATTGGATGACAGTTGTCGCTGCTCTTGCTGCATCAGCATCAACATTTGCATCAGCGCATTTTCTGGTTCCTTTGGTTTTGGTGTTTCGGCTTCACCACCTTCTGCGCCTTTTCCTGCATCTGAGAGCTCACCCAAATCCAGATTTACGCCTTCCGACTCGATCGCATCACGCAAGCGTGTAATCAGTATGGCCTTTGTACCTTGTGTAGCCAGATTTCGTTGTTCCAACTCCTCTTTGAGCTCCGATATGCTCAATTGATTAATTTTGAGATGTAAATTTCCTGGCATTTTTATTGTTTCGGCTATTTTTCCACGTTAATTTTCACAATTGTGCACTTTAAAACTGTTTAAACGTTTTCACTTCCAAATTTCAATCTCACTTCTCGACACCACTGTCGCGTGTTTTTGGTTCACGGCCAATGATTTTAACGTTCTGGGAAAGTGAAAACGCAATGTCTTTTAATTTAAGTTAAAAGAGTTTATTTAATTAAATAAAATGCACAATAATCAGTTAACACTTTCACTTATTTTAATTTTCACTATTAAAAAAATTTAACACTTGTCCATAAATTTCTTATCGCAATTGTCTTCTAAATTACTTCACTATTACGAAACACACTATCGCAGTTCTTATCGCGGTCGAATGAATGATCCCCCCATTCATTCAGCTCACCTTTATATAGGGTCTCTACCTATTCACCCATTTCTCGTACATTGGCGAATGTTCTACCGAGAGGTACCTGGTAGATTCGAGCAAATTAATGAATGGAGTGACATCACTTGCAGATGTTGATCATGCTTGTTGGGTTCTCGTGGTTTCGAGTAAATTCGTGTTTTTCATTGTTGTGAAAACAATTGCGACAGTAGCTCGCAGAATTATTTGTACATGTAACAATATATATATATATATATATATATATATATATATATATATATATATATATATATATATATATATATATATATATATATATGTATATATATATATATATATATATATATATATATATATATGTGTATATATATATATATATATATATATATATATATATATATATATATATATGCATATACATCCTTACACAGCTTGCCAAAACATTAATGGAAGCCTACATTTCATTTTTATCATGGTAAAATACACGAACCAACAACGTTTGAAAATTATTACCGAATTCCTGAGTCCGTTACATTGAAAAATCATTTTCAGTGATGAAGCTCATTTGTGGCTCAATGGCTTCGTTAAAAAACAAAATATGCGTGATTGGTCAGCAACAAACCCACATGCGTTTCCTGAGGCACCGTCATGCTGGAGGTGTGATTGGACCGTATTTTTTCGTGGATGAAAACGACCGTAGTGTTACCGTCAATGGATTGCGCTATTGTGTTATATTGGAAGATTTGTGGCCAGAATTGGATGAAGTTGGCATCGACGATATATGGTTACAATAAAGACGGTGCCACCAACCGCACAGCATGACTCACAATCGATTTGTAATGTCCTTAATGGAAAACCCTATATATATTTAGTACTTTTCGCAATAGGTAAACTTCTCTCGAGAAATTTAAATGAAGAGAAAGGAATGATATCTTCCTTTTTCTTTCACGCCATTGAAATTTCAGGACAGTTATAGTGTTCTTTCCTCACTCCACATATTCAAGATATTAATAATTATTAATTAAAAGACTGAAAACTTTGATGAGTTTTGATGAATCTTTGCTCCCGTTTCGCACAATAATTTGAAAGAAGAAAAATTTTTAAAGATGATTCATACGGAAAATTCAGTCATTAAATTCTTATTACATTAACATCGAATTCACTAGTTTACAAAAAAAAAAATTGAAGTAGAAATGTTTGATATTACCGGATTATTGCTTAAAAAAGATTGTACCTATTTAAAATTATGATATGTTCGCAAATTTATGCAAAAACGAAAATGTTTAGCGAATATAAATAATTTATTAGAAAACATTCGATTACTCATTGCCTCTTAATGTCTGGGGTTTGAAATGTTGCACGAAAAGCAGGCAATTGTATTTAAAACGTACAAAATGAAACATTTAATGAATTTTAAAAATAATTTTTCATGACCATGTAGAAATCTTCATTTAAATTTTGTTTTGATATTCATTTTTTCTAATGATAATTGTCTTTCTATAAATAAATACATAACTTAAGGTGAATGGTAACAGTAAACATTAATAATATAAACAAAAATATTTGAAATACGTTTGCTGAGTTTATTTCTGAATTACAAATGCAGTAATAAAACGTTGAAGCATATTAAGCGATTGATCAGAAATTTGAGTTTAGGTTGCTGTGATTTACTCTTCAAAGATTTAGAAAAAAGCAAAGTCAAAAAAAAAATGTGGTTCGCGTTAAAAATTTGGGATTGGTTTTATATTTATGAGATCTATCATATCGGCACTTGCTGGAACAGTTCGGGATGCCAGATTGCCAAATGCTATCTCCGGGAACAAGCCGCAACGTATTACAGTTTACATAAAACACAAAGTTTTGTAACATATTTCATTATATAACTTGAAAATCGATTTCACCATGAAATGTTTTATATATCGACCGAAAACTTTGAAAATCTCCATTCTGAAAGAGAAAGTTTTTCTTTTCTACAAAACATGTATATTCTTCTACAAATACATAAATAAAGGGTGATTCATAACAAGTGTATACGTTTTTGTCGAAAATAAAACATAGTTTGTGTAAAAATTGAGCTGTAATGGTAATTAAATATGAAACATTACTTTGGGCGTATGTGCACCTCGTGCTGCTTTATAGACTATCAAACAATGATTGTAATTTTCGATGAAATTATCGTACAATTCCGACGTTATTAGGCGTATGTTGGCTCGAATATTGATTTTTAATGCTTCAGTAGTCTGGGGAGCATCAGCGTAAACAGGATCCTTCAGAAATTCTCAAAATAAGAAGTCACAAGGGGTCAATACACGATCTCGCCGGCCAATTTATGGATCCATTTCGTGAAATTATTCGATTTCACGTAGAGCGCGAAATGTTTGCACTGGCGATTCATTATTTTTGTAAAAAGTTTTAACAATAATAAAACATTCGGCTGATGTGTGTGACACCATGGTTAAAATTTTAAAAGACCAAACTATCATAATTTGTCAACATATGGACCTAAAATTGGTGATCAATAAGAGTTAAGGCCCATTCACATGTGTACACTTGTTATGAATCACCGTATATTATCACTTTAAAAAATTTCCATGAATTTGTATTCAACAATTTGGTTGTGTCTAAAACAATGAATATTTTTTATTTTCTGAACTCTTGTTCTTGTTCTTCTATATATCTATCTTAAAGTCCAAAAGTCATTGTACTACATCTCATTGAAATCGATGTTTCACTCTGAGCAGCACAAATATATCAGATTTATATTGAAAATTGCACCCACAAAATTTTGAATTTTATAGTCCTTTAAATGTTCAAACAATGACTAGCTATCATTTTGAAGTTTGAGAAATTAATTTGAAATTTTCTCATTATTTTCAAAACTTAAATAGTTTCAACCAAACAATCAAATTTCATCAATATCTGTAGAAACCACCACTTTGTTTTAGATAATTCAAGTTTGGATTTTAATTGAGATTATCCATAGAATGCAATAAGTGCTGCCGCTTTTCGGCTTCTATTTTGGTGGGTTATAATAAGTGCTACTGGTTTCGGCTTCTACTTTAGTAGATTTTGGCTCAAAAGCGAAAAATATCCTGTGTCAACGCAGTGAATGACATGAGCTGCCACAAAGGGGACCACATGAATGCAAGTAATGGAAGTTTTTGCATGTAAGCAGAAAAACGAGACGATACCGCAAAACAACGATGATACACGGAAAACTGGTTTAAATTCATTCTAATTAGCCGGATTCACTTGGCTTTTCGTAAATTTTATTTCACTTTTTAAGTTGCTCGAAACCCCGTATAGAGACGTGAGTTTCTGCACATGACGTATGTTGTTGTCCAGTGAACATCTTTTGACAGTGGCGCTAATGAATGAGTGTTCATACTTATTTTATCACTTGGTACAGTTTGCGTCTGGTCATCACGATTCGCAAAACATTGGGAATGCACGAAAAAAAAATTTCGAGTGCCTTATTTGCAGGCACCTTAAGAAATGTGTGTGTGACTTTTCCTAAGTCCTATAAGGTGCTTTCCAAAATAAACGAGACTGAGCTAAAATAGAAACGACAGGCGCTTTATTCTGATAAATTCGAATTTATTTATTCAAAATAGTCTCTTCCGGCCTCGATACACTGTTTTGCGCGATCCAAAAGCTTTTCGAAAGAGTGTTTCAGGTCATTGACCGGAATGTCCTTCAGGATGTCATTACAAGCCTTTTGGATGCCCTCTACGGACGCAAAGCGATTTTCTTTCATGGCGAAATGAAATTTTCCGAATAGGCAGAAGTCACAGGAAGCCATATTAGGTGAATACGATGAGTGATCGATAGTTAAAATGCGGTTTCTAGTCGAAAAATCAGTCACAAGAGTGGATCGATGAGATGGTGCATTATCATGCAACAAGCGCCAGCTTCCTCCTTCGCGGTATTCAGGCCGGATTTGACGAATGCGATGCAACAAACGCTTCAAAATGCCAAGATAGAAAATTGCATTGACCGTTTGGTACGTTGGCATGAACTCATTGTGGACAATTCCCTTGGAATCGCAAAAACAAATGAGCTTCGACTTGATTTTTGACTTCTCCAAACGCGATATTTTGGATGGTGGTTCATCTGGGGCCTTCCATTCGGCACTTTGACGCTTGGTTTTAGGTTCATCTTGAAAACACTACGTTTCATCACCAGTTGCAATATTGCAAAGGAAGTTCTCGTCTTTTCTCGCCTCTTAAATTATGTCTTTCGAATGTTGAATTCTGAGCAATTTTAGGTCAGCCGTTAACTTATGCGGGATAAAACGTGCATAGACCTTTCGTAAGCCCAAATGATCATTTAAAATGCGATAAATCGATGTTTTGGAGATATTCAACTCCGATTCCATGAATTTCGACGATGATTTCGGCTCATTTTTGATAAATTCACGCACAATTTTGATGGAGTTTTCGGTGATCACTGGTTTTGGGCGGGTGTCCCACTGCAGGGTGATTCGCAGGGGACAGGAGAACTAAAAGCTGAAGAAGTGGTTAACTCAACTATGGGCATCATCACGACTACTTGCAGCATTTCTATGCCGCTTGAGAAATCCCATCACGGAAAGCCTCTAGTGTACTGGTGGTCGACTAAAATTTCTAAAAAGCGAAGAGAATGTCACAAGCTTCGGCGTGAGGCCCAACAGGCGTGAAATCATCATGAAATATGCAGCCGGCTAGCAGCAAACAAGTTGGCCAGAAAATACCTTCACAAATTGACTAACAACAGCATGGCTCAGCGCTGACAAGATCTAGTGGACAACGTGAATGAGAATACGTGGGATCCTGGCTACAAGTTAATTATGCGGATGCTTGGTTCCCTCCGGCCACCTTGCTAACATGAAGCAAAATAGATGAACGAGATAGTATGGGCACTCTCTCGCGTCCTTTCCGTCCTAGTTGACCCTGTCTATGGTGAAACAGCAATTGAGTACCCTTTCTTCACACAACTGAAACTGGAAGAGGCAGTCCTATCATTGAAAGCAAGAACAGCTCCAGGCGCAAATAATGTTCCAGCGGAGGTGTTGCAACTTATCCACCACTATTATCCTGAATTGTTGCTAAACACATTCAATGCTTGCTTACGTGACGAGGTTTTTCCGGTACGATAGAAGATGGCAAGGCTCGTGCTGATCAACAAGGGGAAGGAAAATCCCGGATCGCTATCTGAATGCCTCCCTTTATGGGTGCTAGACTCGACTAGGAATGTGCTAGAGAAATTCATCAAGGGGATGATGTTGCGACTCACTGACACAATTCTGGCTGCTGGGGATCTATCTTCTCGGCAGTACGGCATTAGAGTAGGTCACTCTACCATTAATGCGATTGTAGGGGTAGTCAGTGCGGTCCAAAAGGCAGAGACATATATCCGCGCCAAGCGACAGATTGTTCTGTTGGTGACACTTGACGTTAAGAACGCCTTCAACTCCACTAGATGGGTGGATATACTGGATAAAATAATACCTCTTTTTAAGCTACAGAATATCTGATGTGGGTTCTGAAGGACTACCTGAAGGTCCAAAGCCTGCTTTACGATACAAAACAAGACCAATAAAGGATGGAAGTTACATCAACTGTTATCCAGGGATCTATCCTTGGTCCAGACCTACAGAACATATCTTATGGTGGCTTATTGAGAGTGGAGATGCCTGATGAGTCACAGTTGATCGACTATGTGAATTATGTTGTGGGTCTGGTCACTAGAAGCACCGTTGAACAAGCGTGGCTTAGGCTCAATACGCTAATGCACCAAATCAGAGGCAGTATGACTGCTCATGGGCTCAGTGTTCCACTGGAGAGAACCAAAGTGGTAGTCTCGGAAAGATGATTAATATTGGAGACAAACTCATCGGATTGAAGCCAATAGTGAAGTACCTGGGGCTACTGATCAGCTCAAAGATAAGTTTCCTTGAGGAAATCAGATTAATGACTAAGAAGACTGCTTCAGGCGTATCAGCTCCAGGACAACTATTGGCTAGCGTAGGGAGGCCCAACCCATAAGAACATGCCTCTTGATGAGTGTTGTAGAGTCAGTGCTACTGTGCGCAGCAGTAATATCAGGTCACGCTCTCAGTAAGGAGGTTTTGGCACAGAGATGGTAAAGAGGAGCACTGACGATTGCATCTTCATATCCGACAGTCTCGAATTAGGAGCCGAGAGTTATTGCCAGCATCATACTTGTCACCCTCCTTGTTAGAGAGCTCCTCGCTATTTACCTGCACCGAAACAAGGACGCGAGGGAGACAATCGCCCATGAGGAGAAACAATTCTAGCTCAACGATTGACAGTTGTCTTGGGGGAATTATATGAAGGGAAGGTGAACTGCACGGCCCATCCTGGATCAAAGATCATGCCCAAATTGAAAACGTGATGAGATTGACTTCTTTCAAGCAGTTATGGGTATTTGCACGCAAAAAAATGGGACGAATTGCAACAGGACAAAATAGGAGAGCTTGTCTTGGATAGCATACTTGCATTGAAGCTTGAATTAGTTGACAAATGGAACCATGTCGCACATTATGTTCGGGCAGTCCTAAAAATAAAAACTACTCACTGTAGCCGGGGATATCGGGTCTAGTGCTAGGCTCTCACGTTAACAGGGAAGGTGTTTAGTTCATAGTTCAGTCCTTCACAAGTATGGGAGCCCGGTACTCAGTGCATAAATGGAATTTACCTTTCAAGCCCAAAAAAATCATAAGCTAGCTCTTTTGTATACTTTTCAGAAATTTTTGGGAATGTCATACCTTCCCCCAAAACTTTGCATCCATCGCGTTGAAAGCTCTTTTCTTCAAGATAATACAGGTTAATTTCCTTCTGCAAAGGTCCTTTGCCGAGTAATTAGGTAATCCCGCAGTTATATGTGGTATGGCTTGTAGTATTGTGAGATATTAAAGGACGAATCAGCTGCGCAAGTCTCCTTAGAGGAAGTAAACTACCGTTCTTGCTACTTCTGCACCAAAATGGGCTCGGGGTTTCAATTTCATAATGTAAGGGGTCCCACAAGGTCATTATTAAGGTTTCGTACTGAGTCGCCTTCGAGTATTTGAGTTGATTTGGGCATTTAACTGTACATTTTTTTGTTTTCTTACAATCTGCACAGTCTGTTATGCGAGTATAGCAATAGCGGTAGGAAAAAACTGCAGGCTACAGAAGAAGACTGTAGACTCAACAACGCAAGCTTGAAAACGATGACTGTCTATGTGGTAGTTCCAACACGGAGAAATCTGTTCTTTACCTGCTACCTCACTCACTTGTGTTTTCACTGGGTAGAAGTGCCATTCAATGTATTATTCCAAGTCCGACAATAACCCTGTGGGTGGATAAAAGGCTATATTTGATGTAATGTGAATGTCTATTTTTCAGACGAAATATTGATTTACTTGATATTTACGGTTCGCAAGGCGTTTAATCGCTACTCTGCACTGGTTTTGTAGTCTGGCTTTATGGAAGAACATAGTCTACGGAGAGACTGCCAAGAGATAAATAACAGACGTTTTTTCAGCTCCAGATGGATTTCCCACTGAAGAATACTCAGCTAAAATGGTACTCGACCAGGCATAGTAGAGTTTCAAAGCTGCCGTCCACCATCTTATTGCCTAGATGAAGCCTAACACAATGCTGCTATTGCATAATGAAGTCACTCTTTCCCTTTAAAAAATCGCAGAGCGCGGCCCACTAAGGTTTATTCCAATCAAAATAGGGTTGCATTTCGACAAGTCTCCCGAACTAGCACTGATCACGACCTACAAATAGTAATTGTACTTGCTGCGCAAAGAGTTCAGAATTTCCTCTCAAAGTAACTAGCTATGTGCTCAACCGGTAACAGGAAAGCCTCAACTGGCGTCTTACCCGCAATCATTTAGGATACCTTGGCTGTTGTAACGGTAGTTCTAGCTGGGGCATTTATAATAACAAACTGAAATTTATCAATGAGCCTTGTTCAGGCTGTGCTTAAACTCAAGTGTCGAAAGGTATTGATTAAACGGTAAGATCGTGGTAATACGTCTGCTCTTGGGCTCAAATCTGCGGTGGGCTCCCATACATGTTGAGAGTAGCAGCGCTTCGCATGTTGGGCTTCCCATCGTTCGAATCTGCAAACAAGGTTTTGCAATAAGCTTACCGTCTGCTGCATTTCGCCCCCTCGTGACTTTGTTGTTAAGTACAGTCAACGCGGTTTGCTTTCAGGCAAGAGTTTTGCGTGTTTTGGGGGTAGTTATTGACATCGTTGGCCTTACCTGTTGTATTTCTTTGGGGAAGAATGTATGTATAGAGTTTTCTAAATATTGGGGAGATATCTTTATATGAATGCATCCTTAAGCTTCTTTAATAAACTGTCAATGTCAGAACGTTAGTTAAAGTCAACATTTTCATCATAGTAAAGTTCACGAACCAGCAACGTTTACTTCCGAAATTCGGTTTCATCAAAAAATCATCTTCAGCGATAAAGCTCATTTCCGGCTCAATTACTTTGTTAATAAGCAAAATATGCATTATTGGTCAGCAACAAACCCACATGTGCTTCTTGAGATACCGTTGCAACCGCAAAAAATTACTGTTTGGTGCGGTTTTCATGCTGGAGGTGTGACGGGGCCGTATTTTTGCGTGGATGAAAACGACCAACATAATACCGACAATAGAGAGCGCTATCGTGCCATGTTTTTTTTTGTTTTTTGGTTGGGAGGTGAATGCCCATTTACGCACAGAGTGTGGGACCTCCATGCTCATAAGAAGGTGACTGGACTACCCACTTAAACCTCCCCTGTCAACCTGAGAACCTATAGTGTTATGTTGGAAGATTATTAGTTGGCCAGAATTGGATAAACTTGACACAAACGATATGTGGTTTCAACAAGATGGTACCACTAACCACACAGTACGCCTCACACTTAATTGGTTGTGTCTTTAATGGAAAACGCTATATTTCCAGTAATAAAAATAACCTCGTAAATTTTTTAATAATGTGGTATAAACGTGCAGTTTGAAAAAATTGATGCTCTTTCTTTAGCAGTTTCTAAATTACTCAATTTAATTTCGAAAATTGTAGTCAAATGTACGGAGAGTTCTATTAGTACTGACAAATAATTGTTACAGGAGAATGCTTCAATACTAATATTTAGTGAAAATTAAAAGGATAAAAATGAAAACACAATCTATTCATTGGTTTCAATCCACATAGATGAAAGGACAACAATAAACAATATACCTATTGATTTCCCTCTAAAATTCGCTACAATTAAATTTTGGTCAGATCACGTTACATGTTCCACCCGAAATGCAAGCTTGGCTACAAGAAGTTTTCCTAGGTTAGTTGATTATTTGTTTCTAGATATCATTGGATGAATACAAAACCCTTCTAGCAAGGGTGTAATTCTTTCGGTCTAGCTTGTTATATGTTTAATATTGTTATTTTGTTTCAAATACCGGATATTGGAAATCACAAAATTTTAATCATTGCTAAAATAGTTTTTCATTGGCAGGTATATATGGTAAAATTTTGAAATGTATGTAACCTTTTTTGATTTGCAATGTATATGATGGACGAATGTGGCTAGAAATAGTTGTGCGATATATATATATATATATATATATATATATATATATATATATATATATATATATATATATATATATATATATATATATATATATATATATATATATATATATATATATATATATATATATAAAATGGTTTGTGGAGAACTGGTTAAAGAGATGTAAACTACTAATTTCCAAAGAGTTTCTAAATAGTTTTCCTTGTACGAACCGTACTTTTCAATCGAGGTAAATGAGGTAAATAAAACAACGATATTTACAATTAACTGATTTGGAAATACAGTTATTAGCCGTACATTCATTTTCAGAATTTTTTCCATGTTAAAAATTATCCTTAATAATATTATTCAAAATAATTTGAGGCATTCATTCGATTTTCGATTCAAATATTACAATTTTAAATGCATAAGTCTCATTCCCACAACATTAACTGAGAATGACTAAATCTCCGCGACAGAAGCTTTTCCACGTTTCTGTTATTGGGATCATTCGCTGATCAAAGCAAATCCTTTTACTTTTGTTTCAATAAAATAAAGAGTGTTGTTTTCAATACACGATAATTCTCATTCTGAAACAAATAAGCTCTACAGCAGTAAATAGCTGACGTAGTTAGAGCAAGCTACACACTTTCCATTTCTGTGCAGTAATTACATGTATGCATTTTAGCAGGAACAACGCTGGAAGGTCCGGAAAAGGGCCAAAGTATGCAAATGTGAGCTTGTGCTTCAACACATTCCAATCTCTAGTAAATCATTCGCAAATGGTCAAAGCATCGGCTCCCACTTCCACGTAACTTTGTAGGCCCTGGCAATCATACAATTTCAAGGGGGTCTTTTTCAATCAGATTGCATTTTGAAATGAAGTACTAGCCAAAATGTTTGCAGACAATTACGCACTTGGTTGGCAAACTCTTTCCGCTCTATCGGATAATCCCTGTTATTCAACCAACTCTCATAATAATCAATTGAACGAGAGATTTCGCGACCATAATAAGTTTATAGTACATGCTCTTATATTATTACGAGGGTAAAACCGAACTCTTCAGTCTACTGAAATTTCAATGATTTTAATGAAGTAAGTTCGATTAAATTCATCAGAATATATTTTTCCGTTTTGATTGGAGTACATTCTAAAACATATTCTTTTTCAAAAATGTTCATTGTAAAAATGCTCGCCATTCCAAACGCTTTCACACACATTTTCCTTATCCGAAAATCCATTAACATTAAGAGTGAAATAATTCCTCCTCAAATTCCATTCTTTTCTATTCATATGGTCAAAGTTTATTGTCGATGCCAATTATTCTTAACAAACTAGAACAAAACTAAACTTTGCTTCATTCAAACCCTGAAATATGTTCACATAAATTTTACTAACATGCATGAACTTACAGAACCAAGATACTTCGTCCTTTTGCCATTAACGAATCTCGCCCCCTCAAGAATGAGAGCCTATTTTCGTTTCCAATTTCAATTCGGAAAGTAAAACTTGTTTGATGGTGTTTTGGTAACGTACAATAACGGCGAGACGAGAAAATAAAAGTGAAACTGCAAAAATCGAAACAAAAGAGAAAAGTTTTATGCGGCTTAAGCTTTGAACTGCATGGAAAACTGAGGAAAACTTTTCCTACTGATTTTCCCAATAGAATGATTCTTTCCAGGTTAAATACACGAAACATATTACATGGGTAAAACTAGATTTTGGCTGCAGTGCAATTTGCTAGTTAGGTACCGTAGTTATCTTAATAGAACCTTCTTCCAAACAAGAATATACCACTCAATTAACTTCCCTTCATTGCCAGGGAAGACGATGCTATAAGGACAGCATCTTAATGTTCTAAATGATAAAAATAAAGTTCAGCTCACTAAATATTAAAGGCACCAAATTCTTTAAAGCTTTTATGTACAAGTAAACGAGTATATATTGTATTACAAATTTTCTTTGAAGAAAAATGTGAAGCAAACGGCTCCGATGACGGTAAAAACTATTTTGGAGTACTGAAGGGACTCACAGAAGATATGGAAATTGAAGAAGATTACGAAGCTAATTCTGATAAAGATACTAATGTAAATTTTATTCAATATTTAAAAAATAAAATTAGGATAAAAAACCAGCTCGCGGTTCTGTTGGTTCCTCGGGTAAGGCGAGCAACAAGGCAGGAAAAGTTCCACCAAAAGAAGTATTCAGACAAAGCGGCAGGGATATGGTTCAGTTATTGGCAGCCGAAAATAAACTAAGCAATTTCCAAATTAAAAGAATGAACGAAAATAAATTAACAATTAAATCGAAACCACTGGTTGACTTCAAGTCAGCCGAATTGTTCTGGATTCTGGGAAACCGAAATAAATTAGGACTTTCTGTTGAAGGGCCTTGAGTGTTGAGAGGACACAGTTGATCGTCTTCAAGTGCCCAAAAAATGTGCACCAGAATTTTAATTCACTTGATTTAAAAATTTTGCAGCCATAGAGAAAAAAATTCACCGTTTTACTTCATGAAGATTTCTAATCAAAGCAGTCCAAATGCCCTTCAATAGATAAGGTACTTTAATTTCAAAATGGTCAGGTTGTATCGTCTTCCAAAAAGGCAGGTCAACCAGTGTTACCGGTGTCAATGATTTGGCTACTGGGCTCCCCACTGCACTTTGCATTACCGGCGCGTTGAATTTAAAGATGTCCATGACCTGTGAAGGGCATATCGGCTCAGACGGAGCCTAAAGAAAAAACATACTGTGTGAAATGTGGAGTATTTGGTCATCCAGAATCATATGAGGATGCCCCAATATCAAGATGCAAGAGTTGAATTCTCTTCAAAATAAACGCAAGTACAACAAAGTTTAACATCTTCTAGCTCCATTAAGCTCGGGGTATCATTTGCACTTGCCGCTAGAAGACCAACTGATAAGTCTGTAAATAATGTAAGTAGGAATAATTAGCTGCTTCTCAAAATTTACCAACAACTTGAATTTCTTTTGGAAAAAAATCAGTTTAGTTTTTCAACATTTAGGTCAACATATTTACAAATAATTTGTCATTCAGCCAGATTTCCATGGGATTTACGGCATGTTACATGGTTGAAAGCCAACAATAATCCAAAAAATTTACTCCTGAAACCGTGGATAGCAAAGAAACGAATTGCAAATGGATGCAATCCCCCAACATACCTGAAAACAGATTCATAATAAGACCACTGCATCGCTGACACAAAACATGAATTTACTTTTCATAATCCTTGACGTAAACGTAGGTACATAAAAAGAGCACTGAGGATTGCATCTTTGTATCCGACAGTCTCTGATTGGGCGGTGAGAGTTATTGAAGGCATGATACCTGTTGCCCTCCTTGCAAGAGAGCGCCGCACTATTTACCTGCGTCAAAACGAGGATGCGAGGGTGATGGTTACCCACGAGGAGAGACAGCGCTGACTTAGCGATTGGTAGCAGTCTTGGATGAATTTTGCGAAGGATAGGGGAACTGCCAGGGCCGGTGCGAGGTACGGGCGAGCCGGGCCCCCGCCCGGAGCGGCAAAATTTGGGGGCGGCATTTTGCGTCGCCTGAAAAAATGGATTTGGTTTTGTGTAATGAAAAAAATTTCCATGGCATGTTTCAGAAAACATGTATTTTATGGGGCGCCTTTTATAAGGCCGCTTCATAACTTATTTTCGTAAAGTCTATGACAAACATGACAATCTTTTTTAAAAGGCGCCGTCTAAAATCGCCACTGGCGCCTTTTCTTATAAAAACATATCGTTTCTTTATGCATGCTGCCTTTGTTCTATGCATAGATGCAGGAAAAGTTCAAAAATTTTAGGTTTTTTGAGTACGGAAAAATACATTAGTCTCGATCTCCGGAGAATCCCAAATGGGATCATTTGTTTTCGGTCGGCTACCTGACATAGTCTGCATACAAAAATATCATCAAAAAACGAATAATGCATGTTTTCTTTTGAAGAATGGAGAAGCCAATCCTAAAAAATTCGATAAGCTTTTCATTTAAGATCTCTCATACCGTCTTATTTTGGGGGAATTTTTTCGTTTGTCAAATCACATCAGAATAATAAATACGAAAGACACTATCTGAGTAAAATAAACACATATCTTTTCATTTCTATTGACTTCCTGTCTTTTTTTTTCGACATTTTTGATGCTTGGGATTTTTTCGTGATATACCTGACTACTTGAGGAATTCGAAATATGTAAGGGCTCATCGCCATTCTAATCGCATTTTTCACTTCTCAATATACCTGGGAAATTTTTCAAAAAAAATTTTATGGTGGGAGGATGCAAAGACATATAAATAAATGGACACGAAATGGCAATCCGTGTATCCATACGTGAGTGAAGCAATTTCAATACATAAATAGCTTACGCTCTCGAACCGAAATCTTTCCCTCCGCTTCACTTTCCCCTACGCAAACCATACGTTCGTGACTCGCCTCTCTTCGATTGCATCTCTGCCACCACTTCCAACCGCGTACACCCACGAAATATGCTCTCTGTTTTCACACGATTGTGAATTCGTTCAAATTCGGCTATTTTTCGTGAGGATAGAAATCTAAAACCAGAATTGAAAAAGAAATGTGAATTCGATGAAGCAATTGCATTGCATCTAGAGTTGCCAGATGCTCGGTGTTGAAATTGCACGTGCACTTTTAACACAAATATAGCTAGGAAATCGCTCGGTGCACGGAATGTATGCTCAAAAATTTGCAAATCATGTGAAAAAATAGCGAAAATGCGGTATATTGCATCAGCTAAATTTCCGTCGCAAAAAATCCCCAAAATATAGCCTAATTCGCGATTTATGGCCCAATCTGGCAACTCTGATTATATCACACACATTTCAACCTCAACTCCACACAACTTAAGCGAAAGTTGAAAATTGCTTCAATTCTCTCGAACGATTGCGAATCCAGTACTCTCTATATCTATGGGAGGATGACATTGAATTGGTAGCGGCACGAGCCAACACGAGCTGCGAGTAGTGCAGTGTGTGATTTGGCTCCAGTATGTCAGTACTTCCAAGTACTTCAGTAGTTGAACATAGTTAGAGTCATTGTGCTAGACCAAATAATAAATTATAGCATGTCTGAAAAACGTAAAAAAGAGTCAGGAGCTTTCTACCAAAGGAAAAAAAAAGCTCAGGAAGCTGAAAACCAAGCATTGGCAGTCAATTTTTCCAAATTTTTTCAAAAAAAATCGGAAATCTCTCACGAAAAGGATAATGAAGGTATGAGCTTATTTTCAATGCTGACATTACATTATCACGTCGCATCAGGCGACGTGATAAAATCCGGGGGTTATAGGAACTGAAATATCCCTAGTAGTTCTAAAATTATATGAAAAATCTAGTTTTTTCTAAAAAATTTTTCCGATGTTGTGATTCTTTAAATTCCTTTTATTCGTTTAATTTTATTCAAACATTTTTCATCAGATATATCAATTGAATGTCAAGTTCCGGAAGATGTTTCAAATAAAACTTCAACTATTCCTGAATTACCACTACTTCAAGAAAGGGAAGATATACTTGAAAATTGTGGACTGGATCCTGCTACTTGGCCAAATCATTTAAATAACGCCCAGCAAACTTTGTTAGTTTCTCGTGGACCAGTGAACTTGAATGCGGATGCAAAGTACCAATTTCCCTCAAATGATGAAAATCGTCATTTTTCTCAAGCATGTTTTGAGAAGAAATTAAAAAATGGTGAAACTGTAAAAAGATCTTGGCTTGTTTATTCAAAAAGTTCAGATAGTATATTTTGTTTTTGTTGTAAGCTCTTTAGTAGATCTAGTATCAGTTTGACTTCAACTGGATTCAAAGATTGGAAACATGTGCATGAACATTTAAACAGTCAAGAAACAAGCCAAAATCATTTGAACGCATGCATGAAGTGGATTGAAATGTCGAATAGGTTACGTACTGCTACCACGATTGATGCAGATTTTCAAAAATCAGTAGAGGCTGAAACACGATACTGGCAGAATTTGTTACAACGTCTTTTATCTATTATAACATTTCTTGGAGAACAGTCTTTAGCATTTCGAGGTTCTTCTGATAAATTATATGAAAGAAACAATGGGAATTTTCTCAAATTAGCTGAATTACTCGCACAATTTGATAATTTCATGGCCGAACATATTAGAAAAATCCAAAATAAAGAAGTTCATGTCCATTACTTGAGTAACTCAATTCAAAATCAGCTAATTGAAATTGTTGCTAAAAAAGTGACAGATCATATTATTCTGCTTATTAAAAAGGCTAAGTACTATTCAATAATAGTAGATTGTACACGAGACATTTCTAAAATCGAGCAAATGTCAATAACTTTACGTTTTGTTGACATAGATGAAAGTAATAACGTTCTTGTCCGTGAACATTTCCTCGAGTTTTTGCCTGTTTCTCTGACTACTGGCGAAGCTTTAACTGAATCGATTGTAGAGGTTTTACAAAAATATGGGCTTTCCATTACCGATATGCGCGGGCAAGGATATGATAATGGGTCAAATATGAAAGCGCAAGAAAAAGGTGTACAGAATCGTATTCGCCAATTGAATAGTCGGGCTTTTTTTGTCCCTTGTAACGCTCACACCCTTAACCTGGTAGTTAATGATGCGGCTAAATCTACGATAGATGGGGTCAAGTTTTTTTCAACTGTTCAAAGCGTTTATAATTTTTTGAGTGGCTCTACTCGTCGTTGGTCGATTTAAAAAAAACATTCAGGTAATGGCTTATCAGTTAAGCCTCTCAGTGAAATAAGATGGGAAAGCAGAATTGACGCAATCAATCCGTTTCGATATTCAATAGGGGAAATATATGACGCACTTTTTGAAATCAGTCAAGACTTAACATTTCAAGCTGATGTTCGTAGTGAAGCAGAGTCGTTGGCTAAGAATATAAAAAAGTTTTCTTTTTGTGTTTTTACTGTCCTGTGGCACACAATCTTAAATCAAATTAATTTGGTAAGCAAAGCTTTACAAAACGTTGATTGCGAAATTTCACAAACTGTACGTGATCTTCAAAAGACTTTATTGTTTCTCAAAGATTACCGATCAGATAGTGGTTTCAACCGAATTTTAGAAGATTCAAAAAAAATGGCCGAAGAACTCGAATGCGAGACGTGTTTTGCTCAATCGACAGTCATTCGACCTCGTAAAAAAACTAGAATGTTTTCCTATGAAGCTCCGGATGAGTCAATCAATGATCCACAACAAAAATTCAAAATCGAGTGTTTTTACACTATATTGGATAAGGCCATCAACTCTATAGAACAACGTTTTGAGCAGTTAGAAACCTATGTAGATAATTTTAATTTCTTGTTCAATATTGGAACGATTAAGGAAAATTTTTCGAATCAGGATCTTCTCAAACATTGCAAAGATTTGGCCGCATCATTAACTGCCCAAGAAAGTTCTGACATCGATGCGTTGGATTTGTACAACGAATTGTTAGCTCTCTCACAATTAATAGAAGCTAAGACAACTCCACTGGAAGCACTGCAGTATATTGCTCGAAATGAATTTTTCACGCCAAACGTTGCTATTGCTCTGCGTATTTTGTTGACTTTGCCTGTTACAGTAGCAAGTGGAGAACGCAGTTTTTCAAAATTAAAATTGATTAAAAACTACTTGCGTTCGATGATCTGCCAAACAAGATTGACAGGACTTGCTGTTATATCTATAGAAAGTGAATTTGCAAAAAACTTGGACTTTTCGGACGTCCTCAAAGCGTTTGCTGAAGCAAAAGCTCGAAAAGCTAATTTTATGTAGATGTATTAGGAAAAACCCTTCTGTAACTTTAAAAACATTTTGTTCTAGAATAAATGAATTCCTTATTAATCGGAAAATCTGACTTTCAATGTTTTTTTAATGAACCTTTGACCCTATAATTAGGAAGCTGTTGCTTAGAATATTCCTAGATTTTTTAATTTTGCCTTATTTTGTCTATTTTTAAAATTTTGCAAAAGTTATTGAAATTCCCATCCGATGAAAAGATCATTTGCCGTATTTTTAGGAAGCTTTTCATCTTTTAGTCGATCTAAAAAAAGGCGGCAAAAATTATATCGCCCGGAGCGCCAAAAGACCTCGCACCGGCCCTGGGAACTGCGCACCTTATCCTAGATGTGAGACCGTGGCTGAATGGAAGGCATGGTGAGATTGACTTCTATATGACCCAGCTTTGGAGCGGGCATGGCTGTTTTCATTCTTACATACACAAAATTGGTTAGTCACGGCCCCCCAATTGTTTTTTTTTGCCCAGGAGTGGAAGAGAATGCCTGCCAAACATTTTTTGCGTGCATAAAATGGGCTGCAAAAAGACTTCCATAGGGAAGTCACGGTGATGGTCGAATCGGTTAGCAAATGGAACCAGCTGTTACATTATTTAGTTTGAGACTTATTTTGAAAATCCTTATCAATACCTTTCATTTGGTTTCATATCGGCTACCTTTGATGAAATTTTTTCTCGGGGGCCACTCCCCTTTATGGGGAAGCCCCCCTTAAATGCCTAAAAAAAAAATGGTTGTAGTTGAACTTTAAAAAAAGCACCGCTTTAAATCTACATACAAAATTTAATGTTCCTAGCTTGTGGAATTAGCTCGAAAAATTGCTGTGACACAGACGGACAGAAAGGCCGTGATTTTAGTAGGGTTATGTAAAGTTATTTTATGAAACCCTTAAAAGCAAAAAAATTATACAACAAGTTGGGTAGACAGACCTACGCTCATGTCAGGAGGGATTTGTACTCAACTTTACCGAAACGCAGTTACCAGCAACGAATGAAGTCAAGAAACATGTCAAAGAAATGTGTACGTTTAAAAGACAATCCATTGTTTCTCTATGTAGAACGGTCGCCATTTTGTTGCACAATAACAAAAATAATTCAAATCATGAATTCCCAAAATATTTATGTTATTCATCTTATTTGGAAATTTTAAGAAGATCAATTTAAAACTGCAGTGTTTGATTCGATGGAATGTTCAAAAAATACCAAATGGCTCTATCTTTCGCTTATATGACTCGATTCTGATCAAACTTACAGAGTATTAGGACCTTCAATAAAACTACTCGAATATTGAATTTTGTTGAGTTTAAGGATATCGATACGAATTGATTGGGGGAAATTCGAAGATCATACTATTCTTGACAAAGTAGAGCAAATTTTAACTTCTAGGGTATTTGTTATTGTTGTATCCATAAACATCTGCTCATAAATTTTTTTCATTAATTTTGTAGGTAAATTTCTCGAGAGAAATTTCCCTTTTGCGGATATGTATGCATATATGTATATTATATACATCTATAAATATATATATATATATATATATATATATATATATATATATATATATATATATATATATTTATATTATATGTATATATATATATATATATATATATATATATATATATATATATATATATATATTTATATTATATGTATATATATATATATATATATATATATATATATATATATATATATATATATATATATATATATATATATATATATATATATATATATATATATATATATATATATATATATGGGATAAAACGATATTTGTGACCACGCTAGAGTTTGAAATTTTGCTTCGATTTTCACCAAATTATCAGGAAAGGTGTATTGAGTAAATATCTCAGTTAAGTTCATGGACCAGCTATATCGGTCAGGCGAAAACGAAATGGCGGCCGTTTTAGCCGAAAAATCGTGTTAATGAAATTCGGTAGTCTGATAGAAACTATGAGTATCTTAAAAGTTATGTAAGAAAACTGTAGGTCAGGTCGCAAAAAAAAAAATGGCGGCCAGTTGAAACTCAAAACTTCAAAGCCTTTTAAAAGTCGCAATTTTGATCCGATGTACATGAAACTTGATTTTAAGATCTAGAAATTTAAACATTTTGATGATCATGCATGTGAAATTTCCAAAATGGCGGTGGTTTAAATATGCGACTTTTCCAGTTTTTCGTGGCCCTCTAGCGGTCACATTTTCCAACTGATTTTGATGAAACTTGAGATTATGGATCTTTATACTATGAAGAAAATTTTTTAAATCGAATGAAAAATAAACAAGTTGAAGTAGCAGGATAGTGCTCCTGCCAGAAGGGTATTGTAAAACAACTAGTGAATCAAACAATATATTCTGCACATCAAAACTTGACTAATGTACATACAGATTCCATAAATTGAGTTCGAAGAATTATTATGTTTATTTTTATTTTTATATTCACCGTCATTTTGTTTCAAATTTTTTGAAACGCTCCTTTAATTAGCCATGTTAACACATCAATATAACAAACACTTTCTAAATTTTTTATAAAAATTCCGAAATAATTATAGTGTCTAGGTCCGTTGCGAACGTGTTTCTCTCTAGTATCACGTGTTAATGTTGTTGTAATTGGTAAATATTCAATCGGCTATAACGGCTTTTTATTGTTCGATTATTGTGAAACTTTTAGCACTCATAAAATTGCTTTCAAAAAACTTAAATTGTAGTTTTTGGAAAATTTAAGGGTCCCATTTTGATTTTATAAGCAAAAACGTAAAATTTATAAAATGCACTATTATTAACATAGTTGGTCGAATTTCAACTTCTAAGGTATATGCCCTTGTGCTCTTAAAGTTTCACCTCTATGATTTTTTCCAGATATTTCGGGGACACAAAATTTTTTTACGTTTCCCCTTCCCCTGCACCCTTCAAAGCAAAATGTGTCATTTTAAGACCTGTTTTGGAAAGTTCTCAACAAGACCTTTCATTTGATACCCACACTGCTTACATGTGATGAAACTTTTTTTTCGGGGGCCACTCCCCTATATGGAGAGACCCCCCTTTAACACCTTATAAATTGTTTTTGTAATGAAACTTTGAAGAGGGCATCACTTTACACATACTTACAAAATCTTGTGTTCCTAGCTTATGTAGTTTGCGGGAAAAGGTGGTGTGACACACGGAAGGACGAACGGACGGAGAGACAGACAGACGGACAGACAGGACGCGATTTTAGTAGGGTATTATAAATGATTTTACAATACCCTAATAAGTCGAAATTTTAAAACGTAATATTATTAGCTGCCATTTTCACTTAAAAATTGAATAATTTTGCCCTGTCTAGAGTGAAACTCTGATTTGAACGAGATTTGGCGCATTGATTGATTAGGTCCAAGCGTTCAAAGTTTTAAAATAATCCAATATCAAATGCATGCATTCAAAATGGTGGCCCCCAAAGGTCTGAAGGCGAGGGCAATTCGCTTTTTAGTAGCAACTGAAATAATGAATATTCTTCATGGAGACGTTTTAAATTACTTAACTTGGAAGTATTTTTATCGCAGACCATTTATAGAATATTTTTAAAATATTTTTCAATACCCTAAAAAATTATGAAATCGTGACTTGTCGGTCCGTCCGTCCGTTTGTTCGTGCGTCACAGTAAGTTTCCTTGCAAACCAGATGAGCTAGAATGAGGAAATTTTCTACGTAGGTCACAAGTGGTGCCTCTCGCAATTTGCAGTGCGAGAAAAAGTGTTTAAGGGGTGCCTCCACATACAGGGGCGTTAGTTTTTTATTATTTCTGTAGCCCTCTAGCAGCCAAGGTTCTCAACAGATTCCAATGAAATTTGAAGTTATAAGTTATTAAAGCAAGTTAATTTAACCTGCAAAAAAATTATGCAAATCGGGTGACAAATGAAAAAGTCGAAAATTTACAGCTTAATACTTTTAGCAGCCGTTTTCAATAAAAATTCGAAATAGTGGACCCTGATGGTTCAGAAAAGAATTGAAAATATTTATATTAATAGCAACGCAAGTGCTGTTTAAACTTTTATGGAAATTTTTCAAATTATCTATTTGAGCTATTGAAGCTGACAAGTTATCAGCTTTGTGTGGTAACCAATTTTAAATGTATAAACAGCAAATGTGAGAAGGACAACACCTGTATTTATATGTTTATAACAATTTATTATCTGCTGGTTTTCAATGTGTGATCCATAAATGTGTAACTCAATTGAATGAGCAAAATATTTGCGCCTATATAAAGGGTCTTTAAATACGAACGTCAATAAATACCCATGTGGTGCTACGAAAATTGCAGTAAGAAGTTTAGTAGTACACAAGCCAAATTCTTTTCCAAAATCGTACGCTACATGCGAGAAATTTCCCGGGTGCTGCAGCCAAAGGGGTTTTTTTTCAGATTTTTCAGATCACAGGTATCTGATCCCGAGGGCCTGGACACAAATTTTTCATCTGTTTCCCCTCCCTGTGTGCCATCTAAGCAAAAAATGTCAGTTTAAGATCTGTTTTGAAAAGCTCTCGTCAAGACCTTTGATTTGATACTCAAATCGGCTAACTATGATAAAAATTTTTTATACGGGGGCCACTCCCCTCTATGGGGAGACCCATTTAAATAACTCATAAATGGCTTAAGTAGTTTACGATAAAAATAGCTGTGACACACGGACGGACCGACGGACAGACAGGTCGCGATTTTAGTATGGCTTTGTAGAATTATTTTACAAAACCCTATTAATGTAATGATAATCTCAATGATGTAAGCTATAATCTCTCATGTAATATTTTGTCAGTACTTCTGCTTTTGACAAATTTGATGCAATAGAAACATTGTATTTGTAATTTTTTTTTGGTATAATGATTACTAAAAAGCTAAGAAAAAAATGTTTTTTCGTAAATAATAAACTTAAAGTAGATTGATTCGGTTTGAATTCGAATAGTTGATTTCGGGCACCGCATCATTGAATAATCGGGAATGCGTGGTTTTTGGTCGAGGACGTTTAGTGTTATTCTTTATATAGAAGCGAAATAACAAGGAAGTTGAATTAAGGTAGAGCAGAGTAAGGTCAATTTATTGAAAGTTGATAAACGCGTTTTAAATTGGGCCTTTGAGTCTGTGGCTGATTCTTGTTTTTGGACTTAGCTTGCTCGCAGAAGACCTGTGATCGGGGTTCCTCTACGAATTAGCAAGCCTGCCAATGGCCACCTTAGAGTAGACAAAGGCTGTCCGGACTTGTTAACGTAATGGGTATAGTCCATTTGCATGGTCCCAGACTTCACGTACATAACCGATGAGAGATCGGGTAAAAGTTCCTTCGGGAAATCTCTCGACATGAGACGGACAAAGAGTGAATATCGTTATAAAAGTCTACACCACACCCTTATTCCCGAATATGTTATCCGGGACACCAATTTCTTAACCTCTTCCCAGGTATAAAACACACTTTTCTATTAAAAGTTTACTTTCGAGGTACAGTTTGTTCAATTTAAAGCAAAAAACAATTAAACCTAATTATTGATTATGACGTATCATTTGAATATCTGATTGCTCTCGCGGTTATCCTTATCATCATCATGATGAATTTAATTATTACCTTCTCTGTTCTCGTTGTGTTTCTTCTTGCTCATAATATTCCACCAAGAATAGTATATAATAAAACTCGGATTTTTCTTTTTTCTGCAAAGAGACTCAGTGGAGTCATTTAAAAAAACCAGTTAAATACATATTTGAATTTATGTACACATGTAGAACGCAAGAGAAGTTATTTCTGGTGAATTTGAATTGAGTAAAGGGTGGTCCAACCATAATGCACGATGTTAATTATGAGTCACACCTTAACGTCAAGTTTTTTGCCCAACTTAATTCGACATTTCATTGTTTCAGTATTTGGCTAATTCAACAATGGATAGGTGCACAATTGAGCAGCACGTTACGGTTGTTGAAGCCTTTTACGAAAATATGCGTTCAAATGAAAACGCATTTCATGCACTAAGTAATTTTTTTGGTCAGCATAATCGACCAAATGTGTCCACAATCGGGAGAATTGTGCGCAAATTTCAGCAAACCGGGTCCGTAAGAAATGTGCAATCGCCTGTACATGCTCGCCCAGTTTGTTCTGCGGAAAACATTGCTGTCGTTTGCGCATCTACAAAGAGTGCCTATTTAGTACGGTTTATGGGCTGGCGGCGTCATCGGGCCGTGCTTCTTCTTTATTTTTTCTGAGAATCTCTTCTGACCATTTTAGTTCACGGTTTCTTTTCCGTGACTAAAGTGTTTCAGTTGCAGCGGATCATTTCGAAATTTTTCTTGATTTTAAATAACGTTTAGTTGCAGAGAATATAAGAAAACGCCCATCACGGTCATAGAGCATTAGAATGACCACGCAATGACCAGTGAACAATTTTTCAAAACACGCTTATGTTGGTGATGAATTGCAAATGAATTGCTGCACCGACAATGGTAGAAATGAAAGCGATAGCCGAATATTATTATATTGGTGGTTTAAGTTGAGAGACCACTGAAAAGGAAAATAATCATCGTAGAAATTAAAGATGTTAGAGGCGTGCATCTCGGATTTTTTTTGGAAAGTTGCACTTCCCTAGCTCCGAAAGTTTCGGCGAATCATCGTCATGGCAATGAAGTTTGGAGCTTGATGACGAAGAATTTGTTGAAACAACTGCCATCTTTTTGACCTTGTAACGCTAACATTTTTCATCACTAGCAATTGCATTATGGGTACTACTAATGAATCTACACGGATAATTAGTTCTCCTTATATTTCACGTAGTGTACTGGTTAGAGGACTCATCCTTGGCTTTACTCTCATTGGCGGCAACGAGATAAATGTTGAGTGACTCTTCGGACGGACTATAATCCCGTTCAGTTATGATACGTGCTGGTTTAAAATCAAAACAAATCGTAGCTGGGTTGACGGACACACGGCCAAGCATGGTATAAGCCATGCCACCTTGTGGATTGCCGATACATTCGATCATGATAATGAGATACCCTCACTACCTCTAAGCAAGGGTCCAAAAGGGGCTTTTGTCCTACAAAAAAAAAATTCTCCTTACTAGTGTTTCAGCGCGGGGGTGGTCCCTCGACATTATTTCAATTAAAATCTTGGAGTTCAAGGAATGTTTCCCTTCCAAAAGTGGTTCCGCGTTTTTTTTTTTTTTAATTTCGTAACATAATCTTATAAAGTATAAATTTTACCACAAATCGAGCGTACAAGTCTTGGTCCCCGCTCTGCAGTCAAGTATTTAAAATGCTCAGGTTTTCTAAAATGACGGAACTTAGGTAATTTTTGGGCACTTTAAGGACTTCATGTCTGCCAAAGGTCTCTGATATCATGGTTTGTAGCCACCGAGCGTTTTTATCTACAATAGTGAAAACACACACACAAAAATTAGCATTTATAGTCTCACGCGTATATGGCAGCTGCTGGCTCTTAGTTTATTGTCAAATGATTTCTAAAATGTAAAATAAATTCGAATATAATATTTAGCATTATATTAAAAGATCAAATATTTTCTTTCTGCAATTTTCGCCTCATTTCTCGAAAACGATGCGTTACAGTGAAAATTATATATGAATCATAGTTGAATTGAAATAAATTCTCTTCAATATAATGCCTCATATGCACTCTAACTTTTTAAGCCAACCAAAAAAAACTTCCAAAAAAATTTTGTGGCGCTTAATTTTCTTGGGCCAATGTCATGAGTACTGTTAGGAATTCCGGCGAACTGGCCTTTTCCCATTCGCAAACTTTAAAGTGCCTCCGTAACATCTCCAGCTTATTTTGGGTACATATACCTTTTTGTGTTTTTTTTAACATTTAACAATTTCCTGATAGTTTTATTTCCCCATCATCTCAATTCCACCCTCTTAACCTATTTTTAATTTACAAAAATAATACTGATAATAATATAGTAATAATCCTCTCCTTCTCACTAACAACATTCTATTCATTACTTCTCATTAAAAAAATTTCATTCGACACCTTTTCACTAACAAAACGTAATTCTTTCCTTCATACTAACTAACTTTATTCATTATCTCCCATTTGCAAATTTTATTTGTTATACCAACTAAAAATTCATTCATGCTTCCCTACTAACAAATTTCATCTCAATGCCCATTAAGAAAGGTTCCCAATTGAAGTTGCTAATTGAATGAATGGAAGATCAACAGAAGGTGGCTCCGGTGGTAGCGTCGCAGATTCTTGACCGGTGGTCCGCTGGGTCTCTGGGTTCAAGTTCTCCCGAGCGCAGAAAAACACTCTTTTTGAGATAGTGGCAAAAGCAATTATTTCCGTGCATATGACGATTTGCATACAACCAAACGCTATCATGGTTATGCAAATCGCCATGTATGCAAAATGGAAATTATTGTATTTGTCGATATGGAAAAGATGTGGAGGTAACGGAATCGTAGCTTATCGAACTTCGGTTACGTTACCTCGATACGGCAGCGGTAATTGGGATGAAAGAATTGCGGGATTGGGTGAGTGAAATTCTTGATATGGAAGGGGAGTCTGGTTTTAACTTTAGAGAAAAGGGAGTTCTTTTGCGGTTGCGGGGAAACTTTTTAATTTGAATTTGTGAGAAAAAGGCTTGATTTCGGATACGGGGAGTGATTTTCAATTTGGAAAGAAAAGTTTTTGGATTGAGTGTTCTCTTTTTTCGGTCAATTTATGGCGGTGACGGAAGCGGTGTTTAGCGATGTGGAGGGTGGGAAAGAATTGTTTCATGAGGAGATGGGAAAAAGTATTGAGTGATGATGCTTTGAAGACAAGGAAATTTAGGGGGAAAAATGACAGTTAATAAAAATAAAATTTTAGACAAATAAAGTGGAAAAGAATAGTGTGATACGACAAACTGGTGATTTTGATATTAGTTGAATAAAAGAATATACAGTCAATCAACAGTTGTGTTCATGCTAAAGGAAATCATTGTTTGCTTTCTATCAGAAGTAATTTGTGGGTGACAAAGTTTTTACTTGAGTTAGTTTAATTATTCAATAAACTATCTAGATTTCCGCGGCCAGACTGACGGTTTTCTTTCACTGGTGAATTTTTTCTTGTTTCAAAACCAAAATCTACGAAAACATAAAAAAAAAGGAGAAAGTAACAATAACAGACTTAAAAACTATTTTCATTGAATTATTCGAAGATTTCACGGAGCTAACACGCGGTTTTTTGGCCGTTTGATTTAAGGTGTAGGGTGGCTCAGCAAGAGCAGAGGGTGTCCCGGAAAACCCGCGACAGGACTGAGTGCTAGCCGACCTCAGAATGCCACCCCGGGCTATGCTCCCCCTGTAAAAACTTAAAGTCTGCAACTGCGGTGGCTTTCGCAGTTGCTACAATACCAAATGTAATCACACAAAAAGAACAAAATTTAATTTAATTATAACTATCTTAAAATTTCCTCTATGACGCAAGCTTTTTGAAATGCTATGTACGAGTTTATGCTGTAAAAGGGGCTTTCTAGCCTTCTCAAATTCGCACTATCATGGTGTCAAGTCCTCGAGACGGAAAACATAAGGCTAAATGTGAACATACCATATTAGTAAAAATGGTTTGAGCTCTTATCTTGATTGTAATAAATGTTTGCTATCACCATTTAAATTTAGGACTGTATTACTTAACTTGAAATTTTAAAAATGTCCTTGATATCCTTCATCCTTAATCTGGTGCATTGTGAAGATATTTATCGATCAGCTTTTAGCTTCAACTGAAAGATGGCTAGACTCAAACAGCTTTTCAATATGTTTACTTGTATGTAGAGATAGAAAAACTTTTATTAATTTTTATTTCGATGACAAAATTTCAATAATAATTTTTCATGCATTTCTCCTTTGCTTACTTCCACCGTAACTCTAAAAGATATCAAGAAGACATTTTTTAACGATGACTAAAAGACTACTTCTCCGTGTAGAACAGTGGGTTAGGGCACACTACACTTGCGCAGCAGCTCTCAAGTTCAAACCTTGGTGGTGGCATCTGGTTTGAGTATCTGATGCTGCTGTTGGACTATCAGCCCACCCAGCTGTAATGGGTACTAATTGAAAAATTAGGTAACAATCACATGTTTGAGCGTGATATTGACCATATCATCTCGAATTTTGTTACAGTCATGAAATGAGACACCCTAAGAATAAAATCTCAACGCCAAGGTTCGAATTTGGACTGTTGTGTGAAGTATTATTACCATTATTAAAAAATTACTAAATTTAGTCGACATATCTAACATTCTTTTGCCTAATGTACATCTGGCTTGTATACTTCATCATATTCCTTACAACCAGGAAATACTTCAGCATTTTTTCTTCTGAGTAGAAGTAAACAAATGGTATTCTGGCAGACTTTTTACGTGCACATATCTCACATCGAGCAAATTATCCTTACTTTTTGTAGGTCTATACGCTTTTTCGTACAGATAACAATAAACATTGGCAAGTAAAGTCTAATAAAAACTTTTCCAATAAACCTTCTGTTTTACCCTTCAGATAATTACTGTGACGTGATTCCGAACATAAAAAATCCTCAAACTGCTGGTCCCTATATGTACGTTGTGGCTAATTCAACTTCCTGAAACTGAAAAGAACAATTTATAGAGAGCTCTTTATTTTTACGTTCGCTACCAGCAGAGATACATTCAAGGCGAGAAAAAATTTTATGAATTTTTGCACAGGACCAGATTCCATATTTTCTCGCACTCTTTGCCACGAACCCAAAGTTAAGTAGCAGCCATATATTCAAAAGGGTGATTTAATATGCCCTGTAGTTTTTCTTGCGTAGAAAGCATATTGATAGGATAACAATGCAGAGAATGTTTGATTTTTGATAAGGAGACGGGCGGGCCATGCCAAATCTGAAAATGTGTTTCAACACGAGATGAACTTGCTTTTATTGGTACTTTATGATGTTTCAGTTACAGTTTGATGATATCGTAAAACTCTGTTGACATTTCATTGTATGAAACAAGACCTGTGTTTCAACACAATCCTGACGGACTCATGTACGAAAGCTTTCATATGGATCATCATATACACGAAGAGGGTCTACAAAAATTTTTAGTCTGTTTTGATGGATTATTGAGAGTAAATGATTTTTCAATAGAGATTTTATTTTATGTAGGCAGGATATTGAGAAAGGGATTTTTTCCGGGTAATCGGATGTTTTCTTGCATCGTCATCTACCGTATCTTTTCTTAAGAATGACCTAGATCTGGCTATGAATACATCGGAAGTTGGGAATTTCAAAACAAGGATATTCAACGAATTCCTGGTACGTGACTTTATTTGCTAACAAAGAAGCCTTCCATGGAAATCAATGTAAACAAGTTCACGGATAATTTAATTTTGAGGAATTGTTTTGTTAATATGGTTAGGGAAAACTTTAAACTCAATGTCAGTATGCAAATACTTTCTGCACTAAACTGTTGAACTAGTATTAAAAAGAGATTGAATTGAGCATGCAAAATAACGATTTATCGCTTGTAGATGAGGAGAAGTATCTACTTCTATCTAAGGGTTGATTTTGACTTTTTCTTTTGAGGGCTGAAATACTGAGGCTTGTTCTCTATCCCCTTTCCTACCTTGATTCGATAAAAATGTATTGACAGTGTTATATAATATCCTCAAACACTCCAGAGTATCAGACTGCAATAATTTCTAAATCCTGTATGGCCAAACGAATCTAAAATAATCTATTGATTTCATTGTAAAGTAATAAGAAAGCTTCATTTGCTAAATTAATCTCCATCTTGAATTTATAGGAACATACCGAGATAACCTGATAAAAGTGCATCTTAATTAACTAAGTTTTTCGGTAATCTGAATTGAAATGATTGATTCCAATAACTTTGATTTATCTTCTTCACAGAATGATAATAATCGTGCATATAATAGTTAGCAACACTCATTATCCTGGCATCAGCGAAGAGTTCATCTTTTATATCCTCTATCATGCTTATACATTTTTATGAAAATAACAGCATTTCCCATCGACTTCGTCCGTGTGGCTATTATAAAAAAGATCGTCTGCATTACTAACCTACGAGCAAGCCACATACAATCAGTCAAAGGGAAAAAATCAGACGTTCAGTCAACATCTCCGGTCTCTGGTAATTACTCGCAAATAAAAGAGTTATTTAAAAATTATGTGCACAATCTACCATTCACCAATGTCCGCTATCTGCAATATACAACTCTAAATCATTTTTGATCCGATCCACCATCCATGATCATCCGTCGTGCACCATATAGAATCTTCTTCTTTTGCCTGATATCATCCACCAATACCTGCCATCATTTACCACTTACGTTAAGCCATCATTATCTGGCACCAACCATCAACATCAGTTATCATGTACCATGATACGCCTTCATCAGTCATATTCCAATGTCACCTACCATCATCAGCAGTCATACGGCATCATTCGCTACATCAGCAATCATGCACGATAATCCGTAGTCATCACACATTATCCAGTATTATTCATCAACATCTATCACGAACAATAATTATCCACCATAAATCAGGTTTATCAGCTATTATCTACCCTTATCGATTACTAATCGACCAAATTAAACTCAGTAAAGTTGATGTGAATAAAAATTTTGACAGCTATGGTTATACGCAGACGTGAAATTGAACATAGATATGAACCTTCTGGTGGCTAAAAAAATGACCCTTTAAAGATTCCATGTCAATTGGTGTAGTGATTTTCTAGTAAAAAGATCGGGTGGCTGGATACTGGGATGTACTAGAGTTAGATTAAACAAGACTCTAATCGTACAGAAACTCAAAAAACGTCGTTCAGAAAATTTCAAATTAATCAGTGCAGTGGTCTTTGAGTTACAAAGGTTGCATGAATGAATCCTTGAATGGACTAAGGGTTGGCCTACGAATGTCTCTATAAGCTAATTAATGAAATTGCTAGCAATTCATTTTATTTAAAGGCAATCTAATCTCTACAGCATCTAACTTCAAAACAAACGCTTACAAAGTTTAAACTGTTACACATTAAACAATTACTATTCTATTGTAAATCAAAAGAATCAGCGACTAATTAAAGTGTATTGGATAGCAATCGTAAAATAATGAAAATAATCTATGCAAATCTACTTTATTTTTGTAATTGTGAAATTTGTAAAAAATGCCTAGCAATGAAATTTTCAATGTTTGAAATAACATCGATTCCCCTTCTTCTTCGTAGCACTAAAGGCTCCCGGTCTATCGACTATGTCCTTCAATCTAAGCGGCGGTTAAAGTGTCTTCACAAACCAAGTCAGACCAGCGTTTGTATACGATTCACGCAGCGAGCCCATTGCAGTTTTTGCAATCTTACAATCTTTGTGACCTCCTGTTCGTCAAAAATTGCATATATTCCATGGTTGTATCGGATTCGCCATTGATTTTCGTCTAGCTTCACTCCAATGACATTAAATTAAAACATGTTGAGTTAACAGGAGAGCGCTCCTACCAAAAGGTCTTTGTAAACATTATAGGGTCAGAAACAAGTTTTCTAATAGCGTGAATCGATAACTTGAATTATTCATCCAATACTTTGATATGAAATCGTTCAAATTTATGCAAAAGATGTACAGTTTCTTTCATAAGCACAATGCTGCCGCCATTTTGATCCAGCTTAAATGATTTTGCTGCATGCTCGGCCGATTGAACATATTCAAGTTAAGCACTATTCCTTAAATTTTAATGAAAACTGAAAGAAAACAAAAGTGCCTAGGTCAATTTGAAGTCTGTATCGACCATAAGTACGTGTTATTGTTGTTGTGATTCCATAACATTAAAATGGCTATAACTACCTTGATTATGATTCGATCTCAATTAAAATTTGTGGACTGGAATATCTTATATCAGTCTATATAATCGCGAAATTTCAAGAAGTTTGAAGATACTGTTTTGATTTGATGGGCAAAAATGTAAAATCTACAAATCATACTATCATTAACAAAGCTGCGTGAATTTCGATTTATGTGATATTTTTTGCCCTTGTACTCATAAAGTCCCACATTTGTGATAATTTTCAGATTTTTGGGCTCGAATGTGTCCAATCGCGAGGGGGGGAACTAATTTTTGGTACATGTTGCCTTCCCCTGGACCCCAAATTCATAAAAAGACTTTTTTATCAAAGATTCTAAAAGCTCTAATCAAGACCTTTTATTTGATATCCCTTTCGGCTACCTTTGATTAAAAAAATTTGTTAAGGGCTCATTCGTTATAGGGGGAGACCCCCCTTAAAAAATTGTTAAATTTTTGCTATGACCCTAAACTTTTGAGAGACCATCATTTCTGACCTTTTCACAAAGCTTGAGCGTTCTAGCTTCTATAGTTTCTGAGGGAACTTTCTTTGACGCACGGACAGACGGACGGAAAGACAGATCGCGAAACTAGTAGGTCGTTATAAAAAATTTTTTAGAAAGAACTAATGAAGACATTGTGGTAACGTATGTTGATTCAAGATATATCGCGTGGCGTAGTGGTTAGAACACTCATCCTGCAAGCCGAAGGTTCTTGGTTCGACTCTTATTGATGGCAATGAGATTTAGGGTTCGGCCACATTGGAATTTGACTGCTGTATCGAGCGACTATTAGACGCAAATATGAACACACTGTGACAAGATTTGCGGAGGAACTTCAGGCATGATATGCTCATTTGAAGGAATGCCTTTGCTCGGAATACATGCTATCCGTTTTGCTTAAGACAATCAGTAGAGTGGCAGATATGGCACATATACAAAGAGCGACGGCATTATTATTACTAAAGTGAACGACGTCTGGAACGTTGCAGGAAAAAATTAAGAAAATTAATATTGATAAGATCAAAAAAACTAGAATTATAATAATTTAAAATACTAAAATTGGTAGCAGAAACGCCAAAGATAATATAAACTAAGTAGTATCGTAATCTGAAATTTCAGTGAAATTTTATCTTTCGTTTAAACATTATCTTTATATTATTAGCTCATAGTTCGTTTGACGCAACAATTTTATTGCCGCTTCAATGATTAGATGGAAGAAATGCAAAAAAATTTCCAAAACTATTGCAGACGAAGAGAGAAACAAACGGTATTCATTTGGGTTAAACTCAAGCCTTCTAGCTCATTAGTATGATATGCAAAAAACTTCCTTGCATGCCAGCGCCAAATGTTCAAATGATATGCGCCTCCACAAGTATCACAAAAAATTCCTGCGAAACTGGTTTTTCGAAAAATTGCAAATTACTGCGACTGCTAACCTGGCCAGAACTGTCGCAAAGTCGCAATGTGTACACTTTCATTTTACCATGTGTTACTTGTGATAGTCGCGTTCGCTCTTAGTTCGAGTGATTCTTCGAACGGACTATAAACCCGTTCAGTTATGATACGTGCTGGTTTAAAAATCAGAACGTATCCCAGCTGGGTGGACGGACACACGGCCAAAGCATGATATCAGCCATAAAACCTTGTGGATTGCTGATATCACACGGCCGAGATGTGATACTGACCATATCACTTTGTGGAGTGCCAACGATTCGATCGAAAGGGGCTGTTGCTTCCTCAATTTCATTTTAAATGTTGAATCAACAGAAGTGAAATTCCAGAATAACAAAATGATTAAACTTTTGAAAGGCTAAGGTTTTAAAAAAATTACATTATGTTCATACACTTCAGGGACCTTGGCGGCGAGCGGCCTTATACCATTGACTTTTAGTTTAAATGCAATTGTGAATATACTTAAAACAGAAACCATTCAAAACAAGTTAAATAAGTAGGACAGTGCTCCTACTAGAAGGTCTTTGTAACCATCCTTTGACCAAATTTTCTGATGGCAAGAATCGATGATTTGGGTCATTCATCCATTACTTGGATAAGAAATTGTTCAAATCCATCCAAAAGATGCAGAGTTTATTTCAGAAGTAAATTGCAGCCGCCATTTTATTCCAGCTTAAATAATTTTTCTGAATGCTCGGCCGATGAAGTATATTAAAATGAAACAATATTCCTTACATTTTCATGTAAATTGAAAGAAACAATAAGTCAACGAATGTTATTTTTAATGTAATTGCATACAATTGAAATGGGTGTAACTCACTTGACTATGATTCAATTTCCACAAAATTTTTTTTACATCTAGATCTTATATCTTCTTTTTCGTAGCACTACAGCCCTTCTTGGGCCTTTGCTTCTTGAAAATAACGCCTTCAACTGTCTCGGTCCATGGACCACGTCCTCCGATTTCGAAATCCGAGCAGCGATGAAATGTCTGCGTTGACAGAGTCAGACCAGTGTTTCCTCGGTTCTCCCACTGGTCTCCGGCCTTCAGTTCTCCTAACGAATACTTTCCTGAGTAGCCGTTGTTCGTGCTCAGCTCATTGCAGCTTCCATAGTCTTACAAGCGCTGAGATCTCCGATTCGTCAAAAATTTCATACAGCTCATGGTTGTATTGAATTCGCCACTGGTCCCCATCTAGCTTCACTTGGATTATTCGCCTCAAGACCCATCGCTCAAAGGCCTTCAATATATTTGCGAATGCTTGATATAGGGTCCATGTTTCACACCCATAGCATAACACAGGTCTTATCACAGATTTGTATACTTGGAGCTTTGTTTTCCTGCGTATGCACCTGGTCTTCAAGATCGTCAAAAATGAATAAAATATTTTATTTGCGTATTCTTCAGCGTATTACGTTTTTTCATTACTGTTTCTCATTATTTTTGCACGTTAATACACAAATTTGCTAATATTTCGACACCAAGTGTGTTATTTTGTGTATTTGAGATATTTCTCCTCGACTGCGTCATAAGCTTTGTTTCATATCCATTGATTTGTAGCCCTGCTAGCTTTGCTTTGGTGTCAAGTTTCAGGGAGAGTTCTTTGGCAGTTGTTAATGACCGTGACAAAATATTATGTCGACTGCATAGGCTACTACTTATGTTAGCTCGATGTGTATAGTAATGTACCTCATGTATTGATAGGTAGCTTCCTTTTGGCGTAATCCAGAGCCAAATTGAATAGCAATCGGGCCAACCCATCTCCCTGCATTAGTCCAATGTTTGTGTCAAAGGGATCGGTGAGTTAGTTATTGATGCGGACTTGGGAGCAAAAAGAGAAAAAGAAATAAGCCAGTGATCTATTTTTCCAATACCTAAGAACTGATTAAATGGCAGGCAATCTAAGAGAACGCGTTTTTTTTTTGGTTTTCTCGGAGTACAGGAGGTTTCAATGAAAAATTTGGTAATAAAATAGATTGCACTCAACCTAGATTTTTTTTGGGGTGGATATAATTGATTTGGTCAAATTAGTGGATTACTAAAAGTGGAAAAATAGCGCAAACGATTTCTTTTTGCAGAAAATCGGACTCAAGACTTTCTTGGGGCCCTAAAGCGTAAAAAAAGTTTAATATTAGCTACATTAATGCACAATAATTTATGCCCAGCTATTGAATTGTCATGGAAATACTTCAGATTACTTGATTTTTTTTCCTCAAATTGCAGATAATAACATTTGAATTTACTTTGTACCATTAACCCGTTGAAAATATCTTGTAAAGAAACAAGCTGATGGTAGGTATTTCACATCTTATTAACTTCCAACTGTCCAGACCCTAACCGATCAAGAAAGAAAGTGAGTGTGGAGGTTTGAGTTTCTTACATTTTTTTTCCATTAGTTTGAATACTCCTGAAAGGGCCAATTCCTTGGTTTCGAAGAATCTAATTGCCTCTGAGGTCAGCCAAGCGCATCCAAGGGGTAGGTGAAAGAGTGGATGAAAGAAACCCCTCTTGATGGTAGCCCTTGGTTTGTGTAGTGTGGGGTGAGGTGCTTCTCTTTTCTGAACTCTACGGCCAGCATACTGATACTGGTATATTGACTAAAACTGCCCAGAGTAGACGCGATACATTCAAAGTGCATTACAACATTACATTCCCATCAGGAGTCACCATCATGAGCAATCATCATCCATCATACGCTTTTATAAGCTATCAAGTAGCATCATCAGCTTTCATCCCGCACCATACGCCATCATCCGCAATCATCTACTATCATCCCCACTCTTTATCCAACATCCACCATAATCCGTCATCATTAGCAATCATCCGCTATAATCCTCTTTCATCAGCCAACGCCCCTAATCATCTGTCCTGATCAGCCTTCATCCTCCATCATCCATCGGGCTCAGGAATAGTCCACCAAGTTTCACCTGAATTAGCCATCATCAACCATGAGCTGCCATCACCCGTCATAGTTTCCTCTAATCAGCCATCATCAGGAACTAGCCGTCATCATGCGCACTATCAATTATCACCAGCCCATCACCATAACTAGCTAATATATTAATGTTGGTTATACCACTGATATTAATAGTACCATATATAGTATTAATAGTACTATATACTGATATTAATAACACCATGTGTTGTAATAAAGTACGCTTTATAGGAAACATATGATTTCCTTTTGTCTCTTTCAAGGACTGTTTTCCTAAATGTTTATGCATGGTATATGGGATGAATTTCTTCAGCCTTTCAAGCTAATGGAACTTTTTAAGCGAAAATGCATATTAAAGTCTTTTATAATATTTACTATATCTAAATCATTATTATACTATCATTGTATATGTTTATATTTCGATGCGAAATTTGTAAGGATATCATATGAAATTAGGATAAAATATATATGTAGCCTTTTCTTAGAAAATTTTCACGTTCTTGTGTAATGCTGTATGATCCAATATTACTCGTTTTACTTTTAATTGGTATGTGATGGAAATTTTTGGGAAATGCAGGCGGTTCAGGAAACTAGAGTTAATAACTCGAAAACAATCTTGCTGCAATTGAATGTTTCTCAAAAACGTTCTCGCTAAATGAGAAATTATGTCCACTCAGAAGCAAATTATATCACATATTCATACGAACTCAGGTCATTATTTAGTTGAGGGTCCATGTCCTATACCCATAATATATACACAATTTGTTCAATTTGAAAAATTATTCCATAAGTCTTAATTTCAATTACCACTGTTTCTTGAAAGCCCGTATTTAAATAAAGAAACATTATATTAAAAATGAAATTGTGTGCAAACGTTCATACGCATAAGAAACAAAATTGGGCCAAATATGAATGAATTTTGGAGCCTCACTTTTTATTCATTGACACTCCATGTGAAATGCCCCTCCTGTTAAGTTGATTAAGTTCACTCAGATCAATGTTTTACCATAGCAGACATAACATTTTTAGAGAGGCTTGTTACTGTCATTGGTCTCAATCAGGTTTTCTTCATATCATTCTCGTGGATGCTTAAAAGTATATTAAACTAAAATTTCTTGATACTAAGCATATTTGATTCTTCATCTTCAGTCATTCATTAAATTGAATCAAGTGTTGAAAGCATGCACCTTAAACGTTGAAGTTGGGAAAAAATAACTCAAAATTATTCAATCTTCGCATTTAAAACAGCCACTATCTTGTTTTATGATTACTGATACCACTAGCTGAACGGATTCTAAAAGATATACATGACACCTATCATTCCTGAAATTTTCATGCAAATCCTAGCAAAACTGTAGTGTCTGAGTCGGTAAAAAGCGCATGTTGTTCCATAGCCATATGCTGCCTTAGTAATAAATGCAGCGCATATTGTTCCATAGTAATACAGGAAAATTCAAACCGCTATAACTTCGCTAAATATGATTCAATCTTTATGAAACTTTCAGAATAGATCAATCTTATAAATAGACGTACTGAATTTCATTGCATTTGAGGGTACCGTTAAGATTTTATTCAAGAAAGCATAAAATCGATAAATCATACTATTACTAACAAAGTTGAGTGAATTGCGACTTCTAACGTATTTTTTGTTGTTGTACTCACCAAGGTCTACATTCCTGATTTTTTTCAGATTTTTCGGATCACAGGTGTCCAATCGCGAGGGGGGGGGGACACAAATTTTTCGTGTATTTTCCCTCCCTGTTCGCCCTTTGAAGCAAATTTTGCCAAACTAAGACCTGTTTTGAAAAGTTCTCATCAAGACCTTTCATTTGATATCCATATCGGCTACCTTCAATGAAATTTTTTTCGGGGGGGTCACTCTCCTATATGGGGAGACCCCCCTTAAATACCTTATACAATTTTTTTGTAGTTGAACTTTGAAGAGATCACCACTTTACACCTACACAAAAAATTTGATGTTTCTAGCTTATGTAGTTTCCGAGAAAAACTGCTGTGACACACGGACGGACGGACGGGCGGACGGACAGACGAACAGACGGACAGACTGGTCGCGAAACTAGTAGGGTTTTGTAAAATTATTTTAACAAAACCCTAAAAAATGGCATTTTTCTTTTAATATCAAAATAACACCTCTTATTGGATTTGGTTATGGAAAATTTCATGAAAAGCATATGGTCCTGCCAGCGTGGTCGTGGTGTTCATTTGCCTGATGTTTTTTTTTTTATTATTAGCGGCATACCTTTTTCTTTATAATGAAATATACATCCGTCATTTATATTAAAAAATGGCATTTTTCTTTTAATAAAAAAAACACTTTGATAAGCAACACTTTGTACGTCAACTATTAAAATGCTACATTTACAAATATATTTCACTCGTCAATAGCCAGATTTGATTTAATTGTTTAATATAATCCCCTTAATCTTCTGTCTGAAGAACTCATATCCTACCTTGCACGTGATTCTAGTGAATAGTACTCTAACCAACAAAGATTGGTTTCTTTCTCCATCACCTACATGTCACTTCTCCGCAGGGAAACATTTCGTTAACGCAATATCGTTGCAGTAAACTTCAGGTGTACGTTTATTTGAGTTTTTGGGATCTCGATGAGGCTTAAAAAAGCGATATAGAATGGAACGAACTGTTTCCAAGGAAATGTGCCCGAATCATAGCCAAAACTACTAAATTAAGCCTATTTTCATATTTTCGTTAGAAGGAAAATCGTCTATATATTGATTCTTAAGCAACGGAGTGAGAGAGAAAAAAAAATGTATTTTGGTATCGGTTGAGTCCATGCCAAAATGGTTCTTCGGGTCAGGTTGAACTCAACTGAAATTCTGGACGTGGCTGAAAAGGGTTGCCAGCTCATATTTTTTTCAGAAACAGAGACTATGTACAAGAGAACAAACGACTATCCAGTTTATCAAGGTGTGGTTTTAAAGTGGCACTGTTGTTTATTAATCATGGCTCCAAGTTGAAGCCAGCCACTGGAAGTATCCGAATCGATCAATAAAGTCCAGCTTACAAGTCCTGTTGCAGCGCCCTTACATTCAACTTCATGAAATCGTTGTTCGTTTTGAAAGTCAAATCAAGATTTTTCCCCGGTGTTTATCAGATCTAGTTCCTAGCTTCTATCCTGATTACATCAAAAATGTTTTATATTAATGTTTGGTGATAGTAGTTTCCTGCAACATTGGTTGTTAAGATACCAACACACATATGCAACAAAGATTCTACATCTAGCACTCATTACTTGTAGACGTGTTTTTAATCGCTCTTGTCATTAATTTTAAAAATTAATTAATTTTTGACTAAAGCCTCAATTAGCCGAAGATAAGCAAGAACTGATTCGACTTCAAGCTGAAAATCAGGACTTGAAACTGCGACTCAAAACCTTGGAATATATGTACAAGAAAAGGAAAAAAACTCAAGATATAAAACCGTTAAAGCAAATAAATATGGAAACTAAGGCGAAGAAAGCTATCAAACAAGTCATCCCAGAAGAAATACTAAGTACTGGAGGCGCTAACGGTAGCCAAAACTGCTATGCATCGCTGGACGGACTCCAACAAGAAATGGACTCAAGGTAATCTTTATCAAGATAACAATGATAACATTATCCTTTACTAAAAAAAAAAAATAAGGAGACAAAACCAGCTCGCAGTTCTGCTGATCCTTCTCAAAAAGTTGCCAAAAACACAGAGAAAGTTCCGCCAACTAATGTGTTCGGTCAAAGCGGAAAGAATATGGTTCGGTTATTGGCAGCCAAAAAAAAAGAATCAATGCCGAAAAATTAACTATCAGAACAAAATCACTGGTTGATTTCAAACCAGTTAAAATGAACTAAATTCTGGGGAGGTTCCAAACTTAACCTATACTCCGAAAAGTGAGATGAACCAGACCTTTTTTTGAAGGGTTTGGACTGCTGAGAAGATACCATCGATCTTCTTCAGGTGCTCAAGGAAGCAGCACCAGAAATTGAATTTATTTCCGTTAAAACATTCGCGACAAGAAGGTCGACGGTAAAAAAAAATTTATCATATTATTTGGTGCAGATTTCAAATAAGAGCAGTCCAAGTGCTCTTCAACAAATAAGGTACTTGAACTGCCAACTAGAGAGCTAGGAACGCCTCCAGAAAAAGGAAGTGAATCAGTGCCATCGGTATCAACGATTTGGACATTCGGCTGCAAACTGCGCCATGCATTATCAATGCGTCAAATACAAGGACATTCATGCTCCCGGTAGGTACAAATTGGCTCAGACGGAGCCAAAAGAAAAATTATACTGCGTTAACTGCAGTATTCTTTGTCATCCGGCACCATATCGAGGATGCTCCCGATATTAAGATGCGAGAGAAAAGTTTGTCCGAAAACAAACACAACCGCAATGTCTTAGCTCCGAACTTTGTCAAGCCTGGAGTATCATTTGCATTCGCTGCCAGAGGACCAACAGAAAATACCATAAATAATAAAAGTGGCAATAATGAGCTGCTTCTCAAAATTTACCAACAACTAAATTCTTGTTCGGAGGGAATCGATAAACAAGATACGAAAATTAATTTTGTCTTTTGGTGTTTAAGGCTTTCAAATGCCTCAAAATAAGTTGTCATCCAGTCACATTTCCATGGGTAGGATTCGTCTCATATCGATCAACGTCAACTCCATTGTTACTCTGCATCGATGTGATTATCTCCTTGAATTCGTTGTTAAGCAAAAGACTGACATCTTGCTTCTCACTCAAACCCACCTCAATTCATGGAACTCCATGACATTCAAGGATTTTGAATTCGGGTAAAGATGATGGGAAGGTGGCACCGGGATTTGGGTTCGAAGGCCCTATTGGTTCCAAAATATTGGAAAAGTAAAATTCAGAAGCTTTGAATCTGTTGAAGTGTCCGTTATCAAAATCTCACTGCCAGATGCGGGTAACCTCTTCTTTATATCTGTCTATGCAACTGGTTGAAATGTTCTCAAGTTCAAGGAGAAGCTCATTTCCTTGTACGAAGTACTAGAATTGAACAGGCTGCATAATTGTTATATTCTGGCTGGTGAACTGAATGCCAAACATACATCATTGCTGAACGCCATCATTAATCCAAGAGGTATATTCCTCAAATTGTGGATAACAGAGAACCAAATTGAATACAGGTGCAATCTATATGGGTCGGAGTTCCCGACATACCCTAGGATAAATTCATATTTCAACCTCTGTATTGCTGACGCAAGACTTGAAGTCAGCTTTAATAGTCCTCAACGGAAACTGCAGGTACTTCCTAACGATAGCGACCATAACAAAATCGTAATGTAAATCAATCATCACAGGGATGATTTCTTCCTCATTTAAGTTCAACATGAAAATTATCGGTTGAATTCTAAAAGAACAGACTGGGGAAAGTTTCAAAAGAAGTTCAATCGGGAGTACCAGAAGCAATGTCCTCCTTCTGATAATGGCGATTCTTGCTCAATGGTTCCTAATAACAGGAAACTAACGAACGATGAAATAGATCTCTATTTGTCGAAGCTGGCGTTGGAAACGATTGAAGGAGTAGTTCCCAAGATTAAACACCGAAACAATATGGAAGGATATGAAACAAAAACCATTGTACAGGGGAAAATATTGAAAAGCCTTCTTCTCACTTGCGTCAACAATATTTATAAGGGATTTTCGGAATACAACCATCCCTCGTTGGCTTTGTTTAAATAACATCTGAAGAATGTCCGGAACCTAATCGTTTCATACTTCACGACTGAGGTCAGCAATCTATGGGCGGAAAAACTGAGGGGTATTAGCCCAAAGGACCCAAATGGCATTTTCGTGTTAATGAATAGCTTCTTCCGTAAGAAGTCTCGAGTGAAGGTATCGAATCTTGAAGTCACTGGTGATGAGATAAATCTTCTCGATAGGGCTGGTATCGAAATTGATAGTACGACTCCGGATAGAAATGGAAACAAGATTATATATGAGGAATTGCATAAACGTTCCCTGATTCGAACACATTCAAGCTGGTTCATCTACCAAACCCTGAGAGAGGGAATGAGATATTTTCAGACTTCAAATCAAGCTTGAACGGCCAATCAATTCTTCATTTCAGTGAAACATTAACACCTGACCTCATACCGAGCTTAAATCTTATTGATTATTTTGTCAGCTATGAAGACTTGTGTTATATATTTGGCAGGATAAACATCAAAAAATCATTTGATACTGATGATATTCCAAATGTAGTTCCTCGACATTTGCCTGAGGTTGCCATTAGGAATTATTGCATATTGTTCAACTACATATTGAACAATCATGTTTCCCAAGTGAATAGAAAAAGGCTAAGGTATTTCCGATCTTGAAGAAAGGAAAAGAATCTTTATGCCCTAAAAGTTATCGCCCAATCAGCTTGCTGCCTAACATAAGCAAGGTGGCAAGGTGTTTGAAGTGACACTCAACAAAGCATTAAACGCCCACATTGAGAAAAATGAATTGATTTTCGTGCAGGGTATTCGACCATTCTTACAACAACAAAAGTAACCTCAGACATTTGTTAGAAATTAAATGATAGAGAATGTGTTGGAACATGTCTCATTGACATGGAGAAAGCATTCGATACCGTGTGTTCAGATGTACTATTTTTTGAACTACTTCAGGACAAGTTCCCCTGACATCTTGTCGCCATGATGTGCAATATGTTGCACGGGAAATCTTTTTTTGTAACTTATGGAAACCTAACAACATTGCGCGAATTGAATTGTCTACAGCAGGGAACAGTTACTGCGTCTCTGCTCTTCTCAATCTTCATTCGCAAGCTATTGAACTGCTTTGATTTTGACGTCTTGCCAACGCGATCATTGATAGCGTTTGCTGATGATCTGATACGGCAGACCGAAAAACTATAATAATTCAGAGCAATATCCGAAAAATGTTCAATGATGTACAGCTAGACACTGACGAAACGACGACGAAACGATCTTGTTTCGGACAATGCTGCAGGGGGTCAATCAAGACCTGAAACGTAATTGGAAGGATTTCCACATCATGGTTGGCGAGGGTAGTTCAGAACGGGTTTCACATAAATCCTGTGTTCGATACGTTAGTGTTCATCTCGATCAGGATCTGTACTATACTGAACATGTGAAAATCATGCTCAGTAAGGCACAAAAAGTAGTCATGGTCCTACGAAGACTCTTTCATTCCAGATATATTGACCAAAATGTCAAAATTCTCTGTTACAAGACCCTGGTTAGACCAGTTTTGACATATGGATGTCAGATCTGGTACAACCAGAGTGCTAGTACTATGAACAAATTAAGAGTTTTCGATAGAAAATATCTTCGTGCATGTACTGGTTTGTACAAAAAGCATGAGATGGATTGGAAGCATTATACATCGAATAGAAGAATTTATCGAACTGCTCAAGTGGCAAGAGTCGATATCTTCATATTGAAACTTCTTCGGAATCATATCGCAAGATCTATAACTGAGAGTGAAAGCCTTTGGATTTCATAGCCGTTCCACCTTACAGACGGGTATATTGCGGCTTGCCTCGCTACTGGCTTCGTTCCTCCAGTACTTGGACATGAATCGATATGTTTTTGATTCTGACGGCGTCCCAATCATATATCGCATGTATAGACGGACCACCGATAAGAAGATAAAATATCCTCCGGATTTGGGTTCATGAGAGCAACAATTCCAATGGAGTTACTCATTTGCTAGATTCGTTGAAGCTGATGGAGTTCAGATTAGGCAATCTAGGTATTGGTGGCTGAATGACAATGTCTAAATTATTCGTGTTTATTTTCAGTTCTTGTATTTTTCGTTACTTAGTTTTTGAGTTTCAGCTCATTATTGCTACATTTAGTGTTGTTGTTTATTTGTGTTAAAAATTAGGGATCGATTATGTATATGTTATGATTATTATATTAAGTTTAGAGATAAGGTTAAACGCGTAGGTTAGGAATATTGTGATAGAATTTGTAGTATAAGATAAAGTTTTTGATTGAATTTTACTAGAATTAGGTTATAACATATTAGGCGTTGGTTCAAAGTTCACTGTTGTGTTAAAATTATAAATAATTTTGAATAGCGTAGATTGGGTTTTTCTCCTTTTTCCAATCAAATCATAAAATATGTAATAATCTTAATTAATTTAAATTTTATATTGTTGGTTTTTTGATAAAATGTGCTTAACCGATAATGTATAAATTTAGAGAGCCAATTGGACTATTTACTTTTTTTATTGTTATTGTTTGGAATTTGCTTTATATTCTTTTAAAATTCATAACGATTAGTATTGAATAAAACGTTTTTGACTTTGACATATCCAGCAAAAATTGATAGCAACGTCTAGTAATTGGGGATTGGAAGCATGAGAGTTATTTCTGGAATCATATTTTGTATAATTTTCTTTCATGAAACCATATGCACAATTTTGGCTTCAAAAGGATGAAACATGCCACTGAAATATGTTTTTACTCGTAAAATTAGGAAATTGTATTTAAAGGAGTTACAGTTGCTGAGAAGCCAATAAAATTCATTTGAGTTAGTTACCTGGAAGTGCTTTCGAAGGATTTCTTTGAGAATTTAGACAAAGATTAAAATCAGGTTTATTCCCGAAAACTATAACATTTCTTTGCAAATATTCAGCATCTCTCTTCTGACATAGATAAGGTGGCAAAGTCAAAACTAATCATAATGATGACCTGAGTCAGATATGATTAAGAGCTAAGATCTGAGTATATCGAAGCTAAAGGTAAAATTTCCTCAATCGGAAATAGTCCTTTAAAATATTTAATTATAATAACATAATGTCCATGGCCACGATTATTACCATGTTTGCTGCAAGCAGAAATTTGGCAATGTGTACGAATAGTGGACGTTTTGAAATTAATATTTGGATGGGCTTTGTATTTGATTCCTACCATTTATGCAATTTTCTGTACAACTATGCATTCAATGGTGTCATTGACACAAATTGCTTTTCAATTCTCCAGCTCGAAACTACAAACAAATCGTTCCAGCGTAACGTCAAATCCGACCCATTCTTAAAAATTCTTACCGCAGTGAAAATGAATTTGAATACAATTTTTCTTGATATGATGTACTATTGTAACCACTGATCAAATAGAATTCACGGTTGGACGCTTTTGATGTTGTTTTCCTTTTGATGTCCTTCCGCCCATTTTCCCATTTCCACACCACAACGATTTATATTCAAAGGTGAATGCTTTCAATTTCCCATCCATCGGTTTCACCGTTTGCGGTGGAAAACTTGTCTTCAACTTTAACAATAGCAAATCCAAATCCAAATACTTCCTGAACAGTAACTTTCCCTTGACCTCACTCAGCAGGATAACGGAAAAATTCAAACGATGCAGTGCTTTACTTTCCCATCCCATCTGTTCCGATGCTGATGTACATACATGCATATATACATTTGGGAGGTAGTTTAAGTCTCACCGTCATCGCCATTGTCGGCCGCTGGAAAATGGCAAAAGGCAGTTTCTAAAAGCATGTCAAGAGGAAGCAGGACATATGTGGTCACACAATGAATGACATGTGAGGTTTGTGTTGCATGCGAATTACATTCTAAAATTTAAAGGACCCACGAAAACCGCATAAGAACGGGAATATTTTCATGGCAATCACATATATCCTCTTGTATGGAAAGCAGTTGGAGTAACCCAATTGCGTTGACGGGTTGCTAGTTGATGGAAAGAGAACGAAAGCTTTCCAGGTGAGCATGCTTCATAATATTCGAAACTTTTGATGTTGCATGACATTACCAATTTCCGCCAAAAGACGTCAAATTGCCAAATTAACCTTTCTTTTCTGATTGGAAGGAATAATAGTGACTTTAATTTTCTCAATCCAAGTACAAATTTGTTCAGCCTTGGCAAGTTTGATAATCGATGTAAAACTAAATAGGCTTAATATGTATAACTATATTGAATGCAGAGCTTCTATTTTTTCAGTCAACACTATATTGTTATTCAAAACTGCTGTAATCACATATGCTGAATGATAATAATACTATATGTCAGATTAATCTCATAGGAATTTCAAGAATCGTGAAGATAGCTTCGAAAATTGTTCATGTATTTGGAAAATTTTATTGTACCATACAGAACTTTTATGGGGATTAAGCCGTGCAATCATATTCAAAACGAGATGGTGGCGATTGGTAAGCACATATTTTGGAGCTCAAACCCATTTAAATGCTTTGTCACGTTTTCTATTCAGCAAAATCTTGCTTGAACCGAAAATAGAAGAACAATCAGAACATCAGAAAGGAAAAGCATGGGAAGTAAAATAGTTTTGACAAAATGATTTTCATCTCATCAGCTTTTGAATGGCTACAATTATTTAAGCATACGACTTAATCCTTTGAGCATAATCAGATCATTCCATATTTTTCATACACATAATTTCCACAAAGCTTATTGTAAAATTATAATGGCTGAAGTCTAATAGATTTTCAATATCCCTATGAACATTATGTTATTGGCTTCACTTCGATAGTGTAATAGAAGAAGCATCAACCTCGACTCCTCTTCGTGCCGTACAATTGAACATCTCACGAGTATCACTGATACGAATTTCAAATAAAGATTTGAATTTACACGCTTACAAGGTTTAACTGACTCAAAAGCTGAAGCAATGCCTCCTCACACAAGCCCAAAAGCAGAAGTATAACGTCACAATGCGTACCAGGTTTTTAGACCTATTGACCTGTTATTTTAGACCAATTGAACAGCTTTTGACAGTCCTGGCTGTGACGTCGTGCTCGTCAATTGCTTTCCTTCTGGGCCTGAGTAAGAAGGCAACGGCTGAAGCCTACTGACTATTTCAAGCGCCGGCAATACGCCGAATGGTTGTTTGAACAGATAGAAGGGAATGGTGACTTTACAATGAAAATCATCTTCAGCAATGAGGCACACTTTCACCTCAGTGGATTCCTTAACAAGCAAAATTGCCGCATTTGGGCAAATGAGAATCTACGAGTGATAGTTGAATAGCCGATGCATCCATAAAGAGTGACTGTTTGGTGCGGTTTATGGGCTGGCGCCATCATCGGGTCGTACTTCTTCGAAAATGAAGACGGCCAGGTAGTTACTTCTTATGTCCAGAAATCGATGTTATGGACCTGGGCAATATGTGCGAACGAAACAATGGCTCTTTTGTGCGAGAAATGGATCATCGGATAGAAGTGTGCCACAGTAGCTATGGTGAGCATTTGGGTAATATTTTGTTTTCCACATAATTGTCATAAATCCTTCTATTATAATAACATAATTCTTTGAAAACTTTGGATAGCAGTAAACGCAGAAAAAGTGACAGCCAAACATGACTCAAAAACAGGACATGAAAAATGCGAAGAAGAAAATTACCCGCAAAATGATACAAAATGCACACAAAGTTACACAAAAAGTGAAATGAAAAATTAGATAAAACGTAAGATGACAGAGAGGAGTAACGCATAAAAAGTGGCACAAAACGTTAAAAAATTACACGCATAAGGAAGTGAAAAAAGTACGCAAAGAGTGAGACAATGGAGCAAAGTAACTACGAAAAAATGGCATGAAAAATTGACACAAAATAGAGCAGGTTAAAATGATGGAAGAAAATATATCGGTCGAACAGGTTTTATTTTATGCATAAAACCCTACAATCAGCTTATTAGAACCTCATTAGAAATTTTTGGTTTAGAAGAATCGATAAGAATAACACCAGATATGAATATTCTCTCCCTAAACCATCATTGCTCGAGTGAAATCCGACGATTCGTAAAGCGAAGTAAAAACTCTAAGCAGAACCACAGTTAGTGCTTTGAATTACGATTGCCGTGCATTGTAAAGGAGTGCTTATTTTAAAGAACGATGCAACCGTACCAGAAAACCATTAGTCTGTGGATGGTAAGGTGACGACCGTTTACGCTTGAAACTCGAACCCGAATCTTTACGAGCCAAATTTATTGAGAGTGATGGATATTGTGCGAAGTTTTTCAATCTTAAATGCCTAGGCATTCCTGCATCCTTTTATCGCGTCCAGGAGAAATTCGATTCAAATATTTTCTTTTGATGCGATGACTGTCATGGAGTGACAGTCTCAGATACGCTCAGACTATTGAAAGAGCAATCTAAAATTTTGCAAAAAATTCTTAGCAAAGTATGTACTCCTCCCATCAACGATAGGGATTATCTAGTGAACAGTCCTCCGGCACTATCGCCAACTTCTGCTGCTAAGAGCACTGATGTGTGTGCTGTGGTTGATGCCAGCAAGGGAGCCATTCCAAAGAAACCTCAACAGCAACTGTCACCTGGTTCTCAAAAGCAACATCATGTACAACATCTACAGCAACAAGCACAATCGAAACATCTACAATTGACATCTAATCAGCAGCGACCCGAACTTCTGCAGCCGGATTCTATAACACCGCAACGTTTAGTTGGTATCGGGACTAACCTAAAGTTTTCATGCCCACCTGAGGAATCTGTCACAAGATTTGTAGCTCAAAGTAATGCTGATACCGAATTGATGATAAGAAATGTTGGCTCACCAGAATCTACATTTGCCAGCCGGGGCCCTCACCTGGAGGCGATCTGACGACAAACACTACTGCGATGAAACGTGGCACCCCACTGCATGCTATATTCCCACCACGAAAAATATTTCTTTGGAGATTAGAATAAAGCACGCCAGTCGAAGACATCATAGCTCATATAAAATACAAACTGAATTTTAGTCCTAAGTTGCTCCAGTGCACCAAGCTTACGCCTAATGGAAAGACGAAGAGATTGGTTGCGTCTGTTAAAATTACTATTCCAGCCAACTTAAGTATTTTGCTTGATAAAGAATTTTGGCCACGTGGCATATTCGTCAAAAAATTCTCTCCGATTCGTAAGCGGAACCATCTCGTGTCTTTTCACTCCAGAAGAAACATCTCTTAGGCCTCGTGATCCATTCTTAACTTGCTATTACCAAAATGTTCGTGGCCTGAGGACTAAGACTACTGAACTTCGCATTTCTTCCATCCCTTTTCCGTATAATATCATCTGCCTAACGAAAACATGGCTGACAGATGACATTAGTAATAGTGAGCTACTCCCTAATCATTTAATCTTCCGCAGAGATAGATACCGCGATGCTACTGGTAAGTCTAATGGTAGAGGCGTTCTAGTGGGTATACGAGGTGTGTTCAAAAAATATCACGAATTTTGTTTTTTTTCAAAAACTATTTATTTATTCATGAATATCTTCAAAGTAATCCCCATGAGATATTATACACTTGTGCCAACGGTTTTTCCAATCTTCGAAGCACTTCAAAAATCATTTTTTTAATTTTGTTCAGCTCCTCCTTCGATGCCGTCTTTATCTCGTCAAGCGTAGGGTAACATCGTCCTTTCATGGGCCTCTTCAGTTTAGGAAACAAGAAAAAGTCACAGGGGGCCAGATCTGGGGAAAACGGTGGCTGCGGCATCATTAGTGTGTTGTTTTTGGCCAAAAAGTCGCGCACAAGCAACGATGTGTGAGCAGGGGCGTGCAAAAGCCAATTTTTGTTCTCCCACAAATCCGGGCGTTTCTGGCGGATTGCTTCGCGCAAATTGCGCATAACTTGCAGTTAATATTCCTTTTTGACCGTTCTTCCCTGTGGCAAGAACTCATGATGCACCACGCCCCTGCAATCGAAGAAAACTGTCAGCAAAACTTTCACGTTCTACTGAACTTGGCGCGCTTTTTTCGGTCTTGGTTCATGCGGCAGCTTCCATTGAGATGATTGAGCTTTGGTTTCCACGTCATAACCATAAACCCACGATTCGTCACCAGTTTAACATCTCATTAGCAATGTTCATGCGTTGCTGTTTTTGGTCGCAATTGAGCAATTTTGGTACAAATTTCGCGGCGACCCGTCTCATGCCCAAATCGTTGATCAAAATCGAATGGCACGAGCCAATCGATATGTTTAGGTCCTCAGCAACTTCTCTAACGGTGATTCGACGATTGGCCAATACCATTTTCTCCACTTCATTAATTTTTTCGTCTGTTGTTGAAGTGCTCGGGCGTCCGGCACGCTCTTCGTCGTTCACATCTTCTCGGCCTTCTAAAAACATTTTGTACCACCGATAAACGTTGCTTCGGTCCAAGATGGCTTCTCCGTATGCCACAGTCAACATTCGGAATGCATCCGCGCACTTAATTTAGTTTTTCACACAAAATTTGATACACGTTCTTTGATCCATTTTTTTGAATAAGTAAAAATCGAAGACGATTGAAAACACGTGCAAGTAAAGCAGCTATCACCAATCAAGTGAACATTCAAAATGGCCGAGGTTGTCGGCATAAGTGACAGACATGAGTACCAACATAACGCCACAAAAAAATCGAAATTCGAATATACGTAACCCGCGAAAATTCAAAATTCGTGATACTTTTTGAACACACCTCGTACATGTTTCCCTTACCAGCAAATCCTGTAATGATTTCACTCCATCTTCACCTGTTGAGTGTATAATTGTGCAACTCTCTCTATTTGATTCTCTTTCCTTCCTCGTATCATCTGTGTATATTCCTTGTAACAGTCCTGCTATTGTTTACGAACGTTTTTTTGCAGAATTCTCGAGCTACATTAATGCTCGTTTCCCTTCTGCCCCTATATTGGTCTGCAGTGACATCAATTTGCCCCTTATTGTTTAATATGATTTTTATATCTACATAGTTTCTGGCAGTAGCGTGTCTTTTGCTCTTTCTTCTTTAATTTTCCTCTGTTCTTTCACCCAATACAACACTTTTCCCAATGCAAATTGCTTGATCTTGTTCTTGCTAACTTGGCACCTTCTTCTCTGTCTGCATCGGTGGCACTCTCATCCTTCGTCAAACCTGATCCCCACCATCCACTGCTCTCTATTGAGCTCGCCATCACATCTTCTCGTTCCTTGAAGAACTCCTCACCTTCCCGCTTTAATTTTTATAAAACCGATTTATCGAGCATGGAAGCTATCCTTAATGCCATCAATTGGTATTCCTTCTACAGCAAGCTCCACATTGAAGATTGAGTTGATAAGCTCTATATGTTTCTTTCGTCCTTAATCTCGCAATTTACTCCTGTGGTTCCAACAAGAAAACCTAAAGATGTTCCTTGGTTTAATTCAAATAATGCCACTGCAATTAAAGCTAAAGATGCTGCCCGGAGAAAATTCTTAGCCAGTGGTCTCCAATTGACCTCGTTAAATTCAAAGAGCGTTGTGCGGCGGCCAAGAAAATCGCCACTTCTGCACTTCATGCATATGTTAACTTCATTGAAACTACGTTAATGTCGAATCAAACTCGTGCGTTCTGGTCATACGTAAAATGTTTAAGGACCTCTCATCAAGCCCCTGATAATTTTAGTCTAGATCGCGTGACATCGTCTTCTCCTCAAGAATCTTGTGAACTCTCCGCTTCCTATTTTTCTTCCTTTTTTGACAGGGCTAAGGATTCCCCTTCCTTCGACCAATCTCCTTGCTCTTTTTCCTCTACTAATTTTCGTACAAACTCCTTGCACATTGAGCAACTCTTAAATAATCTTGACAACAGCACCAGTGTGGGCCCTGATGGCATGCCCAATCGGAAAATTGCCTATATTTTTCCTATCTTCAAATCTTCTTCCTTGTTTTAGTAAAATTCTTGGAAATATAGTTTTTGATGCGCTGTATCCACTTGTCCTCCCATCTTTAGCAGACCAACTGCATGGTTTTGTCAGAGGCAGATCTACCCTTACAGTTTTACTTCCTTTTACCCATCATATTGCAGCTGCTCTCGATCAAGAACAACAAGTAGACGTTATTTTTACGGATTTCTCTAAAGCCTTTGATTCAGTGGATCACTCTTCCCTATTTAAGAAACTTTTTGTCTCTATTCCTGGCTCCTCTCCTATGTCCTGAATCGTCAATGTGTAGTCACTATTTACTCTTGCTTCTCTTCTTCTTTTCACCCGAACTCGGGAGTTCTGCAAGGTTCAATACTTGGCCCCATAACATTTTTACATTTTAATCAATGATCTACCTTTTGTTATCACATCCCCCTGTCTCCTTAATGCTGATGACTTCCAGATTTTCTGAGTTATTGATTCCCTGTCAGATGTGAATATCCTTCAAACCGATCTTCAGCGTTTTAGTGACTGGTGTGAATCAAACCACCTCTCCTCAAATGTTTCCAAATGTCATCAGATGACATTCTTCGGTTAAAAAATGTCCTCTTCTCTGAACGTATAGGCTTGTTGGTATCCCTTTGAGCAATGTAACCTCCTTCAAGGATCTTGGTGTGCTTTTCGATTGTAAACTGAAGTTTGATTTCCACATTGCTCTAATTATTAAAAAAACCTCTCGCTTAACTGGATTCCGCTTCATCGTTCCAACATATCACATCCTGTATGTGTATTTACTTCTCACCAGTACCTAGTCATTTGGAGTACTGCTCCCCAATTTGGAGTCCGTACCGAAGGGAGCACATCGATGCTCTTGAGTTAGTTCAACGCAGATTCACACGGCCTCTATTCTTCAAATTCAACCTTGCTTACTTCCCTTATGATGACTCACTATATACTTTGAACCTTCCTACCCTCTAATCCAGATAATCTTTCCTTGACGAATGTCTTTCGTTCAAGCTTCATCATAGCCTTTTACCTCAAAATTTATGCAGGCAAATAAACACATTCGACGCTGCTCGCCCTAGTAGATCCTCCCTTCAATTTCAGGTTCCGTATGCACGTACTAACACCTTCTTCCACTCTCCCTTACTACGCTTACCTCGTATCACAACCAGCGATGTCTTGGTCCTCTACCACAGTCTCTTGGCGTATTCAAAACTTCAATGAAAAATAAAATTTTAAAATATTCCTATAAATTTTAATTTTTGATATCGTATTGTGATCTTTTTTCTTTAATTTGTTCCATACTTAGAGTTTATATGTTTGTATTTAAATATTGTATTAATTGACTTGTAATTGGACTACTAGTCTGTAAGTTGATTTCCTGAAATAAATAAATAAACTCAATTTGATACTTAGCTCCTTAAATAAATGTGATATAAATTGAGGATCCTGATCAGTTATTTGGGTACACCAAAACGTGAAATTCAGTGTGTACAGAATCTTTGTAGATGCATTGTGCTGAAGCATCTCTAATTGGAATGGCTTCCGCTATTTAGTCATATGATGGATAGTTGTTAAACAATATTTACATTGATCGACCATAGGAAAAGGCCTGATTATATCAATGTGAATTATTTTGAACCTTCCCGTTGGTGTATTTAACGAACACTAAGGTTAAAAATATGTTTCATGTTTGGCAACTATTGCAGGATTTGACTATATCTTTAATATCAACCTTCATTTTATGCTATAAAAATCAAGACGTAATTGATTTGGTTGTGGCTTTAATTCCTGGATGATAGAAATCACGAAAAACTTTCTGTTTAAATTGTTGAGGACTAAATGGTCTTATTAAATTTTGGTTGTGATCATAAACAACATTTAAGGAAGCACTTGAAATACACACTTCTTTAAAGCAAAATGAAGGATTTTTAGGGCGCATCGTTTAATTGTGATCTCGTCATGTCCTCAAAGTCAAGGAATGATGGAAACTCAATTGCTTCTACTATCGACCGAGTATCAGTTACAAAGTTGCTTTTACCAGATCTTCTTCTTTTTTATAGCACTTCAGACCGCCTTGGGCCTTCGCTTCCTGCAACAAGTACTTCCAACATTCTCAGTTCATTGACCGCGACCTCCAATTTCAAAGTTGGAGCAGCGATGAACTGTCTTCATTGACTGAGTTAAACCAGCGTTTCCTCGGTTTTCTCTACTGGTTCCCACCTTTCAGTTCTCTCAACGAACACCTTTTTGGTTATCCGTTGTTCAACCATACGATTCATGTTGGCCAGCTCATTGCAGCTTCCAGAGTGTTGCAATTGTTGAGACTTCCATCACGTGTTATTGTTGTTACAATTCCATACAATTGAAATGGTGATAGCTTACTTGATTATTTTTGGATTATACCACCCTACAAAACTACAAAATTTTAAAAAGTTTTAGGGCACCCTTTCGATTTTAGGGAATTTTGTAAAATTTACAAATCATACGCTTGCACTCATAAAGACCTAACTTCGTAATTTTCTCAGATTTTCAGCTCAAAGATATCCAATCGCGAGGGGAGGCCACACAAATATTCTTCATACATTTTGCCTCCCCCTAGACTACTAATGCAAAAATGACTTTTGTTCAGATTCTGAATGCACTAAGACCTTTTATTTGATACCCTACTCGACTACATTTGATGTTAAACATTTTTTTACGGCCACTTCGTTATGAGGGGGACTCCCCTTAAAAAATGCCATAAAAAGTGCTCATGAAGTAAATCATTCTACATATCCGCATATGGTAGGCTAAGTACGAAACCCTTCTGATGTGAACGTAGTTCTGTCTATCCAGCTTGTTTGAGTCTAGTTTCTGATATAAATGATATGTTTGGTCTATGGGCGTTCAGGTACTCTTGAACAGAGTTGCTTTTATAGCGTGAAGCTAGTGAACAAATGTTGAGGATGTTGGGTTTAATGGAACTCTTCAATTTTAAATACGCAGCTTTTTTCCTTCATTAGCAATTTTTTTACGGTAGGGGATAAATAAGTCTACTTTTTGAATGAGTATGAACAAGTCATACCCGAAAAATTGTTGGCAGTCAGGTCTCAAAAACATATTTTGGCCATTCTGCGACTGCTGTAATTGCTACATTGGCTGATGTTTTGGTTGCCGTACACGCTGAAGTGTAAGCAGCTTCTTTGAAATTAGGAAGAAGCTAGAATAAGATACCTCTTCCAATACAGTATTTCTTTCCTTTTCTGTTTTTCCTTCAGGAGATCCTTTCTTAAGTTTTTTAGCCTCAAGACAATCTCTGATGCTCGCACAGTGTCCGTTAGCATTGAAATTGACACAAAATATCTCTTCCTTTTTCTCGTCCTTCAAGATTGGACATTCAATTGGCTTGCGTTGCTTATCGCATTTTACGCATTGAACTTCAAGTGCGCAGTTAGAAGCGATGTAACCAAATATTTGGTAATTGAAGCACTGGGAAGTATTACTTTTTTGTAGACATTCTCATTGTATCTTCTGATAAAGTAAGAACCTTAGATCTTTCGCTTTCTTCTCTTTAAAGTCTGGTTTGAACTGAACTGAGAAAGAGAAACGCGTCCTCTTTTTCCTCCTTGAAATTATCGTTGAGAACTATTAAGCTAATAGGATATCTTCTCCAAGATGTTCCTTCAGCTCAGCCACGACAACATTCTTGTCGTACGAACTGTGTACGCCTTTGAGTAGGAGAGTCAATTTCCTCCCTACTTGAAGTGTGTAAACGCAATAATCCCCTTTAACATACTTCAGAAAATTAAATGGGCTAGTATGAACCTGAGCCATTTTAGGGTGGACCGAATTTCAGGAAGAGCTGTTCACCATTACGTTGAACTTTGGCTCCTTTGTATTTTTTTTTATGCATGCCGTTTTAACGCTATCCTTGAAAATCTGCAGGCCAGACCTATAGCATACTATAAGAGACACACTCTCTACTTTGGTGGATTTAGCTTTATTGAACTTAAGATTTGTCGTTAAACTTGGCTTGGGTATGGTTCCTAAAAAACTACTGGAGGCTACTTCCGTAAACTTTTTGAGCTGGGAAAAGTTCCACTCGCTCACCTTAAGGGTCTCATCACCTTTGAGGTAGGCTCCCGAGTTGAAGACCATATTGGCCTCTTTTTCAGTTTCTTTCTGGCTTGACAACAGACTCTTCATCATCAACACTGTATGTGGAACTCCCTCCCTCATCCATTTTCATATCGCTGAAGTCCCCTGTGGCTTGCAGTTGCATCTTGCAACTAACAAACTAGTCCAAAATAGACTCTTTTTTTACGTCACCTCCAAATATTTTCCAGAAATCCTGCAAATTTCTCCTCGCATTTTGCATGAGCTTAATTTCGTGGCGAAAACATTTCCACACTTGCTATCTTTCCTCATAACTATATATTCCAAGACAGAATTTGGACTTCTGTCGCAAAAAATGATAGAAACTACGACCCTTATGACCTAGTTACTAAAAAACCAAAAACAAATAATTGTATTGTAAAGCATACGTGAATAACTAATAACGGGGGCATCACATATACATACATACATACATACGAGTACAATACATCATTTAATTATGGTGAGTTCTTATTAGTTCGGATAGGAACTTCGCCGGCTTGGGAGAAACTCTTCCGGTATGATTTTTTTGTGGATTCTTATGTGAAAAGCGTTCCTTTAAAAGTATTCGGATGTTTGAGGATGAAATTTTGATCCCATTTTTTAGGGGTTTGTAAAATAATTTTACAAAACCATACTAAAATCGTACTAACATCCGTTCGTCCATCCGCCCCTCCGTCCGTGTGTCACAGCACTTTTTCTCGCAAACTACTAATCTAAAAACATCAAATTTTGTGCGCAGGTGTAAAGTAGTGCTCCCTTTAAAGTTCAAATACAAAAAAAAATTTATATGGTATTTAAGGGGGTCTCCCCAAATAGGGGATTGGCCCCTGAAAAAAAAAGTCATCAAAGGTAGCCGCTATGGGCATCAAATGAAAGGTCTTGATGCGAAGTTTTCAAAACAGTTCTTAATTTGATACTTTTTGCTTCGAGGATCACACAAGGAGGGGAAATACTCTGTGATCCGAAAAATGTGAAAAAATTACGGAGTTCGGTGTTTATGAGTACAACAACAGCAAATACCTCAGAAGTCGAAATTCGCTCAGCTTTGTTAATAATAGTATGATATTTGAATTTCACATTTTCCCTAATTAAATAGTATGGGTACCCCTAAATTAGACGAATTTCAATATTTCAGTAGTCCTACAAAAGGTCCTTAATCTTTGTAAGTTTTGACACGGAAGTTATAGCCATTTGAAATTTCTCCAATTATAAGAACAATAACACATGAACTTTCAAATAAGGTCAATAACATAAATATTTTTCGGAATTCATGATTTGGGTGGTTTTTGTTGGTTTCCAAAATGACAACCGTTGAAAATAGAAAAACAATGGATTTTCTTTTAAGGGTGCACATCTCTTTGACATATTTCTTGACTTTATTCGTCGCTGGTGAACCCTTCTGAAATGAGCTGGTGAACCCTTCTGAAATGAGCGTAGATCTGCCTACCCAACTTGTTTTTTAATCATTTATTTTTATGCTAGGTCTGAAATTCGAATTTTTCAATTCAAAAACATATTTTTAAGGTATTTTCGACCATTTAAAAAAAAAGGATCTCAAGAAATCTTTCTGTGAATTTATATTTTACCGAGATATTCATGATTTAAAGGTTCTGAAAACCGTTAAAATCACCATAGTTAAACCTCAAAAACGATGTGCGAAAAATCAAATTCTGATGTTTTGAAGACGCACAGCGAAACTTTAGATATGCCTTGAAAGTATCTTGATAAGCTTTCTCCATTATTCAATTTTAATCCTTCATTTTAAGTTGTTAATTAGAAGCCTACACGGGACTTCACCCACGCGGCATACTATATACATTTCTATAGCTACACATAATCCAGTTAAGAACGGTATTTGGCACCGAATTCTGTGCTAAGCCATCGATTTACTTGAAATTTTCACAATATGTAGGAAATAGCTCAAGAAGCAAAGTCTACCCTATGCCGAAGTATGCTTTTATCTCTCTTCTCGGGGGTGAAATATTTATTCGTCAAAATAGCCCCCGGTGTTGATAAAAGACCTAATTTTAAATGAAAACTGTTCTATAAAGTTTTTTCGGAAACTCAATACTGTTTGAGTTGTTCGAAATTGAAAGCTTGCCATTTTCATTGAAAATTACACTTTTTTGAACGGTGTTTTTTGAATAACTCAAAAACGATGGTCTAATGAAAAAAGTGTTAGAAACTTATTTGTAGCTTATGTAAAACAAAGAGACTCGTTTTTTAGAAATATCCTAGGTAAAATGCAAAGCGAGATATGGGAAAAGATACTTTGTTTTTGTAAATGCTCAAATTGACGCATTCAACTTAAAATAACGGAAAAACTACCGATTTTACGGGTATAATGCTAAGAACATTTTTTGTAGTACCTACAAAAACCTTTAAAATGAATACTGCTAGCAGTCGATTGCGTTTAAACTAAGAGAGATACAATTCAAAAAGACTGACCTCTCAAATTTTTAAAGAAAAAACGAGCAGTATAATTAACCCCACCCTACGTTCACCAGAATTGAAATACATCATTTTCCTTCTAGAGTATCTTTTATTTTAGTATTATGTACTCGTATACGAGTATGCTCAAAAATGACTAGTTTGAGATATATATATATATATATATATATATATATATATATATATATATATATATATATATATATATATATATATATATATATATACTAGCGGGCCTCGATGCACTTTTCATTATGAAATAAATGCATTGTATTTCAAAATTTTTAATGTCAATCCAAAACCCTTGGATGTACAATATTTTTCGCTCGCTCACTTGAAGCGAGCACAAACAAATAATTTAGAGTTCCAACTCTTGAGTAGGCCACGTATAGCTGTCCATGTAAAAAGCACGGCTCCTCCAAATTTAATCTGCATATTTGAAGCGTTTGTCCTTGCACCTTATTGATGGACATGGCAAATGAAAGACGCACTAGAAATTGCAAACGCTTAAATTCAAATGTTATGTCTGCTGGAATCAGTGGAATACGTGGTATGAGCACAATTTCACCTTTCGCTATTCCAGTCAATATTGTGGCTTTAATTAAATTCAGCTTCAAGTTTTTTACTGCCAATCTTGTGCCATTGCACAGTTTTAGTGCATTTACATTCCACAGCAAAATAATTGATGATCCAACGTTTAAATTCAAACAATGCGGTGGCATACTAAGTGACTCCAATGAATTCGAAAATTCAATTGGATAATTCGCTGCATCATCTGCATTCATTGCGCTATCAACAAATTTATATGATGTCACTGCACCCGGTAATTTTTCTTGAAACTGATAATTAATTGCATTGACGTGTACATTTTTTGGTGCCAGTATTGCGCGTTCTCTCAACCAATTGTGATTCCTGTGATTTTGAATAAAATTTGGAAACATACTTTAAATCAACGCTTCTGTTGATTGGAAAATGGTACAAAAATTGTTCAGCAATGTAATCAATCCATTGTTATTATCGACTCAAACTTTGTCATTTCCAATATATAACAATTACTTCGTGAACCGATCTGCAGATTGATCGTTGTGCAATTGAACGCGCATATTTATGTTCAATGTCAATTTTTGCACATGTCGCCACAGAAGAGAAGACTTTAAGCATGTCGCCTGACAATAATATCAATACAGCACCAAAAATTTCTTGATTCTGACTTAGATCTTGCATTTTACGGTGTAATGCTTCCAGCGATTTTCTATGCGTCATTGTACATTCATCCAAAAGAATAATTGCTGCTTGTTGCAAAACTTTCGCCATCGCAGAATTTCTTGAAATATTGCACGTGGGATGTTCCATCACCTGTTAATTTGAGAATAATTATATTTTGCAATAATTAATATCGATTAAATTTTAAAGTGATGTATCAATAAATATAAGCACACCTGCACATTCAACAGTAATTTTAATGCAGAGTACCGTGTTCGTCCACCATACAATAGAGTAGCAGCGATTCCTGACGTAGCAAGTGCCAATGCCATTTTTCCTTGCGATCGAATGGCTGCCAAAATCAGTGATATCACAAATATTTTTTGCGTACCACCAGGCGCATCCAAAAAATATAATCCACCGACTTTATTTTGTACAGCTTTCAAGATGGTATCATAGACATGTTTTTGATGGTCATTTAATTTCGGAACATTCGAATTCATAAATGTTTGCAATTCATTGGGATCATACTGTTGTTCACGTTGCAATTCTCGATAAAATAAATCATGCATTGAACCATTGGGTGGTGACAAACCTAACTACCCCAATGCTTTATTTGCAATCCTTAGGCACATATCTTCAATCGCTATCAATGCCTCATCATACATTTCCAATGAAATCAGCAAATCAGCATTTTTTGTGTGATGACGCATTCCAATCAAATACAGGGCTCTCCAATAAGAGGTGTTATTTTGATATTATAAGAAAAATAAAACATTTTTCAATGTAAATGATCAAAGGTGTATTTCATTATACAGAAAAAGGTATGCCGTTGATAGTGAAGAATAACATCAGGCAAATGACTACCACGACCACGCTTACAGGACCATATCCTTTTCATGAAATTTTCCATAACCAAATCGCAAAGTGGCTGCCCTATGTCCTCGATAGCCTCACGAATTCCATCTTTGAGGTCTTGAATTGACGCTGGGCTATTGGTGTAGACTTTCTCTTTCATGTGGCCTCAAAGGAAGAAGTCGCAAGGTGTTAAATCATAAGATCTCGGTGGCCGATTGTGATCACCTCTTTGAGGGATAATACGGTCCGGAAACTTTTCTCGTAAAAGATCAATGGTTTCGTTGCTTGTGCGGCACGCAGCACCGTCTTGTTGAAAATGAACGTTGTCCAGATCAATACCATCCAATTCCGGCCATAAAAAATCATTAATCATCTCTCGATAGCGCAATCCATTCACCGTAACTGTTGCTCCAGCCACATTTTCGAAAGTGTAAGGTCCAATGACTCTGTCGGACCATAAACCGCACCAAACAGTCACACGTTGAGGAAAGAGAGGCTTTTCAACAATAACGCTTGGGTTTTCCGAGCCCCAGATGCGACAATTTTGCTTGTTGACGAAGGCACCGAGGTGAAAATGGGCCTCATCAGTCAAGATGATTTTTCAATGGCATTCCAGATCATTTTCATGCATTTCAAGAACCCAATCAGCAAAGACACGACGTTGTTGATGATCAACCGGCTTGAGTTTTTGTGTTAACTGAACATTATAAGTGAAATACGGTGTAATGACGTTTGTGGAAAATTCCAAAGAACGACGAGGAATAAACAAACCTGGGTTTTCTTCAACACTTTCGGCTACAGCAGCAATATTCTCGGCTGTTCTTGTGTGACATGCATGGGTTTTATTCTTCACATCACTAAATTGTCCCAACAGCCCGAATTTTTCCCCCAATTTCTGTATTGCGGTCCGACAAGGTGCTTCACGGCGACCCGAAAATGTTCGAGTTTTATGAACCGTCTCTGCCAAATTTTCACCATTTTTATAGTAAATTTTAATAATTTCAGTGCATTGTTGAAGCGAGCATTATTCCATTTTCATTAATGGCGTAGTTTCGACTTGTCAAATATTGAAAAATGACACCTTCAAAAGTGACATCTACCGAAATAGCAGGCTATTCAAAGTAATACCTCTTATTGGAAAACCCTTTAGTTTTCTGCCATAAAACCTTTGTATTTATCCCACAATTGAAGTGGATTTGATGGAAAACATGTTGATATAATTATGGCATATAACATACGTATTCAATGTGGAGAGGAAGCAATCGATGCATTATGAAGCGTTAATCCCAATACGCATCGTTTTCAAGTAAACCTAATTGCTCACATGCTTCATGAGACATCACAAATAAATGACCATTTAATATTCGCAAATGTTGAAATTAACATGGTCCAACAACATTTACTAACAACAACCGCAAATAAAAACATTCTGCATTGTTTGGATGAATTCTGTATAATCTTCCAATGGTATCTACAAAAAAACACTCGGATGGCCATCAACAGTGTTCCTTGTTTACGTCGTTGCCATTTCTTTGCAGTCACGTGAAATAATGCGTTACATCTGAATACAACAACGTTCTGGCAAAATTCATCGCTTTCACGCAATTCAAAGAATGCAGTTAATGTTGTTGCTGGTGGCTGTGCTGCTCTCTGCTGTACATTTGCATTGGTAAAATACATACGAGTACGCTGGCCATTTTCAAGATGAACAGCTAAATTTACAACTGCAGAATATCTCTCATGAATTGAAAATGAATGAATTCTCCAAAGAGCTTCATTAGTGTTAATGTAGTGCCCCATTTGATATTGAGCGATTTCATCATGGCTATTGTCACCAGCTACTCTAAAAATAGCCATATCACTGCCTTTATTCACATATTTGCAAATGTATTTAATCGACCTCACAGAATTACAGTACTCAACATATATGTGAGCCTGAAATGCTTTTGACAATAATGGAGAATAGGGAACAATCCACCGATCATCAATGTCTTGATTGCGTATTTTAATTGTTGTTGCATGGCCATTATCCTCCGGTGACCGGCGTCGGTACAACGGGTATCCGTCGTCACCTGTTATTGTATCCAAAGTTAATGCTCTTGGATACCGTTTTGTACATTTTCTATCGATCATGCGTGGTGAATTCATATTGATTTGACCGCAAGGGCTATGGATCATATTTTTCGTAACAACTTCAAATAATTCTGGATGGCTGATTTCATCTGGAGTTTCAACTGATATAATGGTATCAATTTGATCGCGTGTTATTTTATGAACTAGCCATATCAAGATGTGCGCGTGCGGCAGCCCTCTCTTTTGCTATTCAATCGAATACATCCAGCAACGCACCTCTCTAAAAATTCGCGATTTGAGAATCAAATCCATCAGTGCTTTTACTTTCTGTCGAAATACACGTGTCATTATATCATGTCAATCTGTCGGATTCTAACCATCAACCAAATTGTTTTTTATGTCAGCTCACTATAAATTGCATGTGAATGTTATGAATAGGTCAGGACGACCATATTTGTGAACGTTTGACATTGTATCTTGCGTATATTCGTACATGTGACGCGGGCTGCCAACATATGTTGATGGTGATATTGTTAAACGTCCGATATCATTAACATTACCATCATTCACTATTGCATCTTGCAAGTGTATGTATTCTTCCTATCGCAATTTGGCTTGATTAAATTGAAGGTAATTAAGGCATTCTGCTTCAATTTTTGCAAACATTTCATTTGGAAAAAGTTTGGTGTAAAAGTTTGCCACATCCCATAATAAAGTTGTCTTCTTGCGGGTGAATCTTGAATCTATACGAATAATGATTCATCCCACTAACTTTTTTTTCTACCTCACAACATATGATGAATACATTATCAGAAAATTAAAATCATGTCTTCTTGTTTTGAAATAAATAAATGTTAAATTGAATTTATATATATTTTACCGATTCGTGCATCTATCATTCGTATATTGATATGATAGCCGTCGTCACCTTTCCAGTGCAATAATGGATCATCAGATGGCATACGATCGGGAGCGGTTTTAAACAATCGAATTAATTGATTGTGCTGATGTAAGAATGTTAGAAGTTCAGAAACGATTTTTCGCCTTGCACGCATGTTAGAAGTTCAGAAACGATTTGTCGCCTTGCACGCGCAGCAATTGTACAACGCCGATCCAATTCACGATTTACATCTCCGATAAAATAGATTTGCAAAAATTGATTATCAGCATCAGGATATGGCAATAAGGAAGCAGTTCGATTATAAATCTGACCTTGAATCTGTAATATTTGTGAAATGTAATTAGATGCTGGGTCAGAATTCTTGAATGCATTACAAAAAATTGCTGCTTAGATCGCATTTTTCATATGATATTCCGCATGAAGTAATCACCTTAAACGTCGGCATGAAATTGTCTCTTACAATTTTGGTCGCACCAAAAGAATTCATTTGAAATGCCGCATTGTTTTCTCGAACGTGAGACAAAAAATGCTAAGACGTCTGCAACCTTCCAAAACTGCTGGCAGCCTCACTTTGCCATTGGCACAACACATGCCAGGCGTTACACTTTGAAATTTGGCTGCATCACAATGTGGACATCTCACCGTCATTCCACCAATATTGGCATGTTCAATGTAATCATTTTCGTTATTGTAAGCGAAAGCAGCATATTCCATCTCTTGCACAGGACGACGTAAATGTCGTGTCGTTCGTCTCGATGCTGGATTTAATGTATTTGGATCTGCTGATCTATGACGGCGTGCGTTTTGCAATTGTTGTACTTAATTTTCTTGTGAGTGTTCCTCTACACTTTGCGCTCTCCTTTGATTAATCTATAGGTAGAATTGCGCGTACATCGACCTATAGTTGATCGTCTTGTTGGTGGCATTTTTTTTAAATTAATAAAATTAATTCAATATCAACTAAGGATTATTTATTTAAGAATAATTCAAAAAAGTATCGTTGTTGTGTGAGTGCTATTATGCGTTGCATCCAATTAAACAAATTTGTTTTGTTTATTTGGAAAATATTTTGCACTGAACACACTTAAAATCACTTTTTATTTTGTTAACACTTGCCAACATTTATGAAACTAAAAAGAATCACTTATAATAAAATTCCAATTGGAAAACAGCGAATGTATGACCGGCTGTATCAGAATGCAAAAGTGAAAGAATGTGATTGACAAACAAGTGCATTTTGACAGGTTCATCTGTTTGAAATTTCTATGCTGCCAATGAAATGAATGTGTGTATTTATGAGTTTGTGCATTAGTTTGGATCGATTTTTTCATTAGGTCGGACAGAAATTTAAAATTTTTTTCAAATGTTGGATTAAAATATTTTAAAGAGGGGGCTGGGACCATACCCAATCGATCACAAAGAGTGTGCAGGATGTGTGGGGGGAAAGTGCCTTATTTTTTCGCTCAGACGCACCGTTTTCGATATATTTGCATTTTTTCGATTTTACGTGTATTTGTAGTTGTTATACAAAGAGCCATTTCATTTCATGAAAAAATCATAACTTGAGAATGGCTTGAAGAATTTTGGATTTTAAAATTAACTAACCATTATCACTCCACCCTGCACCATCCCTAAAAATTTTATGGCAATCGGTTGAGCCATTCTCAAGTTATGGATTGATAATCAAAATGTACACTTCTTTATATATATATATATATATATATACTCGTATATATATATATATAATATATATATATATATATATATATATATATATATATATATATATATATATATATATATATATATATATATATATATATTTATTTATTTTTTTGTGTGTGTGCGTGTGCCTGTGTGCTGCTATTGGTGAAAAGTGGAAATTTATTGGCTGCGACACAACATTGGAATTTTACAGCAAAGGCAAAAAAATAATTCTTGAATTATGTAAAGAACCACCTGCAAGCTAGAAGAAATTCTAGAAGCTGGAAGGTACTGTGCAATAATTTTATATCAAGCAGCTAAAAATACTACCCCAAATAAAATGATAAATATCACAAACATACAAGAATTGCTATAGAAAATGTGGTACCACTCTTTTATTAAAGCCACAACGAAATGCATTGCTGTAAAATTGGCATCGCTCGTACCAATGTTACAGTAGAAACATTGGTCGAGCACATTAAGAGAGCTTATTACCAAACTCAAATTTGGCCAGGCAATAAAGCTCTAAATTCAGTTGATTGAGGATGGAATAACTCAAAAAGATTTTTGCGACCTACAAAAACGCATAAACCACCTGCACCACAGGAGCTACTTGAAATTATTTTTTGCAACTGTAAAGAATGTTGCATCCTTCCATGTACCTGCAGAAAGCTTGGGCTATTTTGTAATACTATATGTGAGGGATGGGGAAGCGTTAACTGCCAAAACAGTGCGCCAATCTCTAACAAAGACGACGAAAGAACGACTGATGTTCTTCTTCTTAGAACTACAGCCCCTTTCGGGCCTTCGCTTCCTGCAAACAGCGCCTCCAACTGTCTCGGTCTGTTGATCGCGTCTTCCAATTCTGAACTCCGAGCAGTGATGACCTGTCTTCGTCGACTGAGTCAGACCAGCGTTTCTTCGGTTTCCCCTTCTGGCCTCCGGCCACCAGTTCTCCCAACGAATACCTTCTTGGGTATCCGTTGTTCGCCCATACGATTCATGTGTCCAGCCTATTGCAGCTTCCACAGTCTTACAATCCTTGAGACCTCCGGTTCGTCAAAAATTTCATACAGCTCATAGTTGTATCGGATTCGTCAGTGGTCCCCGTCTAGCTTCGATCCGATAATTCGGCTCAGGACCCGTCGCTCAAAGGCGTTCAATAGATTTGCGGATGATTGGGTTAGGGTCTATGTTTCACACCCATAGTATAACACAGGTCTTATCACAGATTTGTATACTTGGAGCTTTGTTCTCCTGTGTATGCAGCTGGTCTTCAAGATCGTGAATACTGAATAAAATATTTTATTTGCGAGCTGTATTCTTCGGCGTATTTCGTCTCTTTCATTGCCCGTTTTCGTTATTTTGGTACCTAAATACACTAATTTGCTAACATTCTCGATACTGTATTTGCTCAGTGTGATATTTTGTGTATTTGAGGTGTTTTTCCTTGACGGCGTCATGAGCTTTGCTTTATTTCCATTGATTTGTAGCCCTAATAATTTTGCTTTGCTGTCGAGTTTCAGGAAAAGTTCTTTGGCAGTCGCGTATCGACAGGTAGCGTCCGTATGACGTACTCCAGAGCCAAATTGAATAGCAATTGGGCCAGCCCATCTCTCTGCTCTAGTCCGATGTGTGTGTGTCAAAGGCATCGGTGAGTTGTTTATTGATGCGGACTTGGGAGGTTGTCGACGTCGTTGTCATTTTGGCGAAGCAAACCAATTTGGCTGGGATACCAAAACCAAGCATTATTTGGTACAGTATGTTACGATCAATACTGGTGTATGCTTGCTTGAAGTCAACGAAAATTTGGTGTACGTCTATGTTGAAGCCCCAGCATTTTTCTAGTACCTGCTTGAATGTGAACGATTGTCCTGTTGTTGATCTACCTGCCCTAAAACCAAATTGATACCTCCCAATAATACTGCTGGCGTATTATCCGATTTCATTTTCTAAGATTTTCGAAAATATTTTGTACGCCGTACAAAGTAGTGATATGCCTCTATAATTTTTCGAACTGTAGCTTGTCACCTTTTTTGTGGATAGGGAATATAATTGATTGGCTCCACTCTTTCGGCATATGTTCTTGTTGCCAAATGTACTGGATGACTTTGTGAATAGCTTGATGAACACTACTACCACCATATTAGAAGAGCTCCACTGGAATCTCATCAATGCCCGGCGCTTTATTATCATTTTGGGCTTTGATGATGGAACGAACTTCACCCAGAGCTGGTGGGGCCAATGGAAGCTCTCCAAAAACATCTGTAGACTCCGATGTTCTGGAGCTGTGCGGAGGATTAGGGATGTTCTTGAAATATGATGCCCATCTTTCCTTAATCTTGGCTTCATCAGCGATTATATTGCCCCTGTCATCATGACAGAGCGTGGTTTTGGGCTGATAACCACGTTCCAGGCTTTTCACTACTTTGTATGCTTGACTTGTGTTGTTGCTCGCTAAACTTACATCTATACTTCTCAATTGGTCGTCATAGTATTTTCTTTTCTAAATCCTAATTATCTTATTTGCTACTCCTCTTAGGTTTCTATAGTGTTCTCTCTTTGTCTTGGTTTTCCTACCTACATATTCTTTGTACGCCTGATCCTTTTTATCTAACGCATTCTGGCACTTTCTTTTGCGCTGGGCTTGATGTCTGATCATCTGTTATGCCATGGTCCTGATAGCCGCTTCCACTTCCATCCAGAGCTCGTTGCTCGTCTTTAACGATGCGTCTGATAAGATGGGAGTCAGCTGGTTGTCCAGAGTTTCCGTGAAATGTTTGGCCTCAGACGCCGTTTGGAGCCTTTCGGTGTCAAAATTTTGTAGCGGGCTGGTCTTCGCTGAATATGCCTTTGACATACGACATCGATAGGTAAATTTGATCAAGTAATGATTTGAGTTACAATTGGCTCCTCAGTATGTACGGACGTGAAGTATGCTCGAGGCCCAACGTTGTTCGATCAGAACATTATCGATCTGGTTTTATGTGTTGCCATCCAGTGATACCCAGGTCATTTTATGAATGCGTCGATGTGGGAAGCAAGTCGAACCAGATTTCTGCTACATGCAAAGTCAATCAGGCGCTGGCCGTTGTCATTTGTTTCATCGTGGAGGCTATATCCTCCAATCGTTACCCGGTGAGATAGTTGACTAAAATAAATTAGCGACATGAATGTTTTTCTATAAATTTCTAAAAAAATTATATAAATCTTTTGTATAAGTATTATTTTAATTTTTTAAGTAATTCATTTTTTTCTCAATTTATATATTTTTTATCAAGGGGTGTATTTTTATTAAGGCGTGAGACATTGAAAAAATATTTTTATTGTAAATGACAAAAGACATATCAATTTCATGCAAATAAAGTGATAAATAAATGACATGTTCAAATGTATTTCTGGTTCTTTATTTTATTTAGATTGGGGATGCTTTTAAGGGTTGTTAAATTGAAGCAAAAAATAATAATGCAGACCCAAAACACAGCTACAATATTAATTTAAAGTATATATACTAAATTATTTGGAAATATTAATAATTTCCTATTTTTACCCAGTTTTTAAGTTAAGGTGGTTTATAAGGGTTAAATATTTGAAGGGTTGAAAAACTCAAAAAAAAAAATCTAGACTCAAAGTACCGATATAAAATTAGTTTAAAATAGATATTAAATTGATTGAAAATATTAATAAATTACTATTTTTACACCCTTCTATATAAAAGAGGGTGGTTTACAGGAGTTAAAGATGTTTTTAAGGGTTGAAAAATAGATAAAATGGTATTGATGTAAACCCAAAATCCAGATATAAAATTAATTTAAATGAGGTAGTAAACTAACTGAAAATATTAATAAATTAAGTTTTTTACACATTTTATTATAAAAGGGGGTGGTTTATAAGGCTTAAATTCTTCAGCCTTCCAATCACAATGCCTTAATGTATAGGAAGACCTTTATTTAACTTAATCAAACGTTATTAAAGCCTAAAAAGTACTTTGATTTACGTTATAACAAGTTTTATTCAATTTTGGCAATGAGGACTAGTTTTCACCCCTTATAAACTATCAGCATATATCGGAGCTTAGATCGCCATAGAAGTTTCCCCTCTGACATGTCTATTAAGTTGCACGAATTCCGATTGTTGTTTGAAAAATCTTTCGAGCAGATATATCAAATCGAACAAAAATTGAAGTAGCAGTTGTTGTAGTGCGCCGGGACTTTAAAGTAATGTAGCATTCCATATTTCGAAGGTATAATCCATTTTTCGTTGCGAGGTTCGTTGTCCGTTTGGTCATCGAGTCCGAGGCTAGCTATGCTAGTTATCCCCACGTTGGTATGCAGGAATATAGTGTCTTCGATAGGACAACCCAAAGCAACTCCTAGACCGTTACAACTATATGATAACATTGACTGCTAGATAGGATAAAAATACTCCTTTTCTGTTGTACCTTTCAGTAAATTCAACATTCAGGGAAAAGACCCTAATTTTTTTATTTTGTGCACCCCTTTCAAACGCCTAGCCATGATTTTTACTGGAGTGTTATTGGGTTTAAATAAAAGAGATTAAATAAGATTAAAAGGATTTTCAGTGTTTTATTATGTATTTTCTTGGAGTTTCAAATATAATTAGGTGCAAAATGATTAAATTACATATGAACATACATTATCAATTAACAGAGCAATTCTTTTGGAAAATAGCTGCTCAATTCAGCAATACTTCACCAGAGACAGCAAGCTTACAAAACTTCAAAAACTTATACTACTTCCGTAGTGAAACCAGTCGTGCTGGGAGAAATAGTAATGGGAAAATTATAGCCAATGTGTTGGTCATTCCTAGAAAAGTTCACGTTGCAGTTACTACCTATAAATTATCCTCACGGAATGATTAAGGCTGGTATTGACAGGTCATCTAATAGCGACGACTGCTCGACTGAGTGGTCTCGGGCGAACGTTCCCCATGCACTTTTATCCCCCAAGCGCTTTTCCTTATTTTACTCAGGGCGGTTGGAACGATTACTGGGAATAATTGCTGCTCTCTGGGACCTCGCAACTTTCCACGTTCACGCTATGTATGTAGATTGACCAGTGCAGCTGGGATAAAAAGCCTGCAATTTTATTTTAATTCCACTTTTTATTGAAGTCTAATTAGCGGTAGTTCTACTATTATTTCGTAACTTGGAGCCAGCACAATTCGAAGCTGCAGTCCATTTTTATTGCATTTAACAACGAATTGGAATAGTTTCAAAGTACAAATGTTAATTCGTGTCGAATGCTGAATTTATGTACGGGGGCAAAAGATTGTTGGTGGTAAAGTATGCCATTGCTAATTGACTTCTAAGTAGATTGTAGTGTTGCTGGATATTGGTTGATTGTTATCGGTTGCCTGTTGTATTTTTCAACAAAATGCAATTTAGAAAGCATTTAAATTTATTTTAATTCCTTAGGCTAGTTTTGTATTTGAATATATTTTCAACTTCAGCTTGTTAATTTGATGCATTTTTCGTGTAATGCTTCCATAAATTTAACAATTATTATCGTATGTGTATTTGCAAATTTGGTTTTGTTGGTTCACGGAAATATTCCTGTCGGCAAAGCTAGACAAGAGACAGTACTTGTCTCGAAACATAAACGAAAAAGGACAAAAAGTCCTCAACGAAACAAGCATTGATGCAGTGATGCAATCAAATTGGTACTTTAGCAATACACAGTGTTAAAAATAGGATTTCAAAATATTCGATGAAAACCGTTTTAGATTCTCTAAATAAATAAACTCAACATACACAAAAACATTGACGAAACTTTCGGCAACTTCATTGCGAGTGAAATCTTACAGTCGTATATCATGTTACCTTGTAATATTTATATTGCCACTGCAACACGATACAAATCCAAGTTAGATTTGACTGAAAGATGTGGATTTGAAAAATCGTGATTTAGGTACATTGAAGGTTTTAGAAGATTTGGCATTTGTTCTGTTTATCATTATTGTAAATTGTTTCATTGTTGGTGATTCCAGGTTTTTTGACCTAAACATGGGTTTGAAACTCAAAATCAAAAGCTTTGGTCAATTCAATGGGCCTGAGTTCATAGTTAATACAGTATCTTACTTTGACATAGAAGTTGAAGTTTGGCGAACTGTAAAGCTTAGAAGGTTTCGTGAGAAGTGGCAAAATATTTAGCATTAGAATTAAGAAAACGATGCTTCAGAAACTTAGCATATAAGCAACCAGTGTTGATGGACCCTGCGCAAAATAATGCTTGTATTATATTTGGTGTCTCAACAAAGCTAGTCCACATAGACAAGGTCACGATGCTAAACACGGGAGACGGGAAACGATGATCTAAGGGACAATATAGAATGAACTCATACTTCGATCAATTGAATAAACCTGCCCTACTGCTCTTTAATCCTCCATCAGGCGTAACTAATCTCTCAGATGATGTCATGTGTGTTTTTTTGCAGTAATCAGTGAGATCGAAGAGCAATGGATTAGGTCTTCTAGTAGCTTTCTATCTCTACTCCACGTATGAAAAATCGTCTTTAATTTTCGTCAGTACTTCTCTGAGTATTATTAGTGATGTGTCAATCTCTTAGATGAATTACGTCTAGTCGTGTAAATATTTAGAACTTATAAAATTCAGGCTAGCGTTGCGGTGTCGTGGGGCGGGTTCTTTCCCCCCAGTACAAGGACCCACTACAAAAGAATTTCGCGTCCACGAATTACTGGAGTCAAATAAAAGTTGACCGAAGTCGAAAAGGAGGTAACCAACCAAGGGTCACCTAAAGACGATGGACTTTCTCGTGCTCACGACTGTTGATACAGCTGGGCTTTTCGGGCCCCACATTGGGCGCATGCACGTTGTGGCGCGGTGCGAACAACAGTCGCTCTCGCAGCTCCAACCTGATTCCCTCCAAGAAGAGACTGAGAAACTCAGACTCTAGCATGGGGCTCATCAGACGTTCCAACAGGCAACACAGGACTTTGTAGTAGTCATTTACGGTCTTCCGCGCCTGTTGGTGTCTGTTCCGGATCCGCTGCTTCAAGGAGTCATCCCCCTCGATTGATGCGAACTCCCGCAGTGCTATATGCCTCAACATCTCCCAGTCAAACGTGGAAGAAAGATTCACAAACCTCCAAAACCAACAGAGCGCGCTGCCAGTGAATAACACTTGGGCGCACCATATGACCGCTTTCATATTGCCCCTAAGTTCAACCACGCCATGTTCTCAACCCTTTGCTGAAAGGCTCCGATGGTCATAGGGTCATTTTGGCCTGCAAATGCCAACATCCAGCCAGCCACTATCTTGGCTACTTTGGACGATGGAAGATCTCCTCGCTGGGTGGATGGTAGCTGATCCCAGGTGTCGAGATGGTGGATCTGGTGGTGGTGGATCCGGAGATGGTGGATATGGAGGTGGTGGGCCAGACGATTGCTCCAATTGCTGCTGGATTCGTTCCATGCTGGCAGGCATTGCCTGCATGGCGTCTAATAGTTGTGACCTTCTTTAATAAGGGCAAAAATGCTTCCAGCGAGAAAATCGGGGCGCACCGATCGAAATAGCGGTGTCTGATTGACACCGGAAGGAGATCGATAGGAGTCGTTTGCTGCCAATAGAAGTTCTGCAGAAGCTGCAGTAGTGGGTAAAGCACCAAACGACAGTCACGTTGAAGTTAGCCGAGCCCCAGAACTGTCAACACAAACAACAGCGAGTGCTGCAGCTTTATCGACAGGCAAAGGTTTTCATCAATGCAACAGCTATCTCTGCTACAGGCAAACTCTCGTCCACGTGATTATCACTGTCCAATATATCATCAGCGCTAATCCCACATCAAAGTCTTGGACAGCTGGGGCGATTTTTGGAATGTATTTGAAAACAAGTTGGGTAAACAGACCTACGCTCATGTCAGAAGGGTTTTGTATTCAATTTGCAAAATGCAGTCACCAGATCAAATCAAATCAAGCAACATGTCAAAGATGATTTTATTGGAGAAAATATGAAATACGAAGATCATACTATTGTTAACAAAGTTGAATGAATTTAGACTTCTGAGGTTTTCAGTATTGTTTTACTCATAAATACCTCCCTTGATAATTATTTCAGACGTCCATCCGCGACGGAGGAAACACATTTTACATGTATTTCCCCCCTGTGCCCCCACTGAAGCAAAAACTGACAATTTAAGAACTGTTTTGAAAAGCTCCCATGAAAACTTTCATTTCATACTCATATCGGCTACCTTTGATGATTTTTTTTCCAGAAGCCACTCTCCTGTACTGTTATCATCGATTAATGGCCAATTTTTTCGAATCCTAGAATGGTTACAAAGCCCTTTTGCTAGGAGCTATCTCCCGCCTCCTTGACTTGTTTCACCTATGAGCATTAATTGTAGGTACTCATCTCCAGTCATTCATTAAATTGAATCAAGTGTTCAAAGCATGCACCTTAAACGTTGAAGTTGGGAAAAAATAACTCAAAATTATTCAATCTTCGCATTTAAAACAGCCACTATTTTGTTTTACGATTACTGATACCACTAGATGAACCGATTCTCAAAGATATACATGACACCTTTCATTTCTGAAATTTTCATGCAAATCCTAGCAAAACTGTAGTGTCTGAGTCGGTAAAAAGCGCATGTTGTTCCATAGCCATATGTTGCCATAGTAGTAAATGCAGCGCATATTGTTCCATAGTAATACAGGAAAATTCAAACCGCTATAACTTCGCTAAATGTCATTTAATCTTTATGAAACTTTCAGGATAGATTAATCTTATAAACAGTCATCTGTGTACTGAGTTTCATTCAATTTAAGGGTACCCCTCAAGATTTTATTCAAGAAAACATAAAATCGATAAATCATACTATTACTAACAAAGTTGAGTGAATTGTGACTTCTCACGTATTTGTTGTTGTTGTACTCGCCAAGGCCTACATTCTTGATTTTTTTCAGATTTTTCGATCACAGGTGTCCAATCGAAGCAAACTTTGCCAAACTAAGACCTGTTTTGAAAAGTTCTCATCAAGACCTTTCATTTGATACCCATATCGGCTACCTTTAATGAAATTTTTTTTTTCGGGGGGTCACTCCCCTATATGGGGAGACCCCCCTTAAATACCTTATAAAATTTTTTAGTAGTTGAACTTTGAAGAGAACACCACTTTACACCTACATACAAAATTTGATGTTTCTAGCTAAAGTAGTTTCCGAGAAAAAGTGCTGTGACACACGGACGGACGGACGGACGGACGGACAGACGGACAGACAGGACGCGATTTTAGAAGGGTTTTGTAAAATTATTTTACAAAACCCTAAAAAGAAGCACAAACTCTCAAAACTCTACTTTTAAACAATATTCAAACGTACTTTTCGGTTTTCCGAACATTCATGACGAACGCTTTACTGAACTCTGGCACAAACAACCATTGCTGTGGGTTGTAACGTCTCCCCTAGAAAACAACTAGGCCTTTTCATTTCGAGTGACTTTCGTCACGCATAACTTATTGTTAAATGAAATATTTCGAGACAAGTTTATTGACCCCTTTCGGATTCGTCCACCGATAAAACAGGGCTCCAACTACACTTTCATGTAAACAGCATTCCACATCGAAAACACTGCGTCGATCTCTGAATTAGTTTTCCGGTGTCGAATAAACTTTTAGCCCATTGTTAACAAAAGGGTTTTTCGAGATGAAGTCATGAAGCATACTACTAAGTTTGCGTGTGGTTTAAAGACACGATTTTTATGATACCGAAAGAAGCATTTAGAGAAAAGATTTCTTAGTGGCATACTAAAGTAGAAAAATGATGCAAAAAAGAGTGTTTGTGAAGTCGAAAAGAAGCTGATTTTACAAATGTTTTGCGATGATTTTTTTAAGAAACGAAACGAACACAAAAATTTACCATAATAATTGTAGATTCTTTTGATAAACACAATCAATACGAATAAATATATATTTTATGGAAATGAAAATAAAAGAAGAAACATTTAACGTAAGCAATAAACGTTATAGTTTTCACAATAAGTAAAATGTCAAAAAGCATATTATACGAGTAGACAGATACATTTCACAATTGATAAATCCCGATTCCCCGCACAATTTTTTTCCGAGAAGAAGCAATAGATACGAAAATAGTCTTTATAGTATTCAACAACCCATACAATACTTTTCTTTCGCAATTTCATCATTTATATCACACCATAATTTTGTTTAATATATCCCAATTTCGAACGTTATTTTCGTATAATTTACTCCGTATCTTCGGATTTAAATTAAATTTGTAGTTATGGTCATACGTAGGATATTCGAAACTATTTAATTTTCAATCAAATCAACCCATTGATGTGTCACTCTCAGAAAGTTTATTTATCCAGGACCAAGGTATTACTGAAAAATATGAACATAGTATACGATAATATTAAACAATGCCATTGATTTATTTGCCTAACGAGGCCTAGCCCAAACTAATTTGTCAAATGGTTCCAAGCTTGGTTCTAAGTCTGATAGAGGAGGCGTTTGGTATTTAGTCCGGAAGCTGTGCGCTCCAGGAGGTCTCACACTCAGGGCATAAAAAGTATTCAACTTACCACTACATAAATATTATTTATTTGAACTCTGTTTCCTTTGAGTGATTTTCGTGTTGCTGATTTGAATCATTTGTTTTGCCCTTATTTAGAGTCCTAGCTTTTCGAGATTCCTTCGAAAAAAATGAGAAAACAAAATCGAAATATTTTAAATACTCAGTTTCAGTAACGCATTCAAAGTCAAAGTCAAAAGCGATTTATTTAATACTAATCGTTATAAATTTTAAAAGAATACAAAGCAAAATCCAAACAATAGCAATAAAAAAACTTAATGGCCCAAAGGGCTCTCTAAATTTGTACGTTATCATTCATCACATTTGAAAAAAAACTATAGCAAATTCAAATCAATGGATTATTACATATTTTCAAAATTCAATTGGAAAAAGGAGAAAAAAACAACCAACACTATTCTAAAATTATTTATAACCTTAACACAACAGTGAACTTTGATCCTACACCTAATATGTTTTAACTTAATTCTAAAAAATGCAATCAAAAACTTTATCTTATACTTAAAAAAAATCTATAACAATGTTCCTGACCTAAGCGTTTTACCTTATTTCTAACCTAATATAATAAACATAATATAAACCTAACCTATACCTAATTTTTAACAAAAATAAACAACAACACTAAATGTAGCAATAATGAGCTGAAACTCAAAAACTAAATAACGAAAAACACCAAAACTGAAAATAAACACGAATAATTTAGACATTTTCATTCAGCCACCAATACCTAGATTGCCCCGTCTCAACTCGATCAGCTTCAACGAATCTAGCAAATGAGTATCTCCATTGGAATTGTTGGTTTCGTGAACTCAAATTCGGAGGATATTTTATCTTCTTATCGGTGGCCCGTCGATATATGTGATATATGACTAGGACGCCGTCAGAATCAAAAACATATCGATTCATGTTCAAATACACGAATGCTTCTGGAGGAATGAAGCCAGTAGCGATGCAAGTCCCAATATACCCGTCTGTAGGGTGGAACGGCTGTGAAATCCAAGGGTTTTCACTCACAGTCACAGATCTTGCGATATGATTCCGAAGAAGCTTCAATATGAAGATATCGACTCCTGTCACTTCAGCAGTTTCATAAATTTTTCTATTCGATATATGTTTCCAATCCGTCTCAGGCATTCTGTACAAACCAGTACATGCACAAAGACATTTCTTTTCGAAAACTCTTAATTTTTCCATAGTACTAGTACTCTGGTTATACCAGATCTGACATCCATATGTCAAAACTTGTCTAACCAGTGTCTTGTAACAGATAATTTTGACCTTTTGATCAATGTATCTGGAATGAAAGAGTTTTCGAAGGGCCATGACTGCTTTGAGTGCCTTACTGAGCATGATTTTCACATGTTCGGTATAACATAGATACTGATCGAGATAAACACCGAGGTATTGAACACAGGATTTATGTGGAACCCGTTCAAGACTACCCTCGCCAGCCATGATGTGGAAATCTTTCCAATTACGTTTCAGGTCTTGACTGACCCCCTGCAGCGTTGTCCAAAACAAGATTGTTTCACACTTCTGCGCGTTGATTTTCATTCGCCAATTGTCAGTGTACAGCTGCACATCATTGAACATTTTTTGGAGATTGCTCTGAACTATTGTAGCTTTTCGGTCTGCCGTGTAGATGATCAGATCATCAGCAAATGCTACCGATGATCGCGTTGGCGAGACGTTAAAATCAAAGCTGTTCAATAGCTTGCGAATGAAGATTGAGAAGAGCAGAGGCGCAGTAACTGTTCCCTGCTGTAGACCATTCAAGACCTTGAACTCGCGCATTGTTGTCAGATTTCCATCAGTTACAACAAATGATTTCCCGTATAACATATTACACATCATGGCGACAAGGTGTCTGGGGAACTTGTCCTGAAGGAGTTTAAAAACTAGTCCATCTAACCACACAGTATCGAAGGCTTTCTTCATATCAATGAGACCCGCTCCAATACATTGTCTATCATTTAGATTCCAACAGATGTCTGAGGTTACTTTCGTTATTGCATGTGTGGTCGAATGCCTGGTACGAAAAATAAATTGGCAATTCGGCATCAACTCATTTTCCTGAATGTGGGCGTTTAATGCTCTGTTGAGTATCACTTCAATTATTGCATATTGAACAATATGCAATAATTCCTAACAGCGACCTCCGGCAAATGTCGGAGGATTACATTTGGAATACCATCAGTACCACATGATTTCTTGTTGTTTATCCTGCGAAATATGAAACACAAGTCTTCATAGCTGACAAAATAATCAATAAGATTCAAGCTCGGTATGAGGTCAGATGTTAATGTTTCATTGAATTGAAGATTTGATTGGCCGTTCAGGCTTCATTTGAAGTCGGAAACTTTAGCTTCAACGACCTCTAAAAATATTTCATTCCCTCTCTCAGAGTTTGGTAGATGAACCAATTCAAAATGTGTTCCAATCAGGGTAAGTTTATCCAATCCTTCACAAATAATCCTGTTTCCATTTCTATCCGGAGTCGTGCTATCAATTTCGATACCAGCCCTATTGAGAAGATTTATCTCATCACTAGTAACTTCAAGATTCGATACCTTCACTCGAGACTTCTTGCGGAATATGCTATACACTTTCGCAAACACGCCATCTGGGTCCTGTGGGCCATTACCCCTCAATTTTTCCGCCCATTGATTGCTGGCCTCACTCCTGAAGTATGAATGGACTAAGTTCCGGACATTCTTCAGATGTAATTTCAACAAAGACAACGAGGGATGGTTATAGTCCAAAAATCGTCGATAGATATTGTTAACGCGTGTGAGAAGAAGGCTTTTCAATCTTTTCAACCTTGCGATGGTTGGTGTTTCATATCCTTCCATATTGTTTCGATGTTTTATCTTGGGAACTACTTTCTCAATCGTTTCCAACGTCAGCTTCTCTAACTTCGACAAATAGACATCTGTTTTCATTGTTAGTTAGATTCCTGTCATTAGGAACCACTGAGCAAGCGTTCCCACCATCAGAAGGAGGACATTGCTTCTGGTACTCGCGATTAAACTTCTTTTGAAACTTTCCCCAGTCTGTTTTTTTTTAATTCAACCAATGATTTTCATGTTGAACTGGAATGAGGAAGAAATCATCCCTGTGATGATTGATTTCCATTACGATTGCGTTATGGTCGCTATCATAAGGAAGCACCTGCAGTTTCCGTTGAGGACTATTAAAGCTGAATTCAAGTCTTGCGGCAGCAATGCAAAGGTCCAAATATGAATTTGTCCTAGGGTATGTTGGGAACTCCGACCCATATAGATTGCACCTGTATTCAATTTGGTTCTCTGTTATCCACGATTTCAGGAATGCACCTCTTGGATTATTGGTGGCGTTCAGCCATGATGTATGCTTGGCGTTCAGGTCACCGGCAAGAATATAATAGTTATGCAGCCTGTTCAATTCGAGTATTTTGAACGAGGAATTGAGTTCCTCCTTGAGCTTGAGAACAGTTCCACCAGTTGCATAGGCAGAGATAACGAAGAGGTTATCCCCACCTGACAGTGAGATTTTGATAACGGACACTTCAAGAGATCCTAAGCTTTAGAATTCGACTTTTTCAATCTTTTGGAAACGATAGGGTCTTCGAACCAATATCCCGGTGCCACCTTCCCCATCACCTGTTACCCTATCGTTTCTTACGAACTCAAAATCCTTGAATCTCATGGAGTGCCATGAACTGAGGTGGGTTACGGTGAGAAGCACGATGTCAGGCTTTTGTCTGGAAATGAATTCAAGGAGATAATCACGCCGATGTAAAGTAACAATGGAGTTGACGTTGATCGAGATGAGATGAATCCTATCCGTGGGAATGTGGCTGGATGACAACTTATTTTGAGGCATTTGAAAGCCCTAAACGCTGAAAAACAATGTTAATTTTCGAATCTTGTTTATCGATTCGCTCCGATAAGGAATTCAGTTGCTGATAAATGTTAAGGAGCAGCTCATTATTGCCACTACAGTAACGCATTTTAGTCTAGTGAAAGTCGTTAGATTTTATATCGAATCGCAAGTGTTGGGAGATTTATATTCATGAATTGATTGCCGATAGATATGAAACAAGTTGGTAAACAGACCTACGCTCATGTCAGAAGGGTTTTGTATTCAATTTACAAAATGCAGTCACCAGATCGAATCAAATCAAGAAACATGTCAATGACGATTTTATTGGAGAAACTATGAAATTCGAAGATCATACTATTATTAACAAAGTTGAAAGAATTTCGACTTCTGAGGTTTTCGTTATTGCTATACTCATAAATATCTCCCTTAATAATTATTTCAGATGTCCATTCGCAAGGGAGGAAACACATTTTTCATGTATTTCCCCCCTGTGCCCCACTGAAGCAAAAACTGACAGTTTAAGAACTGTTTTGAAAAGCTACCATGGAAACCTTCATTTCATACTCATATCGGCTACGTTTGATGAATTTTTTTCAGGAGCCACTCTCCTGTACTGTTACCATCGATTAATGGCCAATTTTTTCGAATCCTAAAGTTGTTACAAAGCCCTTTTGCTAGGAGCTCTCTCCCACCTCCTTGACTTGTTTCACTTATGAGTATTAATTGTAGGTACTCATCTTCAGTCATTCATTAAATTGAATCAAGTGTTCAAAGCATGCACCTTAAACGTTGAAGTTGGGAAAAAATAACTCAAAATTATTCAATCTTCGCATTTAAAACAGCCACTATTTTGTTTTACGATTACTGATACCACTAGCTGAACCGATTCTCAAAGATATTTATGACACCTATCTTTCCTGATTTTTACATGCAAATCCTAGCAAAACTGTAGTGTCTGAGTCGGTAAAAAGCGCATCTTGTTCCATAGCCATATGTTGCCATAGTAATACATGCAGCGCATATTGTTCCATAGTAATACAGGAAAAATCAAACCGCTATAACTTCGCTCAATATGATTCAATCTTTATGAAACTTGCAGAGTTAATCAATCTTATAAATAGTCATCTGTGTACTGAATTTTATTGAATTTAAGGGTACCATTAAGATTTTATTCAAGAAAACATAAAATCGATAAATCATACTATTACTAACAAACTTGAGTGAATTGCAACCTCTCACGTATTTGTTGTTGTTGTACTCATTAAGGCCTACATTCCTGATTTTTTTCAGATTTTTCGGATCACAGGTGTCCAATCACGAGGGGGGGGGGACACAAATTTCTCGTGTATTTCCCCTCCCTGTGCGCCCCTCGAAGCAAACTTTGCCAAACTAAGACCTGTTTTGAAAAGTTCTCATGAAGACCTTTCATTTGATACCCATATCGGCTACCTTCAATGAAATTTTTTTTTCGGGGGGTCACTCCCCTACATGGGGAGACCCCCTTAAATACCTTATAAAATTTTTTTGTAGTTGAACTTTGAAGAGAGCACCACTTTACACCTACATACAAAATTTGATGCTTCTAGCTAAAGTAGTTTCCGAGAAAAACTGCTGTGACACACGGACGGACGGACGGACGGACAGACAGACAGACGGACAGAGGGACAGACAGGACGCGATTTTAGAAGGGTTTTGTAAAATTATTTTACAAAACCCTAAAAACGAATAAAATGACTTTCCAAGCCCAACGGAGTATCTAACAGTTCAAAACCATTTTGCTTTGTTCATTTGGTTTCCACATCTTATCTGTTGAATCAAATCAATTTATCATATGTTTTACACCCACATAAACCCAAGTTAGCTTACTCGAAAGAAAGAACAAAGTTCAAATCGCAAATCTGTAGCTGATACTCGCTCCTTAAGCTATTAAACTTTTGGGATCATCTTTGACGATAAATTGCTGGGTATAGCTTAAACTAGAAAGCTGATAATGTTTCTGCATTGTTTTCCGCTTTTTAAATTACGTTACTTGTACATAGCTTAATTTGATTAGTTGATTGCAATATCTCGTTGAACTTAGTCGCTTATAAACGATAGGATACGCAAAAAGTTTCGAACAATTAAAAATAAAAAAAAGTGCTTACTATAATATTATATGCTAGATGTTAGCTGTTATGAAGGTAATCAGAAAACCTATTGCCACAAGTTCTTGCCCCTGATTTTATTTCTTTACTGGCACAATCTCTAATTCACTTATATTTACTTTAGCTATTTTACGTCTTATTTATCCCGGAATAGTATCCATATAGTTTTTCTTATTTTGTAAACAATATCGGTATAACCTTATTCGCAACATGTTTAGCAAATTCTTTTTTGTTTTTTTTTTTTGATAATATTAGGTTATATTTTAATATCTTTCTAATTACCGCCCATGACTTATGTATAACGTTTCCATTTTCAGACATAAGTCAGAAAGCACTTGTTTTGCATTCAGCTGTCTTCCTCATAAAGAAAAGAAATGAAAAGAAAATTGTTTACAATTTTTCTTATTTTTTTTTTATTTATTGAATTTTTAAGGTCTAATTAATGACAAAAATAAAAAAATATGGAACAAAAAATTGTAATGTGACGCCTACGCCCGGGAATCGAAGTGATTCCGATCCCGAACCCTTGCACTCGGCCAGGTGGGTATGATCTCGAAATGCAAGCGGACGTCATCTTTCGTGCGGATATCTTGCGCAGAAAATATTTTTTTTTCTTTTCCAAATATTTAGATCTGTGGATTTAAATATGTGCAACAGAATATTGAACTAAACCCCGACGCATTTCGAGACATATCCATTTGGGATTGCCCCTCCACCGTGGCCATCGAAAAACTATGCCACTGGCAACAAATGGAGATGCACATTGCCGCCATGTGGCGTGCCATTCCACACACATCTGTTTTGTCGGTGGTTGTCGAAGTGACAGCCCGACGCAACAGGTGGAGGAAAAACGTGTGAAGGATAACCTCCGATATCATTGGAGTGTCGTGCTGATGTCCTTTAGAGGGCTTTTTCGGGCGTGTTAGCGGTGCTGAAGCTAACGGAGGGCTGGTTGCTTCTCCGTTTTGGAAGGGGTTAATACCTGTGGTCAGATTCGAGTCTTGATCAAACCGATCCGAAAACCAGAATTGAGAGGGGACACCAACGTATTAAAGAAAGCACAACACATTGTCCGAGGGAATGACAGGATCTACCAGCGCGGATCAACTTACGGCAGATGTTAATAAAAAAAGGCCCAGCTCGATTTAGAGTTCCTGTGACAGTTTTGAAGCATGTCTTGTCGAGGGAGGTAACCTATGTATGGATAAATATACAGTCGGATATTTGGAGGCTAGCAAGTAAGTTTCACGATAGAAATATCAGCAGTGCCCACGTCATTCATTTGACGGAATAAGTTCCAGAGCTAAATATAAGTTGCGCACAATCTCGCCATTAATGTCGTACGACAGATTAAACCTAGTTTTGGGAGCTGTTTCCGAAAGTTAGGTTAGATTATGCAAAAAGAACTTGACGAGCTAGATGTGCCAACAGAGGAACTCCAAGATACGGTGTTTATTACATATGTCATTGTAATTGATTGTATCGGTAGCTAATTTTATCGCCTTTTACGTTGCACCAAAATATGTCGAGTGAATGTGGCCGTTTACATTATTCTATGCTCTTCAATCGGTGGCTTAACTGTGATGTTTTGCAAAGTGTTAGGGCCTTCTATTCGGGATACCATATTAGGAAAATCGAATGACTTTGGAACATGACTTCCTTGGATCTTAATCCTAGCGACAGATATGTGTATCGCTGTGCAAATGAACTATTTGAATAAAGCCTTGGATATTTTTAATACAAGTGTCGTTACACCAGTATAGCACGTAATGTTTACCACTCTCGTAATTGTAACATCTGCAATTTTGTTTAAAAAAAAAAAAAAATGAACTCCTAGACTGAATGAAGGCAAAGAAATAGAAATCTTCATAACTTAAACAAAAAACGGTTTTCCTCCGATCAACGAACGCTGCCAGTTTATGTAAACCTAATCGCTAATGAACCTTACAATTGAAAGGACCTAGCAAATCAGGAGAAATGTGTTTAGTTAATGTACTCTGCGTCCTAGGAAATCTATATTAAATATCCAAAATAAGAATGTAGAAATTCAACTCAACTACCTTCAAAACCTACTTAAAAAGGAAGGAAATAAAACCCATACTGAAACTTTGTAAAGCAAATATTTAGAGTAACAATTAATGAATACCATTTAGAAAAGAATTAAAAAAATTAAATGGAAAGCAAACAACACATTGTACCAGATCTAATATTACTTTTCTAGTTGTTTAAAAGAAAAAAATGAGACATTTGATGGACAAGAGAAAATTTTAAGTTTTATGCTGGGAAATGACAAAACAAAAAAAAAGAAAAATGATATTGATTGATTGATATACTCTGTCGGAAAATAAACACAAGTAGGAATGAAAAATAAAAACAAATAGGAAAGGAAAATATAAATGAAAGAGAGATGCTATGAAATGTTGGAGATAACTAAATTATTAATGAAGGTATTAAGATAAAAAGGACAAAATGTGTTTTTGCTCCTCATATTTGTAAATTTATTATTTTTTTTATGAACGATTATTAAAAGTCTAAAGTAAAGAAAAGGAAAAAAAAAAATTAAAGACAATCGGAGGTATTTTCAAGTAAAGGTGAACGGTGAATAAGGTTAGATGATTCGCAACCAGTATAAATTCAAGGAATTGTGATGGGAAGATCAAATGAAAAAGAGAAAAATGCAGCAAACGTATTTTGAAGCGATCTACTACTTTATTTGGTCCTTTCTATTAGCTAGTCGAAGTCTTAAAGGCCTGAATTCAAAAGGAATTGTAAGCGAGTCGATTTATTGCAATTGAAAAATGGTTGAAAAGCATTACAAAATCAATGAATTATACACTGGGATATCATGTACAATAAAATAAGCAAAGAGAAGACAGTTTGATATTGGCTTTTCGCATATATATACAATATTTTCCTTTTTTTAGGGTTTTGTAAAATAATTTTACAAAACCCTACTAGTTTCGCGACCAGTCTGTCCGTCTGTCCGTCTGCCCGTCCGTCCGTCCGTCCGTGTGTCACAGCAGTTTTTCTCGGAAACTACTTAAGCTAGAAACATCAAATTTTGTGGGTAGGTGTAAAGTGGTGATCTCTTCAAAGTTCAACTACAAAAAAATTTCGTAAGGTATTTAAGGGGGTCTCCCCATATAGGAGAGTGACCCCCCGAAAAAAAAATTTCATTGAAGGTAGCGGATATGGGTATCAAATGAAAGGTCTTGAGGAGAACTTTTCAAAACAGGTCTTAGTTTGACAAAATTTGCTTCTAGGGGCGCACAGGGAGGGGAAATACACGAAAAATTTGTGTCCACCCCCTCGCGATTGGACACCTGTGATCCGAAAAATCTGAAAAAAATCAGGAATGTAGGCCTTGGTGAGTACAACAACAACAAATACGTGAGAAGTCACAATTCACTCAACTTTGTTAGTAATAGTATGATTTATCGATTTTATGTTTTCTTGAATTAAATCTTAACGGTACGTTTAAATTCAATGAAATTCAGTACGTGGATGTGGATATTTAGCGATGTTATAGCGGTTTGAATTTTCCTGTATTACTATGGAACAATATGCGCTGCATTTATTACTATGGCAACATATGGCTATGGAACAACATGCGCTTTTGACCGACTCAGACACTACAGTTTTGCTAGGATTTGCATGAAAATTTCAGGAATAATAGGTGTCATGTATATCTTTGAGAATCGGTTCAGCTAGTGGTATCAGTGATCGTAAAACAAAATAGTGGCTGTTTTAAATGCGAAGATTGAATAATTTTGAGTTATTTTTTCCCAACTTCAACGTTTAAGGTGCATGCTTTGAACACTTGATTCAATTTAATGAATGACTGAAGATGAGTACCTACAATTAATGCTCATAAGTGACACAAGTCAAGGAGGTGGGAGAGAGCTCCTAGCAAAAGGGTTTTGTAACCATTCTACGATTCGAAAAAATTGGCCATTAATCGATGATAACAGTAGAGGAGAGTGGCCCCTGAAAAAAAATTCATCAAACGTAGCCGATATGAGTATGAAATGAAAGTTTTCATGGGAGCTTTTCAAAACAGTTCTTAAACTGTCAGTTTCTGCTTCAGTGGCGCACAGGGGGGAAATACATGAAAAATGTGGTTTCCTCCCTCACGAATGGACATCTGAAATAATTATCAAGGGAGATATTTATGAGTATAACAATACTAAAAACCTCAGAAGTCGAAATTCGTTCAACTTTGTTAATAATAGTATGATCTTCGTATTTCATATTTTCTCCAATAAAATCGTCTTCGACATGTTTCTTGATTTGATTCGATCTGGTGACTGCATTTTGTAAATTGAATACAAAACCCTTCTGACATGAGCGTAGGTCTGTTTACCCAACTTGTTTTTGTTTGTTTTTCTTTCAAAATACAATGAATTGTTGAACATTAAACTTCGGTCTTTCCATTTCGTTTTAACGGACCGGGTATAGGACCCGCATCGATGGCAGGCTCCTCCACTAATATGAGCTAGCCATCGGGCGCGCTCCTCCGTTTTTTGTCATTCAACAGGGGCTCTTGCCAGGTAGAGTGGCCTTCCGCTCGCGTGCCCTTTTACGGTATAGAGTTATATAATTCGATCACATAATTCTATAACGTAAATTGGTCACGTCTATATTTCTCATTTGATGGGAAAATTCATGCAGATTATGTATGCATGAGTTTTCCACTCAAATGGGAATTATATCATCCGGTTGGGAGGATGCGAGGGGGCACCACCTCCATCTGGACGCCCCACTCTTATTAGTGGGCCGTAAGAGTCTTCGGTAACGGTGAAGTCGTTTAATCTCCGTCTGTCTTCCCCAGGTCCAGTATGTCCTTTGAGTCAGCAATTTCTGAACCTTAGTTGATTACCTCCTTTCCAACTTTGTCTGACGTTTATTCGACGCCAGAAATTTGTGAATGCGAAATGCTCGGTATGTAGGGTCCTCAAATGACGGATGTACGTTCCCCAAATGGATGAAACTTTTTTCCTGATGACATAATTTAATAAATAGTAAACTATACTAGTATAATTATATACATTATAAAAACTAAAAGAAAATTACACAAGAGAAAGGGATACGAAATTAACTGATTTGATAGAGTTATGAAGTTTTATTGGCTTGTTCCATCTGGCCGGTATTCTAGTGAGCAATAGACGGTCGTTCGAAGATTTATGAGGAGAAAATGGGTTTGTCGTACAATTTTTTCACCTGATAATGAACTGAAAAATTTCAAGTTCTTTGTGAAGTGTACCCGCTAAGATGACATAAATATACGAGATGAAAAAAAAAACAGTACAATACGCTAGCAGCAGTTCGCATATTTTTGATATTTATAACGAACTGTCAAAATAATTATTCACCTGAACATGATGTTGCTTTAGTTGAAAAACTGGAAGGATAGTTTGTACAGTACATTCCTTTAAAATTGAATAACTACGGTGTAAATATTTATGCTGTTATCAATGCCCAAATGTCTTATACACATATTTTAGAAATATATGCAGGTAAACGGCCAGGCGGCAGTGAATAGCAAGATGTGGTCTTGTTTGACCGCCATTTGGTTCAGGATGTAATATAACTTGCGACAACTAACACGATGATGGCCAAGTTGATGAAGTCACATGGAAACCACAAATGATTTTGAATTATAATGCCACCAAATCTGGAGTTGATGTAGTTGACAAATTGAGTGCTACATATAGTGTAGCAAGAAATATACGAAAATGGCCAATCTTGATTTTCTTTGCACTATTAAGTGTAGTAGTATTAATGCGTAGATAATAGGTTTTCAATAAAACCCCCATTCAAAGTCAAGTAGAAGACGAGGTTTTTTGAAAGCCCTATATAAAGGCTTATGTTCAGAGCAGTTTCGAAGGGCACAAGGGGAATGCTTATTCAACTATAAAATGAACTACGTGAGTCTCAGTCTACATCGAATCAGAAGCCGGCATCTGCAATTATAGATGGACAGAAAAAAAGGTGTTCAAAATGCCGTCAAATAAAAACTGCTATTCAGGATACAAATGTGTGAAATGTAATGTAGAAGTACTTTTTTGGAGCGTGCCAAGATAATATATGAAAAATGTTGTGATTCAGCTTTTACACTGCCTCAACTTGGCTCATGAAGAACATTTCATTATTCTAATTTTTATGATTATGTTAACTTGTTTGGTGAAGTGGAAGTAAATGTTGAATGAAGTTGTAAAATGTTATCTGAAAATATAAATACTTGTTTTATGAAGTGAAAGTTGAATCAAATTTTAAAATGTTATTCGAAAGTATAAATATTATGATTATGTTAACTTGTTTTGTAAAGTTTAAGTTATTTTGGGAATATTAAAACTTCATCAGTTTTCGATATTTCCCTTTATTTAACATACCAACCTTTACCTGCTTACCTCTACCTGAAAAATTGCGTGTGTATATTAGAACCTCTGTACGCTAAATTGCGCCTGATCGCGTGAGGGCTTGCGTTGGGCCCCACGGAAAGTTAATATTGCGCTGGAACTCGCCAGTCCGACAAAACATGACTGTGATATACATTAACCTCGAAACTGTAGATTACTTTGTTAATCTTGAAGGCACAAAATCTTTTAAATCAATGGTATTGCGGTTTCATCATGGATGATAGACACTCATCAGGAGCTGCTAAATGCCATCATCTACACTGCATGGTCCCAAGGTGAACATTGGACCCTTTATAAGCATGTGGGAACACGCCCAACGTGCAACTTATATTGAACTGCAGGTTTCCATACTAGATTGTGGTTATCAACTCAAATAAAAAGTGTTGATACAATGACAAAGTCGCAGTTTCGCTGACACCAGCCCTCTTATGCTGGAAACGCTGGTCTCCCTCGGGCCAAGAACATGTGCTATCATGTTGCTAGCAAAGATGGCCCGGGCGAAAAATAAGTGGTTCTTTCACTCGGGAAACCGGCACCATTGTACCAAACACTTTTGATTTGAATGGTATTAGTTTATTTGATTTCCATGAAGTCACTCCCACCTCACTATTTCAAAGCTCAAGTATCTTATTTAACGAAGAGCACTGCTATGTTGATACATTTGTACCAAAAAGATTTGAAGTGATTTCTTCTCAACAGATAATCTTATTGTTGAAAATATACTGAATTAAATGAATTCAATACCATTTGATTTATCCTCTAAACCTTTAAAAAGACCACCTGATTTTTTTTTGCAATCCATGTGTAATTTAAATAGAGCGCATTCATAATTGCAAGCGCTTTTTTCGATATTTTGAAATACTTTGAACAGTGTTTGTATCTTTCTTCAGTCTTTTCAAGCTCAAATCTGTTCACATAACAATCAGACCATAATGGTACTTTATTTTTCTAAATATGTCACAATCTCGATCAATATTTGACGGATAATGGGTGGGTTTTTAACAAAATTTTTGTTGTCTAATTTTGCAATAAAATTTAAGTTATGTTTTTAGGGTTTTGTAAAATAATTTTACAAAACCCTTCTAAAATCGCGTCCTGTCTGTCCGTCTGTCCGTCTGTCTGTCCGTCCGTCCGTCCGTCCGTCCGTGTGTCACAGCAGTTTTTCTCGGAAACTACTTAAGCTAGAAACATCAAATTTTGTTTGTAGGTGTAAAGTGGTGATCTCTTCAAAGTTCAACTACAACAAAATTTTTGTAAGGTATTTAAGGGCGGTCTCCCCATATAGGGGAGTGACCCCCCGAAAAAAAAATTTCATTGAAGGTAGCGGATATGGGTATCAAATGAAAGGTCTTGATGAGAACTTTTCAAAACAGGTCTTAGTTTGGCAAAGTTTGCTTCGAGGGGCGCACAGGGAGGGGAAATACACGAAAGATTTGTGTCCCCCCCCCCCCTCGCGATTGGACACCTGTAATCCGAAAAATCTGAAAAAAATCAGGAATGTAGGAAAAAAATCAGGAATGTAGGACTTGGTGAGTACAACAACAACAAATACATGAGAAGTCACAATTCACTCAACTTTGTTAGTAATAGTATGATTTATCGATTTTATGTTTTCTTGAATAAAATCTTAACGGTACCCTTAAATTCTATGAAATTCAGTATACAAATGATTATTTATAAGGTTGATCTATCCTGAAAGTTTCATAAAGATTGAATCATATTGAGCGAAGTTATAGCGGTTTGATTTTTCCTGTATTACTATGGAACAATATGCGCTGCATGTATTACTATGGCAACATATAGCTATGGAACAAAATGCGCTTTTTACCGACATAGACACTACAGTTTTGCTAGGATTTGCATGAAAATTTCAGGAATGATAGGTGTCATGTATGTCTTTGAGAATCGGTTCAGCTAGTGGTATCAGTAATCGTAAAACAAAATAGTGGCTGTTTTAAATGCGAAGATTGAATAATTTTGAGTTATTTTTCCCAATTTCAACGTTTAAGGTGCATGCTTTGAACACTTGATTCAATTTAATGAATGACTGAAAATGAGTACCTTCAATTGATGCTCATAAGTGAAACAAGTCAAGGAGGCGGGAGAGAGCTCCTAGCAAAAGGGTTTTGTAACCATTCTAGGATTCGAACAAATTGTGTTTCCTCCCTCGCGGATGGACATCTGAAATAATTATCAAGGGAAATATTTATAAGTATAACAAAAACAAAAACCTCAGAAGTCGAAATTCGTTCAACTTTGTTAATAATAGTATGATCTTCGTATTTCCTCCAATAAAATCGTCTTTGACATGTTTCTTGATTTGATTCGATCTGGTGACTGCATTTTGTAAATTGAATACAAAACCCTTCTGACATGAGCGTAGGTCTGTTTACCCAACTTGTTTGTTTTGTAATTTCGCACTCCATATGTTTAATAAGATATCTTCCTTTGTTCGTATTTGTGAGTGTTTTGTTGAAAATTTTTCTGACGATGAAACCGTCAGCACTCGAAATTTTTTCATTTTTTGATTGTTTTCTTCTAACATATTCCTCTTTTTCTAATACTTCTTATGTCATTTACTTGAATTTTTTCTTGCATTCTTCTATTGCTTTTCTTAGCATCTTTCTTTAAATGTTCTTCTAATTTCAGGGCCTTGTATCATGAATTTTATAAAGACCTACAAGTTTCACATCCTACCTGCCCATTTGTCAAGCCGTCTGCTCATCTGTCTGTTTGTCCGTGCGTCATAGCAAGTTTCCTCAGAAACTATTGAAGCTACAAAGTTCAAACTCTGTGGGGAGTCTGAAGTGGTAGACTCTCAAAAGTTTAAGTCTTATTAAACGTTTCAAAATTTTTTAAGGGAGTCTCTCGTTATACCAATGGGACCCTTAAATATTATTTTATCAAAGGTAGTCGAGTGGGATGTCAAATGAAAGGATTATAACTTTTAAAATCTGAAACTAAGAAACTGATATTCATTCAACTTTGTTAAAACTAGTATGCTTTGCCGATTCGACGCTATGCATCATAAAATTGTACTTTTGCTACATAAATGTACAGTATGTACAGTATAATAAAACAAGGTCGTTAAGTTCAAAAATCTTACTGAAATGGAATCATAATCAAATGGAAACACTACATCCACACCTAGTAGTGGATGGTATGATATACTTGTATTTATATTTCACATCAACCTAGATACTACAATTCTCTTCGGATTTTCATGAAAATTTGAAGAACAGTACTTTATTTGAATATGTTCAGTTGGCCGAGTATCAGAGAGTTTATTTACAAGGCTATATAACGTCAGCTGTCTTGTGTTTACAAGAGAAATGCTCGGTCTTTCATGTATAATTGAACGACTTCTCGTATGTTCAACAGATTCATAGTGAATCGCTCTTGTCAATAATTTCCAAAAATTGAAAAAAAAATTTTTAATTGAAAATCATCACCATTGAATTATTCAAAGATTTGTCGAATACCTGGAGTTTCGTTTCGGAAGAAGTCTCAAAAAGCGGAAAGACATTCAAGGGCAGTCCCTGTTCATGAACATTCCCCCTAATCTCGCGGCAAAAGCAACGAGATGGAGGAGCCTAATGTCTTCTGTCGTCAAATAGGATGATCATGTCTATCGTCAACTATAACGGGCGAGAAAAAATTAAAGCGAAGATTCGAGAGCAACGAAGAAAAAGAAAAACTGAAAACTTAACAATCGTCGAAATCCAGCAACTGGTCAAAGCTCATGACAAAGTTGAGAAATATGAGAGAGGGAACGAGGAATTCAGACTTAGAATCCAGCCAGTAGAAGAGCTAGTTGGGAAATTAACGTTCAGCAAAGAAAAAGAAACCACCAAGAAACGAAAAGAAGTAAATTCAAAAGCAACCGAAGACAAAAATCAAAGAAACCGCCACCGGAACCGGATCAAGAAGATGTCCTCAGCACAGGCGGAGCAAACGTCAGTACAGACTATTATGCCACGCTAGCTTGGCTAAACGATTCCACAAACATTGAAGAGTATAATGGTAACGAAACTTTTGAACATTGTTTTACTAAACCTGACAATCAATTCATCGAATACTTAAAAATTGAAAATAGAGAGACAAACCAAAAGTTTTGTGTTGCGTCTGTCGTTAATCAAAAAAAAACGAAAAAGTCAATGTCAATGTCAATGTCAATTTAAGACCTGTTTACAAGAGTTCTTATCAAGATCTTTCATTGGATGAAATTTTTTTTTGGGGGGCCACTCCCCTACATAGGGAAACCCCCCTTAAATACCTTACAAATTTTATTTAAATGAAATTTAAAGAGAGCACAACTTTACACTGACATACAAAATTTGAAATTTCTAGCTTAAGTACTTTGCGAGAAAAATTGCTATGACACACGGACGGACAGACGGGTTTTGTAAAGCCCTACTAAATCATCAACATCAACATTTTGTCACTATCCTTAACAACTGCCAAAGAACTCTTCCTGAAACTTGATAGCAAAGCAAAACTAGTACTATGCAATTTGCCTCTGGAGTCATTGGAAGCTACCTGTCGATACGTGAGGTACATTACTATACAAGTCGAGCCAAATAGTCTACCAAAGAACTCTATCTGAAACTCGACAGCGAAGCAAAACTAGTAGAGCTACAAATTAATGAAAACAATAAAAAGCTCATGATACAGTCGAGGAAAAATACCTCAAGCACACAAAATGTCACACTTGGCGACTAGAATTTAAAAAATTTGAGCGAATTTGTGTATTTAGGCGATTTAACGAAAACGGGCGTGAAAGAGACAAAATACGCCGAAGAATTCAGTTCGCAAATAGAATACTTTAATCAGTTTTGAAGATCTTGAAGACCAGCTGCATATAAAGGAAAATAAAGCTCCAAGTATACAAATCTTTGATAGGACCTACATTATGCTATCTGTAAAACATGGACTCTGACCCAAGCATCCGCAAATACGAGTATATTGAACACCTTTGTGCGACGGGTTCTCAGGCGAATAATTGGAGCGAAGCTAGACGGGGACCAATGGCGAATTCTATACAACCATGAGCTGTATGAAATTTCCAGCCGGAGGTCTCAACGATTGTAGGACTGTAAAATCTACAAAAGGCTGGACACATGAATCGTATGGACAAACAACGAATACCCGAAAATGTATTTGTTGGGATGTAGTCATCGAGCAGTCATCTAAGCAAATTGCCAAAAACCAGCATAACATTATTCTAAAATTTCAATTGCTGATTGTAAAACTTAATTACTCAAAACTAAATTTTTCTAAATTATAAAACTTAGAAAGAAAGAATAAAATCTTTAAATTTTTTGTTATAAATATAAATTTATATTCATAAGATTTATCTTTTCATTATGATTTAACCTTTCTTTATATTATTATTTTTATATTAACTTAATAACTCAAATCTGCAATTGAAAATTCTAACTGGAGAATACTGATATAATATAACATTCCACGGATTGCATTGCAAATGCAATCTACAGTGGCCGAGCTTCATCCACTGTAGCGCCGTGACGATACGGTAGACGACGGACAAGCGAAGAGGAAAATTTGCTTGGGCGCTAGAAAACCACCGTTGTTGTATGCAGACTCGGCTGAGATTGAAAAAAAGGCGGGGAGTCTGTTATCAATCGTCACTGTTAACACTTCACGACGCCCAAGTGGTTTACTACTTTCCTACGACAAGTGAAAACCGCTACCGGGATCGTGGTTGAAAAGTCTGCTTTTGATCGTGACAGAGACACGTCGGTAGAACCGCGCTGGCAAGCGATATATTAACGGAATAGTTGAGTGCACTAATGGAAAATCGAGGTATGATCGAAGTATGTGGAGTGAAGGAAGATAAGAGATGGCGCGGGTAGTATACGCGAATAATATAAAGGGATCTTCCTATGTGTAAGATAATGAGTGGTGGCCCCTTGGAGTTTATTTAAAAGTGTTGTAAGGTTGAAGGTATTAAAAAGAAGAAAAGATAAGTCTTTTGGATGTAACGGAGTTTCATAGGCAGCTAATACTAACAGTTGAAACAGAGGATTAGAGATTAATCACCACAAGACATTCATTTGTGCAATACGCGAAACACAGACCTAATAGAGTTGTCGTGATTCTGACTCGTGGAAAGCAGACGAAGGGAGAAAATCGGCGATATCTTCACAGAAGTGGGCACCGTTCCAGTCAATTTGCATTGAAATCGCATAACTGCGATTGAAGTCATCAATTTTGCTGCAATTGCTGCAACCACTTTCAGCTTTAAATAAGCCAGCCCAGCGTTGCGAAAATCAGAAAATCCACAAAGGTCTTACTCAGCAGGCTAGCGAAAAATCGTCTTCGGTTGAAGTAGTGAGTCCGCAAGTATTTAACACGGACTTCGAGTTGCTGAGTGGATTCAAAGATACCAGTAGTGTATGAGCCCGGTCAATGACATGGACTTTTAGCTGCGTGGAGTGTGGAGCGAGTGCACCCACGTGATAATCTCATGACTGCTGAATTTAATAAATTTATTCTTGTTGGACTTGGCTTCGCCGCACTGCACCAACTCCGAACAAAACATTTTTTTACATTTCAATTATCACGGTCTTGGTTAGATTGAAGTGAAAATTGTCCCTATGCCGTGAAAAATTGTAACGAACGAAGTTAAATTAATTTCATCTTTTGAATTGAACCGAAAAGAACATGTCTTTTCAATAATTTTAAGCACAAGGAAGTATTCGGAGGAAGCTTATCTTTACTATTTATCTATTTAAATATATTAGCCAAAAACGTAAGCTTACCAGAATACTTACACTGAACCGAAAAATAAAGAAATTTTGAATTAAATGGTACCCTCGGTCTTGCCTTTCGTAACACATGACCGAGTATGGGACCCGCAACGATGGCCGGTCCCTCAACTATAATGAGCTAGCCATCGGGTGAGCTCTCCCCTTGTAGTTTGTATCAGGTGCTCTTGCCCGCGTAGAGTGGCCTTCGGCTTGTGTGCCCTTTAATGGCATAGTGTTATGTGATTCCATCGCATAATACTTTAAAATAAATTGCCCAAGTTTATATTTCTCATTTAATGGAAAAATTTATGCAAATTATGTTTGTATGAGTTTTTCACTTAAATGAGAAATATATGAGCACGCTCACATTGGATCTTAATCCGGTTGGGAGGGCATGAGGGGATGCCGCTTCAACCTGGATGCCCCACTCTTATTTGTGGGCCATAAATATCGTCGGTAACGACGAAGCCCCTTTAAGTCTATCCGTTTTCTCCAGGCCCAATTTGTCCTCTGACTTAGCAATTTAATAACTCTTAGTAGGTTACCTCCTTTCTCGACTCCGGTCGATACTCCTTTGACCCCAAAATTCGTGGATGCGAAAAATATTTTTGCAGTGGGTCTTGTGCTGGTGCAAATAACCTACCCAACGACACCGCAACGCTAGCCTGCCTATGCATTCACGCGTCCCCAGACGAGTCCAAATCTCGCAGACTCTACCATCCTCGTTTGCCGAGGCAGCAGACCATGGCTGCAGTCCTTTACGGACATCTACACTTTTTATTACAGGGAGAACTGAAGGCCGAAGACCAGTGGGGAAACCGAGGAAACGCTGTTCTGACTCGGTTCACGAAGACAGCACTTCGCTGCTCGCATTGTCCATGGATCGAGACAGTTGGAGCCGCTTTTTGGCAAGGGCCCAAGAGGGGCCGTAGTGCTACGAAGAAGAGAAGAAGAAAAACATCCGGAACTTAATCCGTTCATACTTCAGGAGTGAAGTCATCAATCAACGGGCGGAAAACCTGAGGGGGATTAGCCCACAGGACTCAAATGGTATTTTCATGAAAGTTAATACCATATTTTGAAAGAAGTCTCAAGTGAAGGCATCGAATCTTGAAGTCGCTAGTGATAAAATAGTACGACTCCGGATAGAACTGGGAACAGGATCATATGCGATGGATAGCAAAGATTTGCCTGATTGAAACACATTTTAAATTGGTTCATCAACCAAACCCAGAGAGAAGGAATCAAATATTTTCAAAGGTCATTGAAGCAATTTCATATCAAGCCTGAATGGCGAATCAATTCTTGCTTCCAATGAAAGATTAACATGAGACCTCATACTGAACTTTAATTTTGTTGATTGCTTTGTTAGCTATGAAGAGTTTTGTTTCATATTTAGTAGAATAAACAACAAGAAACCATGTCGTACTGACGGTATTCCAAATTTAGTTCTCTGACACTTGCCTGAGGTAGCTATTGGGAATTATTGCATATTGTTCTACAACATATTGAGCAATTCATACATCCCAAATGAGTTGAAAAAAGGTAGGTTATTTCCGATCTTTAAGAAAGGAAAAGAATCTTCTAGTCCTAAAAGCTATCGCCCAATCAGCTTGCTGCCTAACATCAGCAAGGTGTTTGAAGTGTTACTAAACAAAGCACTAAACGCCCACATTGAGAAATATGAGTTGATGTAGAATTACCAATTTGGTTTCCGCATCAGCCATTTGACCATACATACGATAACGGAAGTAACCTCAGACATATATTGGAAGCTAAACAACAGAAAATGTGTTGGAGCGGGTCTCATTGATATGGAGAAAGTTGTCGATTCAATGTGGCTAGATGGAATAATTTTTAAACTCCTTTATTACAAGTTCCCCAGACACCTTGTCGCCAGGATGTGCAATATGTCATACGGGAAATCATTTGTTGTAACTGATGGAAATCTGACAACAATGCACGAATTCAAGGCCTTGAATGGCCTATAGCAGAGAACAGTAACTGCGCCTCTGCTCTTCTCAATGTTCATTCACAAGCTATTGAACGGCTTTGATTGTAACGTCTTGCTAACGTGATCATTGGTAGCGTTTGCTGATGATCTGATCATCTATACGGCAGAACAAAAAGCTACATAGTTCAGAGCAATCTTCAAAAAATGTTCAATGATGTACAGCTGTACACATACGATTGGTGAATGAAAATCAATACGCAGAAGTGCCAAGCAATCTTGTTTCGGACAACGCTGCAGGGGGTCAGTCAAGACCTGAAACGTAATTGGAAATATTTTACATCATGGCTGGTGAGGGTTAATTTTGAACTTGTCAAAATCATTTTCAGTTAAGCACAAAAAGTAGTCATGAACCCTCAATGACTCTTTTGTTTCAGATATACTGATCAAAAGGTCAAAGTTTTCTGTTTCAAGAACCTAGTTAGACCAGTTTTGACATACGGATGTCAAATCTGGTACAACAAGATTACTAGTACTGTGGAAAGAATAAGAATTTTTGAAAGGAAATGCCTTCGTGGTCTGTACAGAAAATCTGAGACCCATCGGAAGCATTATATATCGCGTAGCAGAATTCATCCAACTGCTCAAGTGATGAGAGTCAATATCTTCGTATTGTGGCTTCTTTGAAATCATATCACAAGATCTGTATTTGTGAGTGAAAATCGTTGAACCCCACAGCCGTTCCACCCTACAGACAGGTATATTGAGATATGTCTCTCCACTGGCTTTATTTTACCTGAAGCATTCGTGTATTTGGACACGAATCGATATGTTTTTGATTCTGACGGCGTCCCAATCATATATCAGATATATAAACCTACCACCGATAAGAAGATAAAATATCCTCTGAATTTGAGTTCAAAAGACCAACAATTCAAATCGAGATACTCATATGCTAGATTTGTTGAGGCTGGTCAAGCAGAGATCGAGCAGTCTAGAAATTGGTGGCTGAATGAAAATGACTAAATTATTCGTGTTTATTTTCAGTTTTTGTGTTTTTCGTTACTTAGTTTTGAGTTCCAGTTCATTATTGTTGCATTTAATGTTGTTTGTTTATATTAAAAATGAGGGATAGGTTTCAATATTTAGGATATGTATATTTTATGTTTATTATATTAAGCTTAGAGATAATGTTTAACGCTTAGGTTGAAAATATTGTGTACGCATTGTTTTAGTATAAGATAAAGTTTTAGGATTGAATTTTATTAGAATTAGGTTATAACATATTAGGTAGAGGATAAAAGTTCACTGTTGTGTTGAAACTGTAAATAATTTTGGAATAGTGTTGGTCGATTGTTTTCCTCTTTCCAATTGAGTCATAAAATATGTTATAATTTTAATAATTTGAATTTGGTATTGTTTTTTGATTAAATGTTTTGATTCTTCTTCTTCTTCTTAGCACTACAGCCCCTCTCGGGCCTTTGCTTCCTGCAAATAGTGCCTCCAACTGTTCGGGCCATTGACCGCGTCCTCCAATTTCCAAATCCAAGCAGCGATGAACTGTCTTCGTCGACCGACTCATCACAGCGTTTCCACGGTTTTCCCACTTGTCTCCGGCCTTCAGTTCTCCCAACGTACTATACCTTCTTGGGTATCCGTTATTCATCCATACGATTCATGTGTCCAGCGCATTGCAGCTACCGCAGTCTTACAATCGTTGAGAGCTCTGCTTCGTCAAAAAATTTCATACAGCTCAAGGTTGTATCGAATTCGCCATTGGCTTTGCTCCGATTATTCGCCTCAGGACGCATCGCTCAAAGGCGTTCAATGTATTTGCGGATTCTTGGGTTAGGGTGCATGTTTACACCCATAGCATAGGACAGATCTTATTACAGATTTGTATACTTGAAGCTTTGGTTTCCTGTGTATGCAGCTGGTCTTCAAGATCGTCAACACTGAATAAAATATTTTATTTGCGAGCAGTATTCTTCGGCGTATTTCGTCGCTTTCATTGCCCGTTTTCGTTATTTTGGCGCCTAGATACACAAATTCGCTAACATTCTCGATACTGTATTCGCCAAGTGTGATATTTGTGTGTTTGAGGTATCTTTCCTCGACTGCGTCATGAGTTTTGTTTTATTTTAATATTTTGATTGGTAAAGTATACATTTAGAGAGCTATTCGGGCCATTTATTTTCAATATTTTTATTGCTTAGAATTTGTGTCATATTTTTTGACAATTTTTAACGGTTAGTGTTGAATAAAGCGCTTTTGACTTTGACTTTATGAGATACCCTATCTCTAAGCAAAGCCCTAAAAGAGGCTATATTGCTACAAAACTAAATGAAAGTAAAATTTTGTCATTAAATGTAATTGTTGTTAAATGGTTGGTTGGGGCTATTAACTTTTATAAGAATTTTCCTTATGTTTTCGATTCACATTATGTTTGGTAAATATTCAAACGGTCAGCAAAAAGTGTAGGTTCAATTCAATTTCTGACTTTGTTATGTTAAATAAACCAATCTGAATTCAGCTTAACTCGATAAAACCGATTGAATACTCTTACATAAGAAAAATATCCATAAAACGACTTCTGGATTAAATTTATCTTGTCAAATTATGACAAATTCGGCAATGACTATTAAATCAATTTTTCGCAATATACTAAGATATACTAAGGGTGAAGAATTAGATGGCAATTTCCATTCATTACTATTTGACCAAGCTAACATTCGATTTGTCATCTTTAACGACTTCTTCAAATGGTTATTAATGGTCGTAAAGGAGCCAACAAAAATTTTTATCCAATCATCCTTCGCCTCTTGTCGTTGCCTGGCATTTTATCGAAACTAGTAGCATGTTATGAAGCCACTCAGTCACTCAGCCATCCAGCCAGGACGCCCATTGACTGGCTATTGTTGTTTTGTCATATTGTTGTTTGTGTAGAGGATATTGTTTGCGTCAGGGCGGCCTACATCTAATTCACTTAACAATAAGATTTTTCTCACGGACGATTAGGTTTGCTTTCATGCGAATATGGAATGGATATCCTGAACGCATGAGGCATGAGAATAGAATGATTTCGGAGGAAAACGGTTTACGTAGGAGAATCGGTGTATTCAGGTTTGTAAGAAGCCGTATACATGTGTAGCCCTCCAACGGCGTAATTCCAGTAAAGCAGGGATAACTTCAAGCACTACAATGACTGTTTGTATTGTACATGAGGATTTAGCTCAATATAAAAGCTTCATTTGAGTCCAACACTAGGAGGGCCAACCAACCCATTATTTCTCTACTGCGAATCCATGAAGAATAGGAAAATGGTGAAATTACACAATTTTCCTCCAGTTGTAGCCTGATGCCATATTCCAATTGGAGTAATTTTGAAATCAGTTGCAGTTCAATAAAGTTTTATTGCATTGCGGGTTGTTGGAAAAGGAGAACGATGGGCGGATAAAAAATCATCGGTGAAAAGGAAAAATAAAGTTCGATTTGCCTCTTCTACAGCAGAGTCAAGACGTCTCCCACATGGCCATGGAAAATGGATGGCGTCACAGCCAAGGACAGCGTTTCAACGAAATAGGGTGGAAGTTCTGATCGGTTTACTTTTCTCATTGCTTGGAAATAAATAGTCCTTTCGCAGAAAAGCATCTGATAAAAGGGGGAATTTTCTTTCTTGCATGATTCAGTGGCTTGATTAGTTACATCCATGTAATTACTCCACCGCTTTCGTGCGTGGGGATACTCGGGAGATTAGAAAAAATGACGGACGGTTCCACTTGGTCGGAATGTTTGAATGACTCTAATTTTAAGTTTTAAGTAATGGATTGTACGGAACGGAGATATTAATATTTTAGACTAAATTAATTAAATGTTGATTTATTCTATTCCGCGATTTTCATTTGAGTGAAGAATCTTTTCTTGAATCGATCAACTCATTTCGAAACTTATAAGATTTCAACTTATTTTTCTTTCACACTAAAGTGATTGATTGATTTTATGGTGTTTTTTCTAAATGCATCAAAATATACAAAAATATTCCAATTATATTAAAGATACCTAAAACAGCTAAAATAAGAACAAAGAATCAAGACAACGTTTTGATGATTCCGCAGGAAGCTTAATGGAGTAGTAAAATTAAACAACAATCTGAGCAAATGAGACTGTGAAGACGACCGGGAATCTATAACTGTGAAGACAACAAGGACTACTCATTTGATGGCAGAATCGTTTGGCTAAGTTTAAAACAAGTTGGGTAAACAGACCTATGCTCATGTCAGAAGGGTTTTGTACTCAACTTACAAAATGCCGTAACCAGCAACGAATACCTGTAAAATCAAGAAACACGTCATATTCGAGGATCATACTTTTATTAACAAAGTTGAAAGAATTTTGACTTCTGAGGTATTTGTTAAATTTATACCCATAAATATCTCGCTTTATAATTTTTTCAGATTTTTTCGATCAGGGGTGTCCATTCGCGTGGGAGGAAACACATTTTTCATGTATTTACCCCCTGTGCCCTCACTGAAGCAAAAACTGTCTGTTTAAGAACTGTATTGAAAAGCTCTCATATGTCTGTACTCATCCTCATGATACCTATCATTCCTGAAATTTTCATGCAAATCCTAGCAAAGCTGTAGTGTCTAAGTCGGTAAAAAGCGTTATGGCTGCATAGGCATATGTTTCCATAGTAATACAGGGCACATTGTTCCATAGTAATACAGAAAAATTTAAATCGCTATAACTTCGTGAAATACCATTCGTTCTTTATGAAACTTTCAGAAATGATCAATCTTATAAATATTCATCTGTTTGCTAAAATTTATTGAATTTAAGGGTACCGTTTAGATTTTATTTAAGAAAACATAAAATCGATAAATCATACTATTACTAACAAAGTTGAGTGAATTTCGACTTCTCATGTAATTTTTGTTGTTGCACTCATTAAGGCCTACATTCATGATTTTTTTCAGATTTTTCGGATGGAAGGTGTCCAATCGTGAGGGGGGGGGGGGGGGGGGTTATGCAAAAAGTTCGTGTATTTCCCCCTCCCCTGCCCTTCTTTGTACTCATAAGGTAATTTTAAGACATGTTTTGAAAAGATCTCATTGAGACCTTTCCAATGACACCATACTCGACTACCATGGCTGTATCCTTTATAGTTTCGGAGAAAAAGTGCTGTGACATACAGACGAACGGACGGACGGACGGACAGACGGACACAAGTCGTGATTGCAATAGGGTTTTGTATTTTAGTACAAAACCCTAAAAAAGATATTCATCAAGGAAGGCAATGTAAAAATGTTATATCATCACTGGTGGAGCAATATGGAATATGAAATCCAAGAAATATGGAACAGATTGAGCTACGTAAAACAGATTCAGCTGCAATAATTAGGTTACAATAAAAGGGAAAGGATGGTTTCCTTGGGAGGAATAATTTTAGACTTCAAAAATAGAAACATATAAGCAAATACTCTTTGAAAGATCTTTGAAGAACAGTATGAATCTCACGATAAAAACTGACATTTAGAAAGTATCGGTAACTCACCAAGTAAAATCCTAACAAAAATGGAGCTTAGTATTGAATAACCTTCCAAAGTCTTTATACCAAGGAATGGTCTCTAGCTGAGTTTTGTATGCAAATGTAAAAAAATTAAATGCTAATTCTGGATTAACACAATCCAAGAATATTTTATTTTAAATGCTATTCTTTCTTCTTTTTTCATGAAATGGACCATACTGAACAGTATTTGAAGGAGAAATAGAAAAAATTAGTTTATTCATTTTTAAACGGTAAAAGCACTAAGCTAAGTTTGGACGGAAGAAGGATATAGGGGGACTACATTTATCAAGCAAATCCTTTTAGTGAAAATTTGAACGTTTGAGTTATTTTAATTGATATTTGCTTTTTTGTAATATTACTATCTATACTAACAATCGAAAATGGGTTTATTCTATCTGATTACCTGGGCGTCGAAAGCCCTACCTAAATTTTTATTTGACACCCAACGTGCATTTCGGTCGAGCTTTGTTGTAATCTGGGATATTGTCTTTTATATTTATAACATTACTATTTTAATTTTCGCGTAAGTTTCTAGTTTAGAGGAATCAACAATAATGTAAATTTTAGTGGACAGATGACAAACAACGGGCTAAAAGGAATCAACTAGAGGTCATAGTGAGTAAAATATGGGAATCTCTGTAAGCAAGACTGCGAGCGAAGAGGGTAAAAAAAGTCAGGATGGGAAGTGCAAAGAACAATCTACCAAAAAAAAAAAAAAAATTAGCGGATAGAGCCAAGGTAGATGAAATTCAAGCTCTGAGGGATCAATGTGAAGGAGGTTTCAAATCTAAGGAGTATCCGAAAACATATAAATAAATAGATGACCAATGAGAATCTGTGTATTCGTCCATGGGGAAAGCAATTGAATACATACATACCTACTTTCCCCACTGACACCCGCACACACCTACAAAATTATCGTTTCACGTACACACGATCGCGCCTCCATATCAATCGTTTGAGTATAATCCAACAAACGTTCTCTCACAACACAGCTAATGTACAGGTAGACCATATACTAACTAGCAACTGCGATTGAGGAGCTGTCAAAATGAAAAATGCGGCAAATAAACATGCAAATTATGGATTATAGTTGACCATGTGTTGGTTCAATTGCTTGTAAATTTAACTTTTTGTTGACCATACATATGCAATTTTAGTTCAATTCTCTGTACTTTATAAGTACCATAAGAAATAAAATTTGTTCTAATTGCAGCTACAATTTAGTAGATATGCTCTGGTATAGGCTAGAAAACTCCCGCGTGAAAACTAATGGAAATTGGTAACTTTTGAATAAACAAGTTGCGTAGACAAACCTACGCTCATGTCAGAAGGGCTTTGTAACCAATTTCTCAGAAATTCAGTCACCAGCAACGAATTAAGTCAAGATGTATCAAAGAGATGTGCACGTTTAAAAGAAAATACATTGTTTTTCTATTTCCAATGATTGCCATTTTGTTGCAAATCACTCAAATCATGAATTCCCAAAAAAAGTAATGTTATTGATCTTATTTGAAAATTTCAAGAAGATCAAACCAAAACAGCATTGACAACTTCGATGGAAAGTCCATAAAATACCAAAATCATGTGTTGTTTTTGTTGTAATTGAAGATTTTTCAAATGGCTCTAACTTCCGTGTACATCATCGAATTTTCATAAAACTTACGAAGTTTAAGGATCTTTTGGAGGACAACTTAAATGCTCAGTTTCGTTCAGCTTAAGGGTTTCTATTAGATTTTATTGGGGAAAATGTGAAATTTGACTATCATACTATTATTAGCAAAGTTGAGCGAATTCCGACTTCTAAGGTATTTGTTGTTGTTGTACTCATAAACATCTCCGCCATAGCTCGGATTTCTCGGATTACAGGTGACCAATCACGAGGGGGGCACACACATTTTTCGTGTATCCCCCCCGTGCGACCTTTCATTTGATATCCATATCGGCTACCTTTGATGAAATTTTTTTTCGAGGGCCTTATAAAATTTTTTTGCAGTTGAACTTTGAAGAGAGCACCACTTTACACCTGCTTACAGAGTTTGATGTATCTAGCTTAAGTAGTTTGCGAGAAAATTGCTGTGACACGGACGGACGGACAAATGGACAGACAGGATGCGACCTTAGTAGGGTTTTTATAAAAAAAATATGTATATATATATATATATATATATACACACACATATATATATATATATATATATATATATATATATATATATATATATATATATATATATATAAATATATATATATATACATATATATATATATATATATATATATATATATATATATATATATATATATATATACATATATATGATATATATATATATATATATATATATATATATATATATATATACATATATATGTATATATATATATATATATATATATATATATATATATATATATATATATATATATATATATACAGTCTTCCACAAAAGTCAAGGTACAGAGAATCGGTAACTGAAAATTGTATTACTGAATCAATATTTTTATTTGAAAACCAAAAGTTATGAAATGGTAATAATACGAGTTCTATTGAATTTAAGTTTTCATAAATTTAAAGGGATTCGGCAATAATGATCATTGAAGACAATAATTTTTTGTTGGCAATGTCTCTTTTCTACTCCACAAAAGTCTTGGTACAGTTGCAGAAAATGCCCTGTTATTTGTAAAAAGGGGAATCCCCCAAGTTCATATTATCAGAGTGAGTTAACAACCGTAGGCCGCTGTCTTTAATATCGCGTCCGTATTCGTGGTGTATCTTTTATTTTATAAAATTTTTAAAAAATGAGTCGAAAGGAGTTGAGTATTAAGGAGCGTGACATAATTATTAATCTGCATTCAAATCAGAGCAAATCATATTCTGAAATAGCTGAACTAGTGTTGCGAAGTCGGTCAACCATTCAAAAAGTGATAAACCGATTTAAGAAGGAAAATAGAGCGGAAAATGTGCCCCGAACAGGTCGTCCATCTAAACTAAGTGCAAAGGACAAGAGAAAAATTTCGCGAATGGTAAAACAAGATCCATTTCTAAGCTGTAGAAAAATCTGCGATGTTCTTGGAATTAATGATAAGAAGGAGGTTAGCACAGAAACTGTGCGTAGAGCTGTCGTAGAAGCTGGATTTTCATCTCGTACGCCTAGAAGAAAACCTCTTGTAGGTTTCATAAACAAACAAAAAAGAATAACATTTGCAAAAGCATAACCAATAACGTTTTGGGATAATGTTTTATTTTCGGATGAGTCTAAATTTTGTATATTTGGTGTAATTGGGCATAAGAGGGTCTGGCGAAAAGTAGGAGAAGCATTTAATCCCAAGAACACTATTAAAACAGTAAAACATGGAGGCGGTGGTGTTATGGTTTGGGGTTGCATGGCTGCTGCTGGAGTTGGAAATCTGACATTCATGGAAAATACTATGGATCAGAACTCTTATTTAGAGATTCTACGAAACAACATGAAACAAAGTGCAGCCAAATTAGGTATGCGAGAAGATTTCTTGTTTCAACAGGACAATGACCCTAAGCACACAGCGCATAAAGTTCGAATGTGGCTATTGTACAATACTCGCATGCTTGCTACACCGCCTCAAAGCCCTGATTTGAACCCTATAGAGCATCTTTGGAATGAGCTTGAGACAAAAATCCGAAAAAGAGTGATATCAAGCAAGGCGCAGCTTAAGGATGTTATATTGGAGGAGTGGGCCAGAATCAGCAGCGAATTTCCTAAAAAATTGGTATATTCTATGCCTAAAAGACTGAAGTCAGTAATTCAGATGAAAGGATATCCGACAAAATATTAAGAAAAGTATAATTCAAATAACTATGCAAGACTATAATTACAATTTGTATCATTTTTCTTTAGGTGTACCATGACTTTTGTGGACTTCATTCATTGACTTTCCAACACATAATATGTAATAATATATTAATACGACAGAATTATCGTTTTGTTTTACATGAATTTAAAGTGTAATGATTATAGTTGAAGTAATACCAAAAAAATTTTATCACTATAGGTTTTTTAAATAAAAATATCAAACAATTTTCATGATATTTATCACTGTACCTTGAGTTTTGTGGAAGACTGTATATATATATATATATATATATATATATATATATATATATATATATATATATATATATACATATATATACGGCTTCGCACTAGGGACATAACAATTTCGTATCTTTATATAAACGTAACCTTAAACTTTTTTGATAATCTGTCAATGCCAAGACATTATTTTATGTCAACATTTTCATCATGGTAAAGTTCACGAACCAGCAACGTTTGGAAATTATTAAAAATTATTAATAATTACAATCATCGAAGAATCATCTCCAGCGACGCAACTCATTTCTGGCTCAATGGCTATGTTAATAAGCAAAATATGCATTACTGGTCAGCAACAAACCCACATGTGCGTCTTAAGACACTGTTGCATTTGCAAAAAATTACTGTTTGGCTCGGTTTTCATGCTGGAGTTATGATTGGGCCCTATTTTCTCGTGGATGAAAACGGCAGTCATGTTTCCGTCAATGGACAGTGTTATCGTGTTATATTGGAAGATTATTTGTGGCCAAAATTGGGTGAATTTAACAACAACGATATGTGGTTTCAACAAGACTGTGCTACTAGCCACAGAGCACGTATTACAATCGATTCATTCAAATTTACTTAGTAATTGTGATGTCCTTCATGAAAACCATATATATATATATATATATATATATATATATATATATATATATATATATATATATATATATATATATATATATATATATATATATATATATATATATATATATATATATATATATATATATATTGTCGCGTGTTTTTGGTTCGCGGCCAATAATTTTAATGTTCCGGGAAAGCGAAAACGCAATGTCTTTTAATTTAAGTTAAAAGAGTTTATTTAATTACAAAAGTGCACAATGATCAATTTAACACTTTCACTAATTTTAATTTTCACTATGAAAAATCTAACACTTGTCCATAAATTTCTTATCGCAATTGTCTTCTAAATCACTTCACTATTACGAAAATCACTTTTCTACTACTCGAATAATATCGCTTCCCACATACTATCGCAGTTCTTATCGCGGTCGAATGAATGATGATCCCCCCATTCATTCAGCTCGCCTTTATATAGGGTCTCTTATCATTCAACTCAGTTCTCGTACATTGGTGAATTAGCGGGAACATTCCAGCAGGTAATGAATGGGCAGTGACTCAATTTCAGATGTTGATCATGCTTGTTGGCTTCTCGTGATTTCGAGTAAATTCAGTTGTTGATGTTCTAATGGTTGTGAAAACAATTGCGACAGTAGCTCGCAGAATTATTTGTACATGTTATTTGTACATGTAACATTGCCCTCACCTCAGCTCTTTTCGCCCCGAAAAGATGTGTCGCCATTTGTAGTCAATTCTCCCTGGGTGTAATATGGGGCAAGACGGTCCAGATGCACGATTTTCATTTTGGCTCTCGGCTTACGGTGTTCCTGTATGCGATATACGACGTCGTTAATTCGCTTTGTGACTCGGTATGGTCCCTCCCAAGTATGTTGCAACTTTGGAGACCTACCCTTTCGCCGTTGCGGGTTATATAGCCACACCAAGTCATCTTGCTGGAAGCCAGTAGAATTAGCCTTTAGATCAGACCTGGTCTCCATGCGGTCAGTAGCCAATTCGAGGTGTTTTCGCACTGTCCGATGTATCTGGTTCAACCGTTGTCTTAGATCACTTGCGTACTCCGAGATGGTTTGGGGTTTCTCAGGGGGTGTTCCGAACTTTTTATCGGCTGGCAGACGAATAGTCTTTCCAAAAATGGCTTTGGCTGGGGCTTGGCCCGTCGATGCATGTTCGGCAGCTCTGTACGCCATCAAAAATAGTGGGATATGTCGGTCCCAGTCCCTTTAGTTCTCGTCAACCATCTTGGCCAGGTGTTTATTAAGCGTGCCGTTGAAGCGTTCGACCATTCCATCGGATTGGGGATGCAGCGGTGTTGTTCTCGTTTTCCGTATTTCCAGCAGCTCGCACATTTCGCCAAAAACTAGTGACTCAAAGTTTTGGCCTTGATCCGAATGTAGTTCGCAAGGTACACCGTACCTACTGACCCAATTTAACACTAGCTGTTCGGCTACAGTAGTTGCTTCCTGGTTGGGAATGAGGTAGACCTCGGGCCACTTGCTGAAATAATCGGCTACAACCAGCGTGTATCGATTTCCCCATTCGGATTCAGGAAAGGGACCAGCGATGTCAACAGCAATTCTTTCAAACGGTACCCCCACGTTATAAGTTTGCATTTGTCCTCTCAGTCGTCGCTTTAGGCCTTTGGCGGGAGCGCAATTTGTGCATCTGCGACACCAGTCCTCTACGTCTTCTCAAGCGTGGAGCCAGTAGAACCTTTCCCGCAATTTTGCTAAGGTCTTGTTAACACCAAGGTGGCCTCCCGAGGATCCTTCATGCATTTCCTTAATCACATCGTGGATTCGGCTTTTGGGTAGTATGGTTTGCATCCTATAGGAGCTACCATCCACCATTTCCCATTTCCGCTTGAGTACGCCACCCTCCACCTGAAGGGAGTTCCATTGTGCCCAATAGCTTTTTAGGGTTGCGCCATGCGTTGAAACGTCTTTCCACTCAGGTCGCCCAGTTGTCTCCTTCCATACGAGCGATGGTCCGATGTCTTCATCGGCTAACTAGGCATTTCGAATCTCCTCCGCTGACCAACCTTCATCGAATCCGGCCGTTATCACTCGCAGATTAACGGTCGGCTCCTTTTCTTCAATCCACCGGCAATGCTTGCAGTTAGCCGGACATGGATGACGAGTTGGGGCGTCAGCATTTCCATGAACTCTTGTGAAGTAGTTGGGGCCTCACTAGGTCTGGTCGAATAGTCCATCGGGTTGCACCAGTGTCGTTTGTTATGGTGCAATGTTCTTCATCAACTTGACCAGGAAGGCATCTGTCTGCTTCTCCACGATGTTGCTTTGGCACGGTGATGGTGGTGCTGGGGATGTCGATCCTCCTAGCTAACGTTTGCCCCACGAAGTTGGCCCTTGCAGTTTGATGGGCCTCCATTCTAGGCTCATGACATGGTCTGGATCTCCACCATCCTGGGCAATAGCTCCGTTTTCTTCGCTTCTTGCAGTCTCTTTGCAGGTGCCCCTCCTCATCGCAATCCCAGCATCTAGGCGCTCCATTTGCCGGCGGCTCTAGCTCATTTTCCACGCGCTCACACCTGCACTCGTCTGCCACTACCTCACGGACCCGGGCAGTGGTACGGGTCACATTTTGTGTTGCCTCGAAGTTAAGACTGTAAATCAATGCGTCCTTAACCGTTTGCTTTTGAGCTAACCGCACGGCTTGTTGCAATTCCTTGTCCTGTAATGCGCTGATGAATGCTTCTGTTGCTACGTCGTCTCGATGTTCTGAGTCGTACGCTGGGTAAGCCAAAAGTGCCAGTCGCTCAATGTCTTGTGCTAGCTGCTGCAAGGTTTCGCCAGACTTCTGCATCCGATGCCGTAGCTGTGCCCGGTAAATCTGCTTCAGATAATCGTCTCCATAGCGCATGTCCAGCGCATTCATTATAGCAGCCGGGTTTGAATGCAACTCAACGGGGATAGTCTGCAAAAGCTCGGCAGCTGGGCCTCTTAGAGCAAGAATTAATGCAGTTGCTCGTTCCTGCTCATTCCAGTGATTTATCCTAGCTGCGGCTTCAAACTGGATTTTGTAAATACTCCAGACCGTTTGCCCGTCGAATATTGGTGCTTGCACATTTCTAGATGAGCTTTGCGCTGCGGTTATAAGTGGGGCTGGTGAAGCGGTTACTACTGCCTTCGCTGCTTGCAAGTCCTTTTTCACTTTTTCCATCTCATGGTTGATTCTCTCCTCGACCAGGCTGATCTCAAGGTTGATTCTCTCCTCGACCTGGTATACCTTTTCCTCGACGCATTTAATTTGGCTGTTGAGACTGCTGAGCTCCGCTTTTATTTCGGTTGACTGTTTTTGCAAATCCGCCTTGATTTCGTTCGCTTGTTGGTCCATTTTTGCTGATTGTTCATTTAGCTTCGTTGATTGTTCATTTAACTTCGCTGATTGTTCATTTATCTTCGTAGTTAAATTGGACGACTGTTCATTGAGCTTCGCAGTTAAATTGGATGACTGTTGTCGCTGCTCTTGCTGCATCAGCATCAACATTTGCATCAGCGCATTTTCTGGTTCCTTTGGTTTCGCTGTTTCGGCTTCACCACCTTCTGCGCCTTTTTCTGCATCTGTAGGCTCACCTGAATCCAGATCCGCACCTTCCGATTCAATCGCGTCACGCAAGCGTGCAATCAGTGTGGCCTTTGTACCTTGCGTAGCCAGGTTTCGCTGTTCCAACTCTTCCTTAAGCTCCGACATGGTCAATTCATTAATTTTTAAGCTTAGGATTCGTGGCATTTTTAATTTTTCTTTAAATTTTACTATTGTGCACTATAAAAATGTTCAAATTCTCACTTTCAAAATTTTAATCTCACTTCTCGACACCATTGTCGCGTGTTTTTGGTTCGTGGCCAATAATTTTAATGTTCCGGGGAAGTGAAAACGCAATGTCTTTTAATTTAAGTTAAAAGAGTTTATTTAATTACAAAAGTGCACAATGATCAATTTAACACTTTCACTAATTTTAATTTTCACTATGAAAAATCTAACACTTGTCCATAAATTTCTTATCGCAATTGTCTTCTAAATCACTTCACTATTACGAAAATCACTTTTCTACTACTCGAATAATATCGCTTCCCACATACTATCGCAGTTCTTATCGCGGTCGAATGAATGATGATCCCCCCATTCATTCAGCTCGCCTTTATATAGGGTCTCTAATCATTCAACTCAGTTCTCGTACATTGGTGAATCAGCGGGAACATTCCAGCAGGTAATGAATGGGCAGTGACTCACTTTCAGATGTTGGTAATGCTTGTTGGGTTCTCCTGATTTCGAGTAAATTCAGTTGTTGATGTTCTAATGGTTGTGAAAACAATTGCGACAGTAGCTCGCAGAATTATTTGTACATGTTATTTGTACATGTAACAATATATATATTTATATATATAAATATATATATATATATATATATATATATATATATATATATATATATATATATATATATATATATATATATATGTATATAAATATATATATATATATATATATATATATATATATATATACATATATATATATATATATATATATATATATATATATATATATATATATTATATATATATAGGTATATATATACATAAATATATATATATATATATATATATATATATATACATATATATAGATATATATGTATATATATATATATATATATATATATATATATATACACATATATATATGCATATTTATATACATGTATATCGTAACGTACATATATATAACATATATGTATAAATATATATATATATATATATATATATATATATATATATATATATATATATATATATATATATATATATGTATATATATATATATATATATATCTATATATATATATATATATATTTATATATATATATATATATATATATATATATATATATATATATATACATATATATATATTTATATATATATATATATATATATATATATATATAGATATATACATATATATACATAAATATATATATATATATATATATATGTATATATATATATATATGTATATATATATATATATATATATATATATATATCTATATATATATATATATATATATATATATACATATGTTATATATATATATGTACGTTACGATAGGAATTTCTCTAATGAATGGAAAAGAAATTGCAAACACTATTGAACTCAACTGTTTTAATATTACATTAAAATGTGCAAACACTATTGTTCCACTTAAATAAACTTGCATAAGTTCTAAGCTGTTCGAATAGAACAGAAAGTATAACAGTGGAAACAACAGCCTCGTACAAACTCTGAACTGTTCCCATACAACACCCTTAGACTGAAATATTGATCGTAAATATTCAAGACATCTACCGCAACTAAATAAGATTGATGCACATCAAGAACAGATGTCCCTGGCTAGGGCGAAGAGGTTTCCAAACTAAATTCTTCCCCACGCTTTCAGGAAAGACGGTTTTGCTGGGCAAGCAAAAATAAAATATATAAACAGTGAAACTGGCAAAGAAAAAACAAGCGACGACTAATCGTTGCTTCTTGCCAGTTGGCTTTGCCTAGCAATTTTTTTAAAACCAGTTTGCCCTGCGCCTGGTTAAATCTGGTTGGATTAATGGCCTAGGCGTATTTTATTTGACCTTTCTGCTGGTTGGCTTTGCACTGCAGGGTTGTCTGGAGGCAACGAATTGGCCTTGCGCCTGGTTTGGTGTAGTCGGCTTAAGTGCCTAGACCTATTTATACTTACCTCTTCATGGTTAGCTTGTTGGCTCAGGAAACAATGTTTTTCTGATTGGGCTTTGAGCCCAGAACTCCAACCGCATATCTAAGTGCTCTGGCTGGCTATTTGCCTAGAATACTTAGATGCCGCCAAGACTAAGTTTGGCAGAGGCTATTGCAGTGGACCCCCGATCCGGCCTCAAACCCATCAGCGTCACTGAGTCTCGGGCCCGGTAGAAGAAGCCGCTCGACACAAAGGTGGTAGAAGCAAAACCACTGGTATTGCGTGGTTGCTAGCAGGAGCAGTTACGGAAGCGCACCTGCGAGGCAAAACGGCTAGCTATGGTCACATCAACTACAGTGGAGCGCGAGAAATTCCGGCGCCTGGTCAGCGAACTGTAACGCTCGATACAAAGGTGGTAGAAGCAAAACCACTGGTATTGCATGGTTGCTAGCAGGAGCAGTTACGGCAGCGCACCTGCGAAGCAAAACGGCTGGCTATGGTCATATCAACTACAGTGGAGCGCGAGAAATTCCGGCGCCTGGTCAGCGAACTGCAACAAGGAGTACCGGTGTCGCCAAAAGGAGCTTCAGTGACAAATACGTCCAACCTCGCCGCCCAAATCTAAGATCTGCTGCAGATCAGGGTACTTAGTTCTTAAGTGTTAATGTGTAAATAAAATGTGAATTTAATGATAAAAAATTTAATTAAATATAATTAATATAATAAATACCCAATCTTTCACTGGAGTTGGCAAGAGTCCAAGTAGTTTGAAGCTAATGGTAAGTGTGTTGGAGTGCAGACAAAAGATTCATGGTTCGAAGAGTAGGGCCATAAAGATAATTATATTATGCAATATATATATATATATATATATATATATATATATATATATATATATATATATATATATATGTATATATATATATATATATATATATATATATAGTGCCGGTATAAGTAACCGGACAGAGCCTGCCCTGCGCCATCAAAGCGTCTGCTGACCGGTATCTAGTGCTGTAGTGGTGGTGGTGGTCTAGGCAAAGGGAACCGGGCTGCAGCAGTTGCCTCCAAGCCCTTGGAGAGATAGCATCGAGCGAGAGCGGGGTGCGTGTTCAGTAACGTCGTCGGAATGAAAATGGAGCGTACGATCGAGCAACCGAATCAAAGTTTTTTAACCACGTTATTACAGGAGACATGGGTTTTCGAATACGATCCTGAGATGAAGCGGCAGAGTTTGGAGTGGCACAAACCGGCGTCACCACGACTGAAAAAAGCGCGCATGAGCAAATCGAAGGTGAAGTCGATGCTCATTGCTTTCTTTGACGTGAAAGGCATTGTTCACAAAGAGTTTGTGCCACCCGGCCAAACTTTAAACGGCCAGTACTACAGAGATGTGCTCCGCCGACTAACCACCCGGGTTCGCCGAGTCCGTCCGGAGATTACCGATTCGTGGATCCTCATCACAACAATGCTCCGTCGCACACCTGCCTGCTCGTCACCGAGCAGTTGGCCAAACAGTCGAGGGCAACGTAACCACAGCCTCCTTACAGCCCGGATATGGCACCAGCGGACTTCTTTCTGTTCCCGAAGATCAAGAGACACCTTAAGGGGACGCGGTTCGGGACTCTGGAAAACGTTGAACGTGCTACGACGAGGGCTTTAGACAGCATCGAGGTTCGCGACTTCCAGGGAGCGTTCGGGGATTGGAAAATCCGGTATCAGCGTGTTATCGACTCCAATGGGAACTACTTTGAAGATTTTTAAAGAAAAATTGTGCATATTTTGCCAATAAAAATTTCCTGAGGTCAGTCCGGTTACTTATTATTCAGGCCCTTTAAATATATATATATATATATATATATATATATATATATATATATATATATATATATATATATATATATATATATATATATATATATATATATATATATATATATATATATATATATATATATATGTGTATATATATATATATATATATATATACATATATATATATGTATGTATATATATGTATGTATATAGAGCCATTCAGTCAATAATATCGTTTTTTTAGGGTCTTGTAAAGTTATTTTACAAAGTCCTACCTAAAATTGCGTCCTGTCCGTCCGTCCGCCCGTTTGTTACAGCAATTTTTCTCGCAAACTACTTAAGGTAGAAACATCAAATTTTGTATGTAGGTGTAAAGTGGTGCTCTCTTTAAACTACAACCATAACCAAATTTGATAAGGTACTTAAGGGGGGTCTCCTCATATAGAGGAGTGTCCCCCGAATAAAAAAAAATTCATCAAAGGTAGCCGATATGGGTATCAAATGAAAGGCCTTGACAAGAACTTGTCAAACAGTTCAAAATTTAACACTTTTTGCTGCGAGGGGCGAACAAGGAGGGGAAATACATGAAAAATGTGTGTCTTCCGCCCCTCGTGATTTGACATCTGTAGTCTGAAAAATCTAAAAAAATTATGAAAGTAGGTGTTAATGAGCAAAAAAACAACAAATACCTTAGAAGTGAAAATTCACTCAACTTTGTTAACAATAGTATGATCTTCAAATTTCACATTTTCCCCAATAAATTCGTTTGGACACCCTTAAACTCAACGAAATTCTATATTAAAGTAGTTTTAAAAAAGGGCCTTATATTCAGAAAGTTTGATCAAAATGGAATTATATACACGGAACACAGGATTTCGGTATTTTATGGGCTTTCAATCGAATCAGTCACTGCAGTTTTGATTTGATCTTCTTGAAATTTTAAAATAAGATCAATAACATTAATACTTTTGCGAATTCATGTTTTGGATTATTTTTGATTGCATGCATCAAATAGGGACCGTTGGAAATAGAAAAACAATCGATTTTCTTCTAAACGAGCACATATCTTTGACATGTTTCTTGGCTTTATTTGTTGCTGGTGACTGCATTTCTAAGAAGTTGGTTGCAAAACCCTTCTGACATGAGCATAAGTTTGTCTATCCAACTTGTTTTCATGTGTTCCAAATAAAGTTTGTTTATATTAACAACAAATACTCGTATTAATCAATGACATTGGATGACTTTTTGTGATCTTCCCGTAAGTTGAAAAATTCCACGTTCGGAGAAGCGTTAGTTTTTAGAAGCAAAGAACTGGTCCAATTCATTTATAACAGCCTGATCGGCATCGAAAGTTTACCATTCAAATGGTTTTGAAGGAAGCGAAGCAAGTCTGATTATGCTAAGTCAGGGCTATAAAATGGATTTGGCGTCAGTTCTCATTTGAACTCCATTAATTTTTGAAGGGTTATCAAAGAGGTGTGGAGTCTCGCGTTATCATGATGGAACATCAAGCCTTTGCGATTGGCCGGTTCAGGGCATTTTTTCTTGATTTCTTCATTCGATTTCGATAGTTAACGACAGTAGGTGGTCTAACTATAATGCACGATATTTATTGTGAGTCACACACTAACGGCACGTTTTTCGCGAATTTAATTGGATATTTCCTTGTTTTGGAGTTTGAAAAATTGTTTTAGAGTTTGACAAAAATGAGCGTTCAAATCAAAATGCATTGCAATGACCAAATGTGTCCACAATTGGCAATTTCAGCAAGCCGGGTCTGTAGGAAATGTGAAATCACCTATGCATGCTTGCCTAGTTCGTTCTGCAGAAAATATTGCTGTTGTTCACGATAGTGTGGCAGAAGTGCCGTCAACCTCGACTCGTCGTCGTGTTCAACAATTGAACACCTCACGAACATTACTGATGCAAATTTTGAATAAAGTTTTGCATTCACACGCTTACAAGGTTCAATTGACACAAGAGCTGAAGCCTACTGACCACTTCAAGCGTCAGCAATACCCCGAATGGTTGGTTGCACATACGGAAGGGAATGGTGACTTCACAAAGAAAAACATCTTCAGCGACGAGACGCACTTTCACCTCAGTGGATTCGTTAACAAGCAGAATTGCCACATTTGGGCAAATGAGAATCCACGAGTGATTGTTGAAAAGCCGATGCATCCACCAAGAGTGACTGTGTGGTGCAGTTAATGGGCTGACGGCGTCATCGGTTCGTACTTCTTCGAAAATGAGGAGGGCCAAGCAGTTACCGTGAATGGTGTTCGTTATTGCGAGATGATAACGGACACCTCGTGACCAGAAACTGAGGTTATGGGCCTGCATAATATGTGGTTCCAACAGGATGGTGCTACTTGCTACACAGCCAACGAAACAATGGCTCCTTCGCGCGAGAAACTCAATGGGTTTTTACATGCAGCGTGAAAAGTAAGCGCGGAACAGGTTATATGGGCAAAAAGGGAGACAGACATCGAGGAAAATTGATGGTAAAAACACTCCAAAATTTTCTAGGCTGATCCGGCGTAATACACACACAAACTCATGTCGTTTAGCTTTCGGTCAGGAAAGTTTTTGGGTAGAGCATATAATCACTTCATATCGAACATTAGAGGACATCAGTGCTCAAAAAATGCAAATTTTCCACGTAGATATTACGCCTTTCCTTCCTTCATTGCTTGCGTTTTCTGTATAGCAAATGAAAATAAAGGATAAGTAAGTGGACTTCTTTCTCTGGGGATATTTAAAAGAAAAAGTGTACGTCAATAAGCCAAGAAGGATTCAAGAGCTAAAGGATGAGATAATTCAGCACATTATCGACATTGAACCTCAATAATGTCTCAGATTCATTGAAAATATGGACCATCGGATAGAAGTATGCCAGCGTAGCCGTGGCGAGCATCTGGGGGATATTTTGTTTCACACGTAATTGTAACTGATTCTTCAATTATAATTTAAAAAAAAATTAACTTAAATCTCTGTAAACGTTTTGTTTACAATTAACATCGTGCGTTTTGGTTGGACCATCCTTTATACATATACAAAGATACATGCAAACTATGAAACTTCTCCAGGCAAAAAGCTTTGTAAGCTACCAATCTGGGAAAAAATGATACTTTTCAATGTTCTTACTACGATTACTCGGAAATTTGAGATACAAAACGGTTGCGTCGTCTCTGGATTTACTTTGCGGATATCATTTGCAATGGATAAGGTGTACGAGTATGTATTTAAAAACAATGGAGTGCCATATTTCACCAACTTTGATAGATTTTCTACCTTTAAGAGTAAGGCTGTTTCACTTTATAAATGATTATCTTTTCGAAAGTCAGTCATATACGATATGGTGCTATCGTTTAATACCTGTCAATCGTTTCAAAACAGTCAACCGGTATAGTTTTGAAGTATAGTATAAAACGCAAATATATTCTATTTGTGCTTGGCGGATGTGGGCATTTGCATTCTACACTAAAGTGTATTAATCCTTAATCAGAAACTATTCGCGTAGAGTCAAATGTTTTAGCTTCTATACGAAAAGTTAATGGCTAAAGTTTCCTCATAGCAAAGCAGCGTGACATAAAGCATGAGGCATAATACAGTCGTAGAAAATGCCATCATCATTTTCCAAGTTCATCGTAGCGCAACCGAGAATTTTCATGATACATTGCCAGGAACGGGAACCAATATATTACTGGTTTCACATGAAATCCTCAAGCTCAGGGAATATTCATATTACAGAATCTACATTTCTTCAGTCACCTTACACTGCTCAGTAAAACCAGTTTATGTATGGACTCCATGTGCATGATATATGCCATATGACAAGAACTTACCAGCCGTAAAATTAGACGAAGGAAATGCCGCTTCTGTGGTTAAAAAATACTCGCGGATGTCAAGGAAACTTGTGATTTTCAAATCTGAAATGGAAAAATGAGAAGTATAATTGGGGTTGTCAATTTACTATGTTATCATCTTTGCCTGGATTTTTAGGGAATTTCAACAGAATCCTGGCGGTGTGAAAAATGAGCCGTTACTGTAAGCGAAGAGAAAATTTTTCATTTTTGCTCTGAATAAAGAAGTGTTTCAACTATTTCTTAAAGGTTTCTAAATTTCTCTCTATGGTAATACTTCCACTACATATAAAATATTACTTCCCGCCGCCGACTTTTTTATTATGAGATTTAATTTGAACCTAAAAGGACTACTCATATCCGTTTTATCTTTTCTGTTAACTTCGCGAGCACACTTTTTGCGTACGCGTAACGTGGCAGATTTTTCATTTTATTTTTTCCCGGTTATACAATATGTATTTTTGTATTCCCGCAAGACATATTTATTTCCTACGTATGAAATTGAACGCCTTTAAATGGGTGTAAGGATACGAAAATTGTGAAAAGATGGTAAAAAAGTTGAAGGCATCAACCAGCAGTTAATTTAGACTATGTGTATGTGCATGAGCAGAACTAATTTCATGGCAATGAGGTGATCTTTTGCACGGTAGAAAAGAAAGAAGTGCTTAAACAAAATGAATTAGGGTGAAAAGAAGCAAAGGAGTTAAATGTTCATGTTTGTATGTTTTGAAATTATAATATAAAAAGAAAGCTTCAATGTCACCTTTTTAGGTCTTTGTAAAAAATTTTTTTTACAAAGACCTACTAGTTTCACGAACTGTCTGTCCGTCCGTCCGTCCGTCTGTCCGTCTGTCCGTGCGTCACAGCTGATTTCCTCAGAAACTATAGAAGCTAGAATGCTCAAGCTTTGTGAAAAGGTCAGAAGTGATGGTCTCTCAAAAGTTAAGGTCTTAACAAAAATTTAAAAAAATTTAAGGAGGGTCCCCCCTAATAACGAATTGGCCCTTAAAATTTTTTTTTTATCAAAGGTAGTCGAGTAGGGTATCAAATGAAACGTCTTCATTAGAAATTTTAGAATCTGAAATAAAAAAATCATTTTATGAATTAGGGGGTCCAGGGAAGGCAAAATGTACCAAAAATGTTGGTCCCCCCCCCTCGCGATTGGACACCTTTCAGCCGAAAAATCTGAAAATTATCACAAACATGGGCCTTTATGAGTACAAGGGCAACAAATACTTAGAAATCGAAATTCACTCAACTTTGTTAATAATAGTATGATTCGAAGATTTTCCTTTCTTGCCCATAAAATCAAAACGGTACCTTTAAACTTCTTGAAACTTTGCAGTTATATAGACTGATATAAGTTATATAAGTATACAAAATTTAATAGAAATCAAGTGAGTTATAGCCGTTTCAATTGTATGGAATTACAACAACAATAACACGTGTTTATGGTTGATATAGGGTTTTCCAATGAGAGGTGTTATTTTGATATTAAAAGAATAATGCATTTTTTTGATATAACTGATCGGATGTTTATTTTATTATAAAGAAAAAGATACACCGTTACTAGCAAAAACTAACATCAGGCAAATAACTACTACGACACGCTTACAGGACCATATCCTCTTCATGAAATTTTCCATAACCAAATCGCAAAATGGCTGCCCTATGTAGCCTCACGAATTTATCTTTGTCTTGAATCTACGCTGGGCTGATGGCGTAGGCCTTCTTTTTCACGTGGCCCCAAAGGAAGAAGTCGTAAGGTGTTAAATCACAAGATCTATTCAAAATAACACCCCTTATTGGAAAACCCTATATATATTTAAAATTGACTTAGCCACTTTTATTTTCTTTCAATTTTCATGAAAATTTAAGGAATAGTGATTAACTTGAATATGTTCAATCGGCCGAGCATTCAGAAAAATCAGTTAAGCTAGGTCAAAATGGCGGCAGCACTGTGCTTATGAAAGAAACTGTGCATCTTTTGCATAAATTTGAACGATTTCATATCCAAGTATTGGACGAATAATTCAAATTATCGATTCACACCATTAGAAAACTTATTTCTAACCCTAGGTTGTTTACAAAGACCTTCTGGTAGGAGCACTCTCCTGCTTACTCAACTTGTTTAAGTAGAAATGTTATGAACGCTCGCATTTGCATTCGCTTATGCGATTGTGTTATGATTTTTGTTTTTCGTTTAGCAATTCATATTTATTTTTTTTAAAATACTACGACTGTATTTAAAAGTTGATTTCACATTACATAGATCAATTTATAAATATTCAGAGTGTTTTCACTGCATTATTTCACTCTGTCGTATAATTTCTCAAATTTTTACTCTAACGTGGTAAAAACACTTATTCAAGCATTAATAGGATAAGCAAACATCCATTGAAATTAGTTAAACCTTATTCATTTACCAGATTTTCATCAACGCATTATTGAAAACTTGTGAAAGAAAATAAATACAGCAAATTTATTCAAAAGTTATTAGAAGAGTGGTTCTGTTGCGGTTATTATTATCTTATAGCGAACTAACATAGAATATTCGCGTGAAAAACATGTACATCTATAGACGCTTCAAAAATTCAATGCTATCGAAAATGGTCTAATTGCTATTCAATTTAGCCCTAGAATACGTCATAAGAAAGCTACCTGTCGATACACAAGGTGCATTACGTATACAAGTCGAGTCAAGTAGTAGCCTATGCGGACGATATCAACATTTTGTCACGTTCAATAACAACTGCCATAGAACTCTTCCTGAAACTCGAAAAACTAGTAGGGCTACGAATCAATGAGAATAAAACAAAGCTCATGACCCAGACAAGGAAAAATACCTCAAGTATACAAAATATCACACATTCGGGGAAGTATCGAAAATGTGAGAAAATTTGTGTATTTAGGCGTCAAATGAGGACGGCTAATGAAATACGCCACAGAATACAGCTTGCAAATTATTAATTATTTTATTCAGTTTTGACAATCTTGAAGATCAGCTGCATGTACAGAAAATCAAAGCTCTAAGTATACAAATCTGTGATAAGACCTGTACTATGCTATGGATGTGAAACTTCGACTCTAATCTAAACATCCGCAAATATATTGAACGCCGTCGAGCGTCAGGTCCTGAGCCGAATAATCGGAGCGAAGCAAGCCGGTGATCAATGGGAAATTTGATACAACCATGAGCTCTATAAAATTTTTGACAAGCCGTGAATCGTATGGACGGGCAACGATACCCAAAAAGGTATTCTTTTGGAGAACTGAAAGGTGGAGAACAGTAGAAAACCCGAGGAAGCCCTAGTCTAACTTGGTCAACGAAACAGTTTATCGCTGTTTGGATTTTAAAATCAGAGGACGCGGTCAATGGACCAAGATAGTTGGAGGCGCCTGTTGCAGGAAGAGGATGCCTCAGGGGGCTGTAGTACAACGAAGAAGAAAAGGAAATAAATATTCTCTTGTTAATATTCTCAGCATTCTTTATTTTTAACAAATTGAATCGTAATTATCATAAAAATATATATTTTCGTTGCGTGATTATGATCATATCACCTTCTGGAGTGCCGATACATTCGATCATGACAATGGGATACTCGAACTATCTCTTAGCGAAGACGCGAAAGGGGCTGTTGTGCTACGAATAAAAACAATACATATATATATATATATATATATATATATATATATATATATATATATATATATATATATATATTGTCGCGTGTATGGTTCGCGGCCAATAATTTTAATGTTCCGGGGAAGTAAAAACGCAATGTTTGTAAATTAAATTAAAAGAGTTTATTTATTTATTAAAAATGCACAATCAGTCATTTAACAATTTCACAATTTTAATTAGAATCTAACTTTCACTTGTCACTTAAATTTCTCTAACAACTGTCTTCACTTAACAAAGAACGAAAATCACTCCACTATTACTCGATCAATATCGCTTTTCAATTTGCCATCGCATTTACTAAACGCGGTTCTAATGAATAATTCCCCCATTCATTCAGCTCGCCTTTCTATAGAGTCTCTACCCATTCAACCCATTTTTCGTACATTGGCAAATGTTCTGCCGAGAGGTACCTGGTATATTCGAGCATTAATGAATGGAGTGACGTCACTTTCAGATGTTGATCATGCTTGGTGGGTTCTCGTGGTTTCGAGTAAATTCACTTTGTTGATCATGAGTTCTTAATGGTTGTGAAAACAATTGCAACAGTAGCTCGCAGAATTATTCGTGCATGTCACACTATATATATATATATATATATATATATATATATATATATATATATATATATATATATATATATATATATATATTTATATTGTATTTTCGAATATTTTCTTCTTCAGCGTAATTTCTATATCTTCTTCTTTTTATTGCCTTTTCATATTTGTTCATGTACGGGGATTTATAGGGGAATATTTTTTTCACCAAAGTATCATTTTAACATCCAATTGAGACCCATTTGAAGGACATGTAAGTTGAATAACCACAAAGAAAACGTACCGTTAAAATTTGAAAAATCCAATTTTCGTGGAGATTTTTCGGTAAAACTGATCAACGCATACGTTGATTTTAATTACTGAGCCTGTATACGAGCGACAAAATATTTGAATGTCATTTGTTTGTACAAAATTGTAATCCTTTGAAGAACTCTGCAGATATAAATGGTTCAATGTCCTATTCGAGAGGGAAAATCTAATTTCAATGCACATTTGTCTGAATTTTACCTATAAACAAAATAATTGACTATACACATTAGTTTGCATCACTTTAGGGCTTTAGTTAAGGACCACAATTCTTTTCGTAATGAATGATGAAAAGCATGAGTGATATTTAGACAAACGTTACTTATGAGTCAATTCTTTTGATCGGAAATAACCAATAAACGGAATCGAAATGTGCTAAATGCTAGGATTTAAGATTATCTAGAGTAATATCTTCTTCTTCTTCTTCTTCTTCTTCGTAGCGCTATGGAACTTAACGGGCCCTCGCTTCCTGCAACAAGCGCTTCAAACTGTCTCGGTCAATTATATGCGTCCTGCAATTCCAATCAGCGATGAACTGTCTTTGTCGGCCAAGTCAAACCAGCGTTTCCTCAGTTTCTCCACTGCTCTCCACCCTTCAGTTCTCCCAACGAATACCTTTTTGAGTATCCGTCTACACGATTCACGTGGCCAGCTCATTGCAGCTCCCGCAGCTTCACAATCGTTGAAACCTCCGGCTCATAAAGAATTACATATTGCTCATGGTTGTATCGAATTTGCTGTTGATCTCTATCTATCTTCGCACCAATTATCCGCCTCAGGACCCGTCGCTCGAAGGCATTCAATATGTTTGCGGATGCGGAATTCCTTAACTGCGTTATGAGCTTTATTATATTCTCATTGATTTGTAGCCTTACTAGTTTTCCTTCGATGTTGCATTTCAGGAAAAGTTCTTTGGCAGTTGTTAGCGACCGTGACAAAATGTTGATGTTGTGCGCAGAGGCTACCACTTGGCTCAACTTGTATAGTAATGTATCTCTTGTATTTACAGGTAGCTTTCTTATGACATATTCCAGAGCCCAATTAAATTGCAGTGGGGCTACCACATTTCCCTGCTATATTCCGATATTTATATCAAAGGCCTCGGTGAGTCGCGTAATCATGTAGACTTGGAAGGTTGTCGACGTCATCGTCATTTTGGTAAGACGGCCAAATTTGGCTGGGATATCAAAGCAAAGCATTTTCTGATACAGTACGTTAGGATTAATGCTGTCGTATGCTTGCTTAAAGTCAACGAAAATTTGATGTACGTCTATTTTGAACTTCCAGCATTTTTTAAGTATCTGCTTGTCTGTAAAAAATTGATCTACCGTCAATCTGCTTGTTCAATAGATCCCTCGATAATCCTCAATAATACTGTTGGCATATGATCTGATTTTATTGCCTTAGATTTTCGAAAAGATTTTGTACGCCATACAAAGTAGTGATATGCCTTTTTGGATTTCACACCGTAACTTGTCAGCTTTTTCGCGGATGGGGAATATCGCTGATTAGTTCCACTAGTTCGGAATTCGTCCTTGTTACCAAATTTGCTAAATGATTTTGTTGATGGCTTTCTAAATACCACTGCCAACATATTTTATAAGTTTAACTGGAATCTCATTGATGCCCGCTGCTTTATGATTCTTTTGTGCTTTAATGGTGGATCAAACTTCACCCAGAGTTGGTGGGGCCGATGGAAGCTCCCCGAGAATATCTATGGGCTCCGATGTTCTGAAGCTGTGCGGAGGATCTGAGAGGTTCTTTAAGTATGACGGCTATCTTTCTCAAATCGTGCTACCATCAGCGATGAAGTTGCCTATGTTATCACCATAGAGTGTGTTCTTGGACTGATAGCTACGTTTTACGCTTTTCACTACTTTGTATGCTCGTCTTGTGTTGTTGCTTGCTAGATTTAAGCCGATATTTCTCAATTGTTCGCCACAGTATTTTTTTCTTAATTTTAATGATAAGATTCGCTACTCTTCTGAGATGTTCATAATTTTCTCCCTTCGTCCTGGTTTTCCTACCTAAATATTGCTTTTATGCCCGATTCTTCTTATGTAACGCATCCTTGCATTCATTATCAAACCAAGTATTCCTTTTGCAGCGGCTTGATATCCGATCGTCTGTCTTGCCATGGTCTTAATAGTCACTTTCACTTCCACCTATAGCTCGTTGCTTGTTTTCAGCAATGTGTCAAATCGGATGGGAGCTAGCTGGTGGTCGAGGGTCTCCATGAAATTTTTGCCACAGAGTAGTACTCTAAGAACTAGGAAAGGAAGTGGGGATATACCACGCGAAAGACCTGCGCCGATAGATAATTGGGCACGTCTGTTTGTCCGTCCGCATATATTTTCAAAAACGCGCAAAGGTTGTATACTTCCAGGCAAACATAGACATAAGTCAGTCCGTCCGTCTGTTAATTGTGTTTTTTCTTTTATGATTCGTCATCTCTAGTCCAGACGCCGAAACCAACCCGTGAGACACGGAAAGATCCTTCAGCTCCTTTTTCGTAATCCGCATTGCCTTGGGATCACGAGAAAATTAGCTGCCCTGTAGTAATCTAAGAACTATGGCTCTAAAAGCAGCGCTGACACAGGCACACAGCACGAACGCAATTTAATAATGATTCAGTCGATTCAGTCACCTTCCCCATCGCAACACTCGTTTTTTTTTCTTTTTTTTCGCAGGAAAAATAAGTGGAAAAATTTCTTTTGTACTTAACACCCGGGAAACAAAATTCTAAAAATGGTTAAAAATTTCTAATGTGTAGTATCTTATTACAATATCTTTTGAAGATAATTTAACGAATTGCGGTGTAACGCGGTATACAAATGCTTAGAACGAAACGGTTAACCCTTTTAATTATATGAACGCTAAAATCATTGGATCATTTAATCTTTTAAATTATATGAATGCTAAAATCATTGTATAATATAACCGTTTAAATTATATGAACGCTAAAATCATTGTATCAGTCAATCCTTTAAATTATATGAACGATAAAATCATTGTATCATTTAAACCCCACAAAATTTGTCAAATTTTACCCATTCCAACCATAATATTAATTAAAAATTGTTTTGTTTGTCCGTAATTAACGCGTGCCTGTCTTATTCTTTCGATTTATTTCCCTCTTCATTACGCCTAATAATTATAAACATAAATTGCTTTCAATGGATAATTTAAGGGACGACTTAAAATTTTAAAAAGAAACCGAAACGAGTGTGCATTATCACCACCGCATGTTCACCCATAGATGGCATTATTCAACGAAACTTTTGCTGTTTCGTTGCTCGTCGGCTCGGCCCCGCCAGGTTAGTTCGCAGTTGCACAAGATCCTCGTGATAGTAAGGCTAGCGGTTAATGAAAAATACGCGTGGTGGCCATTTTAGTGAAGTGAAAAAGTACAGTAGTGGAGGAAACCTACTAAAACCACAACAAAATCGTGGTGGATGTAAGTAAAATCTGATTTGATCTTTTCTAGTATTAGCCCTATATACATAGCATTTTATATATTTTCGCGGAGTCTGATCACGCTTTCGAAGATGTCTGGTCGTGGTGCGTTGGAGTTGGTTCGCGGTGATGATTTTGTTGAATTTTTCCTGTTTCCACAATTAAATAGTAACTGTGAAAGTGAGGAAACATTGCAACAAGAATTGAATAATGTATTGCAGCAAGTGAATGAGATCGTGTGTAAACTATCTCAGGATTATATGAGGCACAAAGTTGAGTTCCTACTGACAATTCGCACTGACAGACAGCAAGTTTTGCTCGAAGCCAATGAAGAGTCTTTTGAGAAACTTCCTCCCCATTTGTACGGAGTATCGTACTATGGCGACAACATCCAAGACGAGTGGTTCGTTGTCTAGCTGTTGTTTGAGGTGTCTAAGAAAGTTCCGGGAATGGTTATTCGAGTAGCTGATTCGGATGGAGAGTTCCTGCTTATCGAGGCAGCTAATTTCTTACCTAAATGGGCAAATCCAGATACTTGTCATCAAAGGGTTTACATACACAATGGCGATCTACACTTGGTCCAAAATTCGCCATCAAGTACTACAACCGTTTTATCAGTAGCAACAGCTGTAGCGAAGATTCGACAAATGCCGACTCTCCATCAAGTCCCGCCTGAAATAAAATCCTGCATAGATGCTCGCTTGAAAGAGTTCTACAACAACAACGCAAATTATTTCCACCACCAACGAGTTCGGACTGCCCGCCGCGCCACGCAACAGTTTAGGTTAGTTACAAGATATTAAAGCGGTATTTATGCGTTTTGAAAGAAATTTAGTTCGCAAAATAATTTAATAAATTCTAAAACTAAAGTAACATTCGGAGTGACGGTTCTTTTCAAATAATTAAAACTAGTAAATAAACGGTGGGTATTTGCGAGATTAGATACAAGTGCGTGTAGGGTCGGAGTAAATTGATCTCGGTTGAAATGAACAGAGCGGTGTTTGCGAAGATTCTGTAGCAAGAAGTGATGAAAAAGAACCGAAAAAAGCCACAAGCATCAATTTTCGACGATATTACATTTTAATGACATCGTGAACTAAAATCTATTGTTTGTTTTGTTTTAATTTGCGTTTGGGTTTTTTTTAATTAACATCTTCAACAGTTACATTGTCGTGAAAAATCTTAAAAACTTATGATCATAACGCTTTCTTTTACAAAATTAAAAGTAAACTTTGCAAATCTGCGAGTATTGGTTGAAATATATTCGTCAGTTTTCACCAATTTCCATTAAGTCGCACAAAATTTTGTTTATATTTGATCCCTTATTTTTTGAAGAATATATCGTGAGCTATAAGTGCGGGCATAATGCGTATGACACAAGATATGGAAGATGGTGGGAAAGGAAATTTTAACATTGCTCTCTGACATAGAGGTGAATATGGAAGAGCTGATAGAAGAAGAAAGTCAATTACAATGCAGTGATGATGATAACTGGCTTAATATTTCTCCCGAAGAGCTGGATGCCATGCTAACTGAAAAATATGGAATAAATAAAATGTTTACAGGGAACGGAACCGTTGAAGCTTCCGAACTGTCTTCCGTTATAGTCGAGTTTCTTGATAGAAAATCGGAGTTCGATGGAGTAGATGACTCCAGTTTGAAGAGGCGGGCCGTGAAGAAATCTCAATCAATGCAAAAAGCTATGGAAAACTCCTTAACAGATAAAACTCCTCCAAAAAAAAAATTCAAATGATATAAGCTTTGATCCAGACGCCTTACAAACTCACGTTAAAAAACTTCCTAGACTTTGTCATTCCGGAGGATGAGTGGGACTCCGCCTCAGAAATGAGTGACTATGAAGACGATGATGAACTTGACAAAAATATTGACAGTATGGCCAACGGCAAATGTAACCTAAAGACTGATCTTAAAGCTTACATGGACCAAATGGATAGGGAGTTAGCGAAAACAACAATTGGCAAGACATTTGAAACAGCGAAAAGTAAACATGTCGATAATTTTGATGACATTGAAACGTTTACACCAATTGATATAGATGTGAACACATTGAGAAATATGGTGGATAGTTATAAACACCAAATCGGAGGACCAGGTCCTGCTACGAATTTACTAAGGGCTTTAGGAATAGGAATGGCTAAGAATTTACAACAGCATGATAGTGATAGCATCACGGATTTAAATGGAACGCAAGTTTGAAATAAATACAAGCATATTATATGTTGTATTGCAGAAATGACGGAATCGAATGAAAGGAAGCTCAAAGATTTAAGATTGATTTAAATATTGAATACTTTTATGTGAACTTAATAAATATTTACGTCCTACACAAAAAATTTAAATGTTATGGACGACGATACCGTCAAGGTATTTTATGTTGATTATGGGAATTCTCGTGTTGTATCCATTAACGATGTACGTATGTGGGACCGACAATTCGAATTTCTACCATTCTAAGCAATTTGCTGCAAAATAGCTGGTATAGCAGAGAAGCGCAACAAATCGTTAGAAGCAGCGGAACAACTGCGCAAAATGATTCCTAACTTAGCAATTAAAGCTCAGGTTTTAAACAATATTGGCCAGTTGGATTTACAGCTGTGAGATGTTTATAACAATGATGTTGCTGAAGAATTGATTTCTATGAAACTTGTTGATAAAAAAAAAAAAAAAAAAAAAAGAGACGCAAATCATAAGAACGAATCAAATTCTCCCTGCTTAATAGAACGTCTAACAAATAAAGTTCATATTTTAATTTTTAATATATATGATATTATGCAAGGATAAATGATAAGAAAAATGTTTATATATAATATATATATATATACCAGAGCGGATGTAATTTTGATCTCTAAATGATCCACGTAGTCACCTTGCACATCATCTATACTCAAAGTATCCACCTTCTCACTACAGACATCGACAGTTCTGGGTTTTCCTCCAAAAAAAATTCGCGCGATGTATAAGGTGTTAGGAAAGAGGCAGATAAAAACGTTTCGCGTGTGGGTCGTTTTGACTCACGTTATGTATGTAGGGTTGATGTTGGAAAGGATTAAATCAGAATTTTGAATCCATATCGTGTTTGTGGTGGAATATAATATATTTGTGGGAAAAAGTGCTTTGCTACCTTAAGTTCAATATGCCGTTATTTCAGGGTTGTTGGCAGATAGTTAACTCCTACCATCCTGTTGATACACAGCAAAAAAAAAACTTCACAGAAAAAAAAAACAATCGATAGCAGCTGCCAATATCGCCATGAGCCATCAGCATTAGGCCACCACGTGATTTGCAACAGGTGGTTGGAAGGCCGATGAGAAGTTTTTTATTGGAAGGAGTGGCACATGTGATTGGGAAACGGCGGGACCCTACTTCCTGTCTCTGGGAAAACACACCGTTTGGATGCAAAAGGCGCATTGTGTATTCAAACATAGTTCAACGAAGAGTGATAAATCCACTGAAAAGTTAGATCCAGAAGAATTAGTCAAATCACTCAATCCATATAGTGACCAACGGATTGCATATAAAAGGAGCTGATAACTTATCTAGAGAGACTAACAATTCGTGGAATGAAACAATCGAAAGTTCAAACGCTGAGGAATTCAATAAACTTGTGATACTCAAGGAAGTCTATATGTATTTACACTTTGATAGCTGAATTTTTATACAATTTTATACACCCCTAGGATCTATTTTATGTCTTAATACTCGTGTGTTAAAATTTGATGTATGGACGCGATTCTTCACTACCAAAAATTTCAGGACTTGCTTACCTCCACATCGTCAGCGAGCGCTCGTCGTCGAGGGAAAGGTACTGTAGGTAACCTCTTAACATTTTTTAATTAAATACTTATTGAAATTTAAAAAAAAAAAAAAAAAAAATATTTATTGAATTTTTTTAAAAAAAAAAATATTTATCGAATTTTTTTAAAAAAATATTTATTGAATTTTTAATTAAAAATTTATTGAGTTTAAAAAAAAAAAAAAAATATTTATTGAATATTTATTGAAATTTTTTTTTGAAAAATATTTATTGAATTTTTAAAAAAAAAAGAAAAAGAAGAAAATAGGACGACAATCGTCATCCCAATGCATCCGTCTATTTAGCTGAAAGAAAAAAAAAAAAAAAAAAAAGAAGAAGAATCGTCGTAAAAAAATCGTTTTTTTTTTTCGTATAAATCTATGTAAAAATTTTTTTTTAAACATAATGTATGTAGGGTGAAAGTGTGGCATCTACAAGAGCTAACCACAATAATTATAATACTACAGGAAATCAGAAAAAAAATGAATTTTCGTATAATGTTAATCTTCTTTTAATATCAATTTCCCTCTTTCAATGATTAAATGCTTTTCAATATGGTGTTGTAAATTGCTGTGCTGATTGCCATAGAAAAATCATACTGTTTCATTGCTTTAACGTTGTTCGAATAAAAACAAAAAATGATGGATTAAATGGAAAATCGGTCTTTTCCTTCCGGTCTTTTCCAATCGGGTATAGGACCCGGTACGGTGGCAGGCTTCCACCCCAAAATATGAGCCAGCCACCGGGTACTTAAAAATTTTTCTGTTTCAGGAGACTTTATGGGTTTGAGTGGCCCAAGCCAAGTGCCTTTTTATGGCATAGAGTTATGCAATTCAATTGTATAATTCTATGACATAAATTGGTCACCGGGGTACTCCCCTTCTGATGGGAAAGCTCATATAATTCAAGTTGTATGAGTTTTCCACTCAGAAGAGGAATACCTGGCCACCTCAACGATTTAACAATTGGATTTATTCCGGTTGGGTGGGCATGAAGGGGCTCCACCACCACCCGGTTGCCCCTCTTTCATTTGTGGGCCCTGAATGTATTTGGGTAAAGACGAGGTCAACCCCAAATTAGTCTTTCTTGTCAGGTTGCACTTGTTCTCGCAACAAGTCGTAATTCCTTCGTGGAGGTTATCTACAGATTTGCGACTTCGGTCGTCCCCTTGAACTCTGCAAGCAATTCGTGAATGCGAAATGTTTTGTAGTGAGTCCTCGTGCCGGGGAAACGAACCCGCCCCACGACACCGCAATGCTAGCCTGCCAGCGCATTCACGCGTCTCCGGACGAGGGCATTCTCGGCAGGAACCAACACCTTCCTCTGCCGAGGCAGCAGAACATCGCTGCAGTCCTTTACGGACATTAAGGAAATTCTTATTCACTACAAATGGCGCCCAACGTGGGGCTCCGAAATGCCCGGCTGTATCATCAGTCGTGAGCACGAGACAGTCCATCGTCTCTAGGTGTCCCCACTAGGTGTTAGAATTATTGGCGGGTAGATAACTCCCGAGGGTTTTTGCACTAATCGTGCCCCAGCAGCCTAATAACTTTCGAACGTGTGTTGTCCCTGGACATCAATATCGTTTGGTCCTGCTTTTGAATTATACTTTGGTGGTTTACCACCATTGTATAACTAGTAAGGCCAAATTATATTAGAGTCCCTTTTTGTGTTTGGAAGTTATTATCCCAACATCTATTTTGCGGAGGATTCTGATCCGCTCCCCAAACCAGCGGTGCCTAAGTGTCCTAAATTACATGGATTTTGATTTCATGTGATTGGCTGATTAGCTAATCCATGACTATCCATGACAAGACACGCGCTGCTTGTGGATTAGAATCCCACCCTGGGCTGACAAGCTGTAACTTGAGAAGTTTGCTAATGAGGGATCACTTCGGAACCCTGATTTTCATGGTGCCACAAGAGAGTGTCCCTGAAACGTTTAGAAGGATTGTGCCATGGTGTCCGTACTTGGGAAGGAAGGTCGGAAAGGAAAGACCATTCATATATATTTTTTATATAACTTAATCAAAACTTTTTTTGTGAGGTTCTGAGATAGTTCGCCACTGACGGCCACATAAGAATTTTAGTAACTTTTCTCACCTTTTCTTCATTATTTTCATTATTCATATAGTTAATCTTATATACCCATATTCTTCATTATTTATTTATCTAGGTATTTAATTAGGAAAACCATTTGGATTTAAAATGCCCACAAAAAGAACCCCCGAAAGGAGAAAGTTGCGGTCGGATGCCGGACCAGCTCTATTGTGCTCCATTTGTCACGAGGACATGGACGAAACTACAAGCCAGAGGTTGCAGTGCGGACACAGGCTACACCAGCTGTGTTTGGCTCAACTGCGGCAAACCTCATCCACGTGCCCGCTCTGTCGTCAGCCTTTGGAAATCGCACAGCCACCAACAGAACGACCTCAGTCCTCCAGTGCAAGTGGAGCTGTCCCCAAAAGCGGACCCCTTCCATCCACGACCAGGAGTGCACGAGACGATGACTACAGGGCTGAAGCAGTTCCGCCTGCAGAAGAAGTGAGTCCCCCGGTGGCTGTGGAAGCCACAGTTCTACGAGATCTAATGGCGCTCGTACAGGACATGTCCACCCGGCTAGCCTCTCTAGAGAGCCAGAGAGAGAACCCCGCACCACCCCGGCCAAGAACTCCTCCTATGTGGGATTCGGACCCAAATCCGTGGGATTTCCCAGTCGATTCACGGCGTGATCCCGAACGGATCCGGCCAGGTACAGCCATGAATCCGTTGGCTCCAGTTTACCGGCCCCGATTGAGCCAAGCACCGCCACCAAATCAGGCTCCCGTGATTCCGCCGGACCAACGCTTCCATCCACACGACATGTATCGGCTGAAGCCGACGCAGATCCCCAGCATCATCCAGGGATGGAATCTACATTTCAGTGGGGAACCTAATACGATAACGGTAGAGGTTTTCATAAGTCAGGTGGAGTCCCTGATTGAGCAGATACTAGCAGGAGACCGCACAGCGCTCGCAGGGTACTTGCCGATGCTGCTTAGGGGAGCAGCACTGGAGACATATTGGAGAATACATTCAGCTCCACCATCCATACGCTGGTCACGGCTGAAGGAGGTACTCCGCATGGAATACCCTACGGTCGACATGGACGAATTAGTCCTGGATAAGATGAATGCTAGATGGCAGCGTCCGGACGAGTCCTTCCATCAATATCGAGCCGATATCCTTCGGTTGAATGACCAGCTGTCAGAGCCATTGTCTTCTACCCAAATTCTACGCCTGCTAAAGCGCAATCTGAGACCGGAGATTCGTCGGCATATCGTGAACTCCGATCCACAGAGTATGGAGGCCCTGCTGAGAAATGTGCGTCGCATAGAAGGGTTTGAGGAAGACCTACGGGACCGGCCATACTTACTAACCAGGACGGGTCCTCGACGAGGAGTCGCGGAATTGGCCCCAGATTATACCACCCTAGATCTGGAGGATGATTTGGACCCAGACCATCTTGCTGTAGCAGCAGTGGGAAGTCTTACGACCTGCTGGAATTGTCACCAAACCGGACACCGGTTCATTTCATGCCGCGCAGAACGTAAGGTTTTCTGCTACGGTTGCGGCAAGCCGGACACTTACTTCCCGGACTGTTCTGAATGTGCCGCACGAAAAAACGGCCAAAAGAGTACCCGACCACCTCAGCGGTACTCGAAACCCCAGCAGTAGCTCCTCAATCAGTGGCTCACCCCAACCAACCTGACGTTAACCCACCAGCCATGACCATTACGACTGCGGATGTTCACTCTCTTCCGGAGACCTCACCAACGACAATATTAAAACGACCATCGCAGTCACTGCCAGAAGAACCGAGGCAGCCTCAAGTACGCACTCCAAAACCTTATCATGTTAGACTGCAGGAATATCGGGTGGCTCGAGAGCGAATATTTGCTTCCGAAGTCGTCACTTCCCGTTCGTGCACGACAAAATGGTCAACCCGTCGTTGGCGGAATTTCCGCAAGAGAGTGCGCACCTGCCGTCAAACCGTAAACTCTTGTAACATCTCGGAGGTTGCTGAGAATGAGATCAGACCTTATCATCCAATTAAAGTGTTGGGCGAGACCGTGTTTGCTTTGATCGACACGGGTGCCAGTATCAGTTGTCTTGCCTCGAGCTTTGGCTCGAAGGTGCTCCAAGAATATCCGAACTTGATTAAATCCTGGCGCACTGAAATCAGTACAGCTGACGGCACCAAACACCCTATACGAGGTAAACTAACCACACCCGTGACGTTCAGGGGTCAGACGAAGGATATTACGTTCTACATTATTCCGTCTTTGACTCAGAATGTATACCTTGGTGTCGATTTCGTCCTTCGCTTTGGACTGGCCTCCGATTTATTCACCGATTTGCCTTTAAAAACCAGAAATGTCAACGAACTCACTTCTACTCCCGATAGGCATGACCTGACGCCTAACCAACGGCAACGCCTGGAAGCATCCATTGCTGCTTTCCCATCGTACGCTACCCAAGGCCTTGGCCGCACCACCCTAGTCTCACACGCCATCGACGTTGGCGATAGTAAACCGATTAAACAGAGACACTACGCCATCTCACCGGCCATGGAGAAATTGGTGTATGCGGAGCTAGATAGGATGCTCGAGTTAGGGGTCATAGAGGAGTCCCAAAGTGCTTGGTCATCACCGGTAACCTTGGTTGTGAAGCCAGGTAAAGTCCGCCTCTGTCTTGATGCCCGTAAGGTAAACGCGGTTACCACCAAGGACGCGTACCCTCTTCCACTCATCGATGGAATACTAGGGAGACTGCCGAAAGCTAATTATATCACCAGCCTCGACCTAAAAGACGCCTTCTGGCAAATTCCACTCGATGAGGGCTCGAGGGACAAGACCGCCTTCACAGTGCCTGGACGACCATTATATCAGTTCGTCACAATGCCCTTTGGCCTGTGTAACGCGCCGCAAACGACGACTCGGTTGATGGACAAGGTCATCCCACCTCACCTAAAACACCAAGTGTTCGTGTACCTTGATGATCTGTTACTCATCACGGAAACGTTCGATCAACACCTCCTACTTCTACAAGAAGTAGCCCTGCACATCAGTAAGGCGGGACTCACCATCAACGTACAGAAAAGTAAGTTTGTCATGAAAGAAGTCCGATATCTCGGTCATGTTATAGGATATGGCACTATCAAAACGGATCCAGACAAAACTCGTGCGATTGATGAGTTCCCCTTACCAAAAACTGTGAAGCAGCTACGACGTTTCCTTGGTGTGTGCGGTTGGTACCGAAGGTTTGTTCGGAATTATGCAACAGTTTCAGCGCCCCTGTCAGACATGTTGCGGAAGGGGAAGTTCGTTTGGACCGAACTCAGCCGAAAGGCATTTGAAGAGCTTAAACAAGCCCTCACATCAGCTCCTGTCTTGCACAGCCCCGACTTCACGAAGCCCTTCTCCATTCATTGTGACGCAAGTCAACATGGAGTAGGAGCCGTGCTGGTGCGATTGACCGACGAAGGAGAGGAAGCTCCCATCGCCTTCATGTCCAATAAGCTGAATTCGGCCCAAAGAAACTATACTGTTTCCGAGCAAGAATGTTTGGCAGCGGTAATGGCTGTGAAGAAATTCCGAGCTTATATCGAGGGCCACCAATTCGAGATCATCACGGACCACGCGTCACTACAATGGTTGATGAACCAGGCAGACTTAAGTGGACGCCTAGCCAGATGGGCTCTTAAACTGCAAGGGTTCAAGTTCTCCATCAAACACCGGAAAGGAACCCAGAACATCGTACCCGACACTCTCTCACGGATATTTTCCCCAGAGGGAGCCGAATTGACAATAAATGACGAGGACCCCATCGAAATAGATTTGGACAGCCCACATTTCGAATCAGATAGCTACAAAGAGTTGAGGCAAACCATAGCGACCCAACAGACACAGCTGCCTGATTTGAAGGTAATAGACGGCTATGTGTATAGGCGAAACGAATACGCCACTGGTGATCCATGGCAGGAAGAAGAGTCTTGGAAACTCTGGGTACCGGAGGAAATGACACAACATCTGATCCTTCGCGCACATGACCATCCTTTAAGTGCCCACGGAGGTTACGGTCGGACGTTACGGCGACTCAAGAAATACTTCTTTTGGCCTAAAATGGCATCCCAGGTCAAAGACTACGTGAGCGCCTGTGAGACCTGTAAAGGCACCAAAGCGCCTCTTCGACCTCCTATGGGTCAACTCAACGTTCCAGAACGCGTGTTCCAACGTCTATACATCGATCTACTCGGTCCATATCCTCGGTCTTCCATGGGACACATCGGAGCCATAGTCGTTCTAGATCAGCTCTCAAAGTTCCCAATGGTGGAACCTATCCGTAAATTCACAACTCCATCGATCGTGAAATTCTTAGGGAACCGGGTATTCCATGTGTTCGGTGTTCCAGAGAGTGTGTACTCAGATAATGGAGTACAGTTCCGGTCTCGGCAGTTTAAGAGCCTACTTGAGCAGTATAGCGTTGAACACCAACTGACGCCCATATACTCTCCTCAGTCCAACGCATCAGAACGGTTGAACCGCACCTTATTGGCCGCGATCCGTTCCTACGTCCACCCATCTCAAAAGGATTGGGATCGGCGATTGTCTGCCATCACATGCGCCCTGCGATCCTCGTATCATTCCGTCACCGTTGTCGCCCCTTACTTTGCCGCCTTTGGACAGCACATGATTTGCCACGGTAAATCATACCGACTGTTACGGCAATTAAAGTGTTTGGGAGACCCCGTCGTTGCGCTGGAGCCCCACGAACGTTTAGGAGACCTCCGCCAACAGATCGGACGGAAAATTAAGGCCGCAGGTAGTGCAAATGAAGCGCAGTACAATCTCCGGTCACGATCTGCTAATTTCAAAGAAGGAGATGAAGTTTTCCGGCGAAATTTCCGCCAAAGTGACGCCGCGGGGCATTACAACGCCAAGCTGGACAGGCGATTCTTGAAAAGCCGCATAAAGAAGGTAATGGGACCTAACCGTTACTTGATAACGGATCCATCGGGAAAGGAAGTGGGGATATACCACGCGAAAGACCTGCGCCGATAGATAATTGGGCACGTCTGTTTGTCCGTCCGCATATATTTTCAAAAACGCGCAAAGGTTGTATACTTCCAGGCAAACATAGACATAAGTCAGTCCGTCCGTCTGTTAATTGTGTTTTTTCTTTTATGATTCGTCATCTCTATTCCAGACGCCGAAACCAACCCGTGAGACACGGAAAGATCCTTCAGCTCCTTTTTCGTAATCCGCATTGCCTTGGGATCACGAGAAAATTAGCTGCCCTGTAGTAATCTAAGAACTATGGCTCTAAAAGCAGCGCTGACACAGGCACACAGCACGAACGCAATTTAATAATGATTCAGTCGATTCAGTCACCTTCCCCATCGCAACACTCGTTTTTTTTTCTTTTTTTTCGCAGGAAAAATAAGTGGAAAAATTTCTTTTGTACTTAACACCCGGGAAACAAAATTCTAAAAATGGTTAAAAATTTCTAATGTGTAGTATCTTATTACAATATCTTTTGAAGATAATTTAACGAATTGCGGTGTAACGCGGTATACAAATGCTTAGAACGAAACGGTTAACCCTTTTAATTATATGAACGCTAAAATCATTGGATCATTTAATCTTTTAAATTATATGAATGCTAAAATCATTGTATAATATAACCGTTTAAATTATATGAACGCTAAAATCATTGTATCAGTCAATCCTTTAAATTATATGAACGATAAAATCATTGTATCATTTTAACCCCACAAAATTTGTCAAATTTTACCCATTCCAACCATAATATTAATTAAAAATTGTTTTGTTTGTCCGTAATTAACGCGTGCCTGTCTTATTCTTTCGATTTATTTCCCTCTTCATTACGCCTAATAATTATAAACATAAATTGCTTTCAATGGATAATTTAAGGGACGACTTAAAATTTTAAAAAGAAACCGAAACGAGTGTGCATTATCACCACCGCATGTTCACCCATAGATGGCATTATTCAACGAAACTTTTGCTGTTTCGTTGCTCGTCGGCTCGGCCCCGCCAGGTTAGTTCGCAGTTGCACAAGATCCTCGTGATAGTAAGGCTAGCGGTTAATGAAAAATACGCGTGGTGGCCATTTTAGTGAAGTGAAAAAGTACAGTAGTGGAGGAAACCTACTAAAACCACAACAAAATCGTGGTGGATGTAAGTAAAATCTGATTTGATCTTTTCTAGTATTAGCCCTATATACATAGCATTTTATATATTTTCGCGGAGTCTGATCACGCTTTCGAAGATGTCTGGTCGTGGTGCGTTGGAGTTGGTTCGCGGTGATGATTTTGTTGAATTTTTCCTGTTTCCACAATTAAATAGTAACTGTGAAAGTGAGGAAACATTGCAACAAGAATTGAATAATGTATTGCAGCAAGTGAATGAGATCGTGTGTAAACTATCTCAGGATTATATGAGGCACAAAGTTGAGTTCCTACTGACAATTCGCACTGACAGACAGCAAGTTTTGCTCGAAGCCAATGAAGAGTCTTTTGAGAAACTTCCTCCCCATTTGTACGGAGTATCGTACTATGGCGACAACATCCAAGACGAGTGGTTCGTTGTCTAGCTGTTGTTTGAGGTGTCTAAGAAAGTTCCGGGAATGGTTATTCGAGTAGCTGATTCGGATGGAGAGTTCCTGCTTATCGAGGCAGCTAATTTCTTACCTAAATGGGCAAATCCAGATACTTGTCATCAAAGGGTTTACATACACAATGGCGATCTACACTTGGTCCAAAATTCGCCATCAAGTACTACAACCGTTTTATCAGTAGCAACAGCTGTAGCGAAGATTCGACAAATGCCGACTCTCCATCAAGTCCCGCCTGAAATAAAATCCTGCATAGATGCTCGCTTGAAAGAGTTCTACAACAACAACGCAAATTATTTCCACCACCAACGAGTTCGGACTGCCCGCCGCGCCACGCAACAGTTTAGGTTAGTTACAAGATATTAAAGCGGTATTTATGCGTTTTGAAAGAAATTTAGTTCGCAAAATAATTTAATAAATTCTAAAACTAAAGTAACATTCGGAGTGACGGTTCTTTTCAAATAATTAAAACTAGTAAATAAACGGTGGGTATTTGCGAGATTAGATACAAGTGCGTGTAGGGTCGGAGTAAATTGATCTCGGTTGAAATGAACAGAGCGGTGTTTGCGAAGATTCTGTAGCAAGAAGTGATGAAAAAGAACCGAAAAAAGCCACAAGCATCAATTTTCGACGATATTACATTTTAATGACATCGTGAACTAAAATCTATTGTTTGTTTTGTTTTAATTTGCGTTTGGGTTTTTTTTAATTAACATCTTCAACAGTTACATTGTCGTGAAAAATCTTAAAAACTTATGATCATAACGCTTTCTTTTACAAAATTAAAAGTAAACTTTGCAAATCTGCGAGTATTGGTTGAAATATATTCGTCAGTTTTCACCAATTTCCATTAAGTCGCACAAAATTTTGTTTATATTTGATCCCTTATTTTTTGAAGAATATATCGTGAGCTATAAGTGCGGGCATAATGCGTATGACACAAGATATGGAAGATGGTGGGAAAGGAAATTTTAACATTGCTCTCTGACATAGAGGTGAATATGGAAGAGCTGATAGAAGAAGAAAGTCAATTACAATGCAGTGATGATGATAACTGGCTTAATATTTCTCCCGAAGAGCTGGATGCCATGCTAACTGAAAAATATGGAATAAATAAAATGTTTACAGGGAACGGAACCGTTGAAGCTTCCGAACTGTCTTCCGATATAGTCGAGTTTCTTGATAGAAAATCGGAGTTCGATGGAGTAGATGACTCCAGTTTGAAGAGGCGGGCCGTGAAGAAATCTCAATCAATGCAAAAAGCTATGGAAAACTCCTTAACAGATAAAACTCCTCCAAAAAAAAATTCAAATGATATAAGCTTTGATCCAGACGCCTTACAAACTCACGTTAAAAAACTTCCTAGACTTTGTCATTCCGGAGGATGAGTGGGACTCCGCCTCAGAAATGAGTGACTATGAAGACGATGATGAACTTGACAAAAATATTGACAGTATGGCCAACGGCAAATGTAACCTAAAGACTGATCTTAAAGCTTACATAAACCAAATGGATAGGGAGTTAGCGAAAACAACAATTGGCAAGACATTTGAAACAGCGAAAAGTAAACATGTCGATAATTTTGATGACATTGAAACGTTTACACCAATTGATATAGATGTGAACACATTGAGAAATATGGTGGATAGTTATAAACACCAAATCGGAGGACCAGGTCCTGCTACGAATTTACTAGGGGCTTTAGGAATAGGAATGGCTAAGAATTTACAACAGCATGATAGTGATAGCATCACGGATTTAAATGGAACGCAAGTTTGAAATAAATACAAGCATATTATATGTTGTATTGCAGAAATGACGGAATCGAATGAAAGGAAGCTCAAAGATTTAAGATTGATTTAAATATTGAATACTTTTATGTGAACTTAATAAATATTTACGTCCTACACAAAAAATTTAAATGTTATGGACGACGATACCGTCAAGGTATTTTATGTTGATTATGGGAATTCTCGTGTTGTATCCATTAACGATGTACGTATGTGGGACCGACAATTCGAATTTCTACCATTCTAAGCAATTTGCTGCAAAATAGCTGGTATAGCAGAGAAGCGCAACAAATCGTTAGAAGCAGCGGAACAACTGCGCAAAATGATTCCTAACTTAGCAATTAAAGCTCAGGTTTTAAACAATATTGGCCAGTTGGATTTACAGCTGTGAGATGTTTATAACAATGATGTTGCTGAAGAATTGATTTCTATGAAACTTGTTGATAAAAAAAAAAAAAAAAAAAAAGAGACGCAAATCATAAGAACGAATCAAATTCTCCCTGCTTAATAGAACGTCTAACAAATAAAGTTCATATTTTAATTTTTAATATATATGATATTATGCAAGGATAAATGATAAGAAAAATGTTTATATATAATATATATATATATACCAGAGCGGATGTAATTTTGATCTCTAAATGATCCACGTAGTCACCTTGCACATCATCTATACTCAAAGTATCCACCTTCTCACTACAGACATCGGCAGTTCTGGGTTTTCCTCCAAAAAAAATTCGCGCGATGTATAAGGTGTTAGGAAAGAGGCAGATAAAAACGTTTCGCGTGTGGGTCGTTTTGACTCACGTTATGTATGTAGGGTTGATGTTGGAAAGGATTAAATCAGAATTTTGAATCCATATCGTGTTTGTGGTGGAATATAATATATTTGTGGGAAAAAGTGCTTTGCTACCTTAAGTTCAATATGCCGTTATTTCAGGGTTGTTGGCAGATAGTTAACTCCTACCATCCTGTTGATACACAGCAAAAAAAAAAAAAAAAAAACTTCACAGAAAAAAAAAAAAACGATAGCAGCTGCCAATATCGCCATGCGCCATCAGCATTAGGCCACCACGTGATTTGCAACAGGTGGTTGGAAGGCCGATGAGAAGTTTTTTATTGGAAGGAGTGGCACATGTGATTGGGAAACGGCGGGACCCTACTTCCTGTCTCTGGGAAAACACACCGTTTGGATGCAAAAGGCGCACTGTGTATTCAAACATAGTTCAACGAAGAGTGATAAATCCACTGAAAAGTTAGATCCAGAAGAATTAGTCAAATCACTCAATCCATATAGTGACCAACGGATTGCATATAAAAGGAGCTGATAACTTATCTAGAGAGACTAACAATTCGTGGAATGAAACAATCGAAAGTTCAAACGCTGAGGAATTCAATAAACTTGTGATACTCAAGGAAGTCTATATGTATTTACACTTTGATAGCTGAATTTTTATACGATTTTATACACCCCTAGGATCTATTTTATGTCTTAATACTCGTGTGTTAAAATTTGATGTATGGACGCGATTCTTCACTACCAAAAATTTCAGGACTTGCTTACCTCCACATCGTCAGCGAGCGCTCGTCGTCGAGGGAAAGGTACTGTAAGTAACCTCTTAACATTTTTTAATTAAATACTTATTGAAATTAAAAAAAAAAAAAATATTTATTGAATTTTTTAAAAAAAAAAAAAATATTTATCGAATTTTTTTAAAAAAATATTTATTGAATTTTTAATTAAATATTTATTGAGTTTTAAAAAAAAAAAAAAAATATTTATTGAATATTTATTGAAATTTTTTTTTGAAAAATATTTATTGAATTTTTAAAAAAAAAAGAAAAAGAAGAAAATAGGACGACAATCGTCATCCCAATGCATCCGTCTATTTAGCTGAAAGAAAAAAAAAAAAAAAAAAAAAGAGAAGAAGAATCGTCGTAAAAAAATCGTTTTTTTTTCGTATAAATCTATGTAAGAATTTTTTTTTTAAACATAATGTATGTAGGGTGAAAGTGTGGCATCTACAAGAGCTAACCACAATAATTATAATACTACAGGAAATCAGAAAAAAAATGAATTTTCGTATAATGTTAATCTTCTTTTAATATCAATTTCCCTCTTTCAATGATTAAATGCTTTTCAATATGGTGTTGTAAATTGCTGTGCTGATTGCCATAGAAAAATCATACTGTTTCATTGCTTTAACGTTGTTCGAATAAAAACAAAAACTGATGGATTAAATGGAAAATCGGTCTTTTCCTTCCGGTCTTTTCCAATCGGGTATAGGACCCGGTACGGTGGCAGGCTTCCACCCCTAAATATGAGCCAGCCACCGGGTACTTAAAAATTTTTCTGTTTCAGGAGACTTTATGGGTTTGAGTGGCCCAAGCCAAGTGCCTTTTTATGGCATAGAGTTATGCAATTCAATTGTATAATTCTATGACATAAATTGGTCACCGGGGTACTCCCCTTCTGATGGGAAAGCTCATATAATTCAAGTTGTATGAGTTTTCCACTCAGAAGAGGAATACCTGGCCACCTCAACGATTTAACAATTGGATTTATTCCGGTTGGGTGGGCATGAAGGGGCTCCACCACCACCCGGTTGCCCCTCTTTCATTTGTGGGCCCTGAATGTATTTGGGTAAAGACGAGGTCAACCCCAAATTAGTCTTTCTTGTCAGGTTGCACTTGTTCTCGCAACAAGTCGTAATTCCTTCGTGGAGGTTATCTACAGATTTGCGACTTCGGTCGTCCCCTTGAACTCTGCAAGCAATTCGTGAATGCGAAATGTTTTGTAGTGAGTCCTCGTGCCGGGGAAACGAATCCGCCCCACGACACCGCAATGCTAGCCTGCCAGCGCATTCACGCGTCTCCGGACGAGGGCATTCTCGGCAGGAATCAACACCTTCCTCTGCCGAGGCAGCAGAACATCGCTGCAGTCCTTCACGGACATTATGAAAACACGTTATTCACTACAACAGACACCGTTTGGAATCTTTCGATGTCAGCTTTGACATACGACATCGATAGGTTAGTTTGGGCAAGCAATGATCCAAGCTACAATTGGCTTCGATATTTACGGACGTCAAGCATGCTCAAGGCCCTACATTATTGGATCAGAACATGGTTAAATTTGGTTTTTGTGTGTTACCATCCGGTGACACCCAGGTAATTTTATGTATGCCACATCGACCCCCACATAAAATGACCTGGGTTTCTCCGCATGGCAAGACGAACATATGATTAGATTTCTGCTACACGCAAAGTCAATCAGGCGCTAGCCATGTTCAATCGTTTCTTACTTTTGATTCCGTTATCAGGCGCGGAAGACTCGCCTTCACCGTTTTGTGTCACCACAAGGGAGGTGTAAATAGGATTTAGTTGCAGAGAGTAGTATTTCCGGGAGTTTTATGTCCCAACATTGGGGAACCAGTAAGCCCAATGTGCGACCCCGGCACCATTTACTACCATTTGTTCGAGGGGTTTAGGATGAGAAATCATGGAAGTTGTGGATTGAGGAAACATTGAGAATCCCTTTTACTCCCTCAGTCAGGCTTGGGACCGTCAACCGTGGAGTCATTCGACTGTTCTACTAGTGCTAAAATACGCGAAGCCTCAATTCAAGCCCTTCAATTAATATATAATCTAATTTGAGACTCTTACCGTGGCTGCTGCATTCAAGTGAGCCCCGTTTTCTGCCTTACTACACACTTCGATAATGAGAATTACTGTGTACTTCTTCCTTTCTTTTCTGCCTAGAGAGCTTAATTATGGCGAATGGGCAATAATTTGAGATCAATTCTAATTACCACTTACGACCAAATTCTTCACGAGCGTTAATTAAACGTAGTTGCGCAATCGATCCACATACTTTCTGAGATTTATTAACAATTTTATTTATCATAGCAGAAGCAAGTTGGGTCGATAGACCTACGCTCATGTCAGAAGGGTTTTTACTCAGCGTCTCAGAAATGCAGTCACCAGCAAGTCAAGAAATATGTCAAATATGTGCACGTTTAAAAAAAATACATTTGTTTTATATTTTCAACGGTTGCCATTTAGTTGAAAACCAACAAAAATCCCTCAAATCATGAATACCCACAAATATTAACGTTATTGGCCTATTTGAAAATTTCAAGAAGATTAAATCGAAACTGCAGTGACTGATTAGATAGAAAGTCTATAAAATACCAAAGTCATGTGTTATTGTTGTTGTAATTGGAGAAATTTCAAATGGCTATAACTTCCGTGTATATCATTCGATTTTCATCAAACTTACAAAGTTTAATGATCTTTTGTAGGGCTACTCAAGTATCGAATTTCGTTTAGTTTAAGGATACGTATACGATTTTATTGGGGAAAATGTGAAATTCGAATATCATACTATTATTAACAAAGTTGAGCGAATTTCGACTTCTAAGGTATTTGCTGTTGTTGTAGACATAAATACCTACCACCATAATTTTTTCAGATTTTTCGGATCACAGGTGTCCAATCGCGAGGGGAGGACACAAATTTTTCGTGTATCTCCCCTCCCTGTGCGCCTCACGAAAAAACAAGTGTCAGTTTAAGACCTGTTTTGAAAAGTGCTTATTAAGACCTTAAATACCATAAAAAATTTTTTGTAGTTTAACTTTGAAGAGAGCACCACTTTACATCTGCATACAAAATTTGATGTTTCTATCTTAAGTAGTTTGCGAGAAAAAGTGCTGTGACACACGGACGGACGGAAAGAGAGGACACGATTTTAGTAGGATTTTGTAAAATTAATTTACAAAACCCTAAAAAGCTTAGGTGATTCGATTTTGGAGCGAAGTTGTTGTTGAAGCTCTTGTGGTTTTTGCACACGCACCAATAAGAAATTTTGACTGAGAAAGTTCGTGAGAAAAATAATTGCATCCTAGATAGTCGTTAGTCAAAAATGAATCGTTAAATACGAAACTGCTTAACTACGTTTTGTATTCAAAGCGGAATAATGGAGAGCTTAAAATCCCATTATCAAAAGTCACAACATGCACCAAAAATCAGACCACGAGAGACATTACTAAGCGGACCGTGTTGTCACCTAATGTAGAACGCAATAAACTTCACCCGAGAGGTTTCATAGCGACATATATCATATTGTTATGAAATCCCTTCGGCAAAACTCAATTATAAATTGCACCTCAATTATCAGCTGGAGTATAACACATGTCTCGTAAAATAAAGTACAAAACTATTATTCTGGGTTAAATGATTATTTTGTGAAATTTCTCTCTATTAATTCTCACAGCGCATAAATTATACAATTGCTGCTACATTCTGGGTATAATCTCAATAACTTTTTTGAGTCATAGAAAATACTTCCATCATAAAGCTTATGAAAAATGTACTTATAACAAAAGCAGCATTTATTCAATTTTACATCTCAGCATGCTTAGCTTTTATTAAAAAATTTTGCATAAAACTTTACCTTTCCATATGATAAAGTATTTAAAAAAATCAGATAACCCAACATTATTTCAAACTGAGCTTATCTATTGAAAAAGTTAAGGCTCTTCATTATCACCTTCGTTGCCCGGTATGAAATGCTGTGGCAAGTTCATTAAATTTAGTGTTAATTGAAATAGAAACTTTATCTTTGACTACCGGTGATGGCACATACATGGAGTCAGTGTCGCTGGTCTTCACGTATTCTCTAAATGAAAATCATTGCACGTTTCGTTCCACGCAGATACTTTGCCCGACCTAACAGGTTAAAACTATGTACTTGTCCTTGGCCAAAATTTAATGTAAAATAAATGTAAATGAAAATAAAAAGGCATCGTTTAGCTCAACTTTTAAACAGAAATGTCTCCATGCTGCACTGCATCCTGTAGGGCACTCACTAAAACGTGAGCAAACGAATCACTTCCTCTTGTGCAATTTAGTGAGCTTTATTATATGCCATAACATATATAGTTCGCAGAGTTGGTGGCTTAGGCTACGACTCTTGTTGTGAAGGTATGGAAGGTTAGAGTAGCATATCCAAATTTGATAAATCAGTGGTATTTAGTTTGCCGTTAAGGCGATCGTAAGAAGAAATTAACGTGTCAGTTCTTTTGCACAAAATCGATAATATTCTTTTCGGTATTTATTACGACCATCCTAAACAGGAAAACAGCTACCAAGCGTTTGAGATGAATAGTTGTATTTGGTTTTTAATACGAGTGTTAAGAAAATGCTTTAAAAATTTTAATTCCTACAAAAAAAGTACTGAAACTAGCATCCGGTGCAAGCAGTTTTTTGGGCTGCTACATGTCCATGCTCAAATTAAGATATAACATCTCTGAAAATTTTCAGCAACTACTTGTGACCAAATATCGTAGAGAAGCAGTGATGGTGTAAAAATGCTTTAGAAAGTGCTTTTTTTATTAACTTTCTTCCCTACCACTCTCTTCATCCCTCTTTCAGCGTAGCACAACGGTCATACGATCTAAGTATGCCTCCCACGCAATCTAAAACATCTCAGTGTTTAAAAAAAATTATTATACATAATACAACGCAGTAAAAGAAACTCCGAATTCATAAAAAAATAGCTGTTTTCAAGTATCTCGTTGATAGGGTCTGAATACCCTAAGATACTACATTCTCAATCCTTAAGACTAATCACCAATTTGAATTCCTTAGATGTCCCTTAAGTATTTTCTTGAAAAGTACAATAATAGTGACTTTGTTTTTTTCATCGCTTTTGGAAGATATATGTGAACTAGACAGCTGCAGTACAGCAGCTGGACTTTTGCTGCAGCTGTACCTACAGTTCACAAATATCAAATATGATTCACGTAAGACTCCATTTGCATTATGGTGATTAATTTTGCGCTACCCTGTATACTCGTATACGCTGAGAATCATTCGTTGCATCGTTCTTTAGTTGATCAGTTCTGGCGAAAAATATCACAAAATTGCTCGAATTTCATAAATTATATAGATTTATTTGTCAATCTTTTATAAACGTAGATAAACTTAGCTTTTTCCATAGAAATAATTTGACTGAACGTGAACGAATTGGTCAGTTGATGCACTAGTCTTATTGGAGTGAGAATCGGAAGACTTTGAATATTTTTATAGGCTTTAGTTAGCATCTTGGATATAATGTTAAGGTATTGCTTTGACAATTGACTCCAAATAATCACCGCGTAGTGTAACTTTGTTGATACAAATGCATTTAACGCAAGTTTCCTTATATGCATTATATACGAGTACAATCTCTACACCTTCTCAACATTCCTATCATTGATGCTAGTTCTCTCCTTAAATTACACAGGCTTACAAGGTTTTGGACCCAATCAGCTTACAAACGTTTCCGAAGTGATTTTACGTGCTGATGACGAATCGGCAGTCCGATTTTCCAGAAGAGGTCAAGCTTTTGAGATAAATTATAAAGCTATTCCTAGTAATTTCCGACAGTAAAATGTTTTTTCATTTCAGAACATACCTAATGTTCGAAATGAAATGCAGTAGAACTGTGACGTTTGTAATTATTTTGCCCTGTTTCGCGTATAAGAAACAAACACTAACCGCTGAGCATGCCCTAATCTCAAAAACCTTGATAGTTTTTCTTAATTCTCTGTAGATCTTGGTGTAGACTCTCTCCTTGCTCGTCGCTGGTATCACCCAAGTTGTCTGGGAAGAAATTCAGATGGGACTGCAGAAAGTAAATTTTCAGTGACATTCAAATGCCCGTTTTTCGATAATTCTTCAAAAGATCTCTGATGGTTTGCCTGTAGCTGTCACTTATTTTCTTGCCGAAAAAGTAGCGAATGACGCTCTTGAACAAAGCGCATGCTGCTGATTCTTTAGCCGCTAAACCTTTGTTGAAATTTCCGCCGTCCAACAATTTTCTTATATCTGGTCTGACAACAACTCTCTCGTTTATTTTTGCATAGGATATTTTGAGAAACAGCTTCATAAAATATTGGCAAATCGGCTCGTCTTGCTTGAGTGCCTTGATAAAATTTTAGATAAGTCCCAGTTTAATGTGCAAAGGTGGAAGTAAAACATGATTTGCATTGACTAGAGATGTGGCGCTGACACTTTATTGGCCTGGAGTACACTGGCGACGAGTTGGCCAAACTTTTTTCCGAATATGATGCCCAGTCGCTTGGCTGTCCCATAGGCAATAAAAATAATATAAATTGTTATTTCGCTATATAAAATTTTTTTCTATCGATTCTAGCACTTTAATACTTTCAGATCAACACAAATTTGCCAATTGTTTCTTCACGTTTGATGTTTTCCAAATTTGCTGCATTTTGAGCCATCGATAAAGAGGCACCACTCATCAGCATCATATGCCTCTGTCATTGCTTTAAATAATTCCGTGACATCATTTCAATAACGCATTGCATTGGTTTTTGCAAAGAATGGCTTCATTGCGTTATCCATATCTCTCTAGATGATCACTCTCACTTCTTTGTCAAGGGATATCTATTGCTGCAAGCGCGGTGTCAGCAGTTCTGCTCTTTGTTTGGATAGTTGCAGATCTCTGACCAAATCCCTCAGTTTGGATTGCGTAACTAACTATATGAACATAGTTGATTGAATTTCGACTTTTGATGTATTTTTTGCCCTTGTACTTCTAATGCCTCACCTCTGTTATTTTTTTCAGATTTTTCGGGTCAAAGGTGTCCAATAGCGAGGGGGGACACAAAATTTTCGTATATTTCCCCATCCCTTGTAACCCTCAAAACAAAACTTGTCATTTTAAGACCTGTCTTGAAATGTTTTCATCAAGACCTTTCATTTGATACCTAATATGGGTATCAAATGACATGAGATGAAATTTTTTTTGCTAAGGCCGTCCCCTATATGGAGATACCCCCCTTAAACACCTTATAAATTTCTTTTGTGGTGAAACTGTGAAGAGGGCATCGGTTGGCACCTACCTACAAAATCTCATGTTTCTAGAGTATGTAGTTTGCGTGAAAAAGTGGTGTGACACACGGACGGATGGGCATCCGTTTAGGTCCGAGCATAAAATGAAGTTTTATTAAATTTCAAGAGTCTTGAGAGTTGCTTTATTGTGAGAATGTTAAACTTTAGAAAGTAATTGAAAGTAATAAAATTAATTGACTGTAATTGAAAGCATGGGAAAATTAATGATCAACGGCCTGCCGAGTAAAATTGTAGAGTTTGTTAGAGTTAAGTGCAGTCTGGAACAACGACTAAGTGTTTTTGGTTTCAAAAATTATGCTGATTAAACAATCGAGCCACATTATCAAATTGAGCCCAATCCTGGCAGGTACAGTTGGTCGGCACTGAATTATAAAATCATATTCTGTGCAGGTAGAATTGCACTGAAACTTTCACACATCACAACCACTTAATCTAAAAATTAATTTGAACGCGCACAACAACGGCAAACTTGCACCAAGCTGTGAATTGTCAGTGCCTGGGAAGCACACCTTAAAGAAATGGCTCCGCCAAAAACGAGTATCGAAAAGTTCGACAAGTATGGCTCAATGAATATCATCATTGCAACACAATGCGATAGAAACAAGCCCCAAAGATTTGGATAAATGCACTCTACTTACCCAAAGTAAATGTGCTGATTTCACCTTGACCATGCGTAGCCAACATCCATACAAAGCATGGGAAGCAAAACTTTGCTCCAATTAGTCAAATTGGCTGATCAAGTGATCTCTATCGAATATTAAATTAAAACAAACTATTGTGCATCGACAAGGGCTTGATCAGGATGATGAAACACTGAGATCCGTGGTTTTTTGATACAATTTTGCACAATATTTGAGCAATATTGTAACAAAGCATATACTCACCAGATACTTATTAGACGGACATAGACATACTGAAAAATTGTGGAAGAAAATGCTTTGAATGCACAAATTATTGACGACCGAACTTGAAACGAATCAGGGCAGAATTGTTTCACAAAATACGATGACTTTGAAGTTTAATTAAAATCAATTCCGTGGCCTTAGAGTACTCCGACCCAAGTATCATCATTGTAGTAGTATCATTGTTGGATGACGAAACCATCGTTGAGGTAGCGGACATGATCCATGCATCACCAGAGCACGACAAACACGGAACGCTCAAAGCAGCTATTGGCTCCCACCTCATAGATTCGCCTGATGCACAGCTACATAAATTGCTCACAGGCATCGAGCTTGGAGACAGGAGGCCTTCATAACTACTGCCGCACATGCGTTCTCTTGCTGATGCGCAGGTTGGTGACGATGTCCTCTGTGTCGCCTGCTTCTGCGCATCAAAAACCAAACGGTAGAAAAGCTTGTGGCCATCGTAGATGAGCCACATGACATAAGTCCGCGAGTGATGGCCATATCAGTGCAACCAACCACGTGCTCAAGAATAGTCTCAGCTAGTCTTTCTTCATCGCGCCATTCTTTGGAGCAATCCAGTGTCGGGTTGGGTGCCTTGCGTCTGGTGACTACACAGCTAACAACTTTGATTGGAGAGGTGCTCCAGCAACCACACACCTGCACTAACATGCTGTGAGAGTGCTCCTTGCCAAGAAACGTTAGACAAAGATGAGGACGCTCCGCCACTCCTGTACTAGACAGTCACATCAAGCATGGGGCATTAGCGGTGCAATGCAAGTAGCCCTGTTCACTAGATGCTCGGAATGAAATTTGTCAATGCGAAACTCAGTGGACGCCGCCAGCAACACCTTCGAGAAGCACCTTTATGTCTCCAACCACACCACAAAAACTACGTTCCTGGTAGGCTCTGGTTCCACCCTCTCCATCATCCCAAAGTATCACGTCACCAGGTTTCTTTGTAAGCAGAGCTTCGTGCTAAAGGCAGCCAATAGCATGCTCAGCACCAGCTTTAGAGCTCAGCAGCTCACCCTGGATTTAGGGCTACGCTACCTACTCCACAGGCCGTTCATGATACCAAATATCTAGACAGCCATTCTAGGAGCCGATGCAACCACTGCCACTTGGCTGACCTCACCAGCCTCTTTATAGCCTCCGCCCTCGGTGCAGCTCCAACAATACGCAGCGTTAGCATCATCATTAAGCCATCGACCTTAAAGGGAACCACAAGAGACCGGGGTAAAGGGATCATCGGCAAATACGCAGACGCACCCATACAATTTGCTGACCTACTAGTCCACCTCCAGGTAGTCACCAACGGCCCACCAGTTTTCACGAGAACGCCTCACCACAGCATTACACGCTTTCTTGTTGAAACGAAGCATAATTCAACCCTCATTGATCCTGTAAGCTAGTTTTCTGCACATGGTGCTCAAAGACGGCAGCAATTAGCGAGCTACTGGGGACTACCGTCAATACAATACTCAAACTCACCTGGTTCGTTACACGTTGCCCATCATCGAAAACTTAATTCAAGAGGCCTGCGGTATAGTTTTTTCTGTAATTCACCTCCAGCGTGCCATTTACTAAATCCAGGTTGCTCTTGAGGATATATGTAGAACGGCAGTCACTACGCCCTTGGGACGTTGTGAACTCCTGCGAATGCTTTTGAGCCCACGCAACGCAGTTCAAATAATGCAACGGACTTTAAATCATCAACTGAGGAAGTTTGACTTCGTTTGGGTCTACCAGGACGATATTCTAATATTGTCGGCCAGTTACGACCATCACCAGCGCCACCTTGAGCAACTTGTCTCCATGCTGCAAGCGGTGAATCACCGTGCTAACTCGAAAAAACGTCACGTTGGTCAGCCTGAGTTCATTTTTGCCGGATATCACGCCTGCGGAATAGAATTTCAACTACCAGCCCCCACTTTTGAAGCTGTTAAAAGGCAGTACAACCAAAAAAGCGCTGCGCACCTGGAAACCCAAAGCTGAAGGGGCTTTTAAACGCTGTAAGCAATTTATCGCTGAGGCAGCCACGTCAACCTTTCTTTCACCTTTGCACTTGGGTACCGTTGGGTTTTTTCTCGAGAAAGCTCTCTGAAACCAAACAGCGCTATTCAACCTACAACTGCGAGCTCCTCGCGATCTTTGCTGTCATCAAGTTCTTCTGGTGCATCTTAGAGGGAAGGCACTTCATCATCAACATCAACCACCGGCCACGTAATTTTGCTCTGATGCAACGATGGACAAAATCTTGCCCCACCAAAGCAGACAATTGGATTTCATCGTCCAATTCAGTTCGATAGTGGAATACACAAAAGTGGGTGATAACTTTATCGCTGATGCACTTTCACGTCTAGATACGGTCACGATATCCGCCGAAATCACAGCTCGAGCCATCAGTGAAGCACAAAACATAGACGACCAGTAACTGCACCTCCTCGCAAGCCCCCACCTTAAACTGCGATAGTTGGTGTTGGATGGCTACTCAGCATACTACGTGCCTTACCTGCCAGTTGCACTTCGCCATCACGCTTTCGACATCGTTCATCAGCTGTCGCATTCAAATGGACTTGCCACCTTGAAGCATGTAGCGCTTAAATTCTTATGGCTAAGTTTACGGATCAAGGTATCCAGTGGGCCAAGTAATGCATAGCATGTCGACTATCAAAGGTCAAACGCGCTGAGCTCGGAAATTTCAAGACACCGTACAGGTGTTTTGACCACATTCATGTTGACTTTATAAGCTGCCCCAATGTGAAGACTACAAGAGCTCCCTTAGCACCATCGATCACTGTCCACCGTCGTCTCAAGCAGGAGCAGTGCGTGACCTCAGAGCTAACACCTTTGCTGGGGTGTTCTTCGGCCACTGGATTTCAATATTTGGCCTGCCACTGGAGATCATGTCGGACAAAGAACGTCAGTTTAAATCCGAACTGTAGAATCAGCTTGGCCACCTCCTGGGAACCAACCGCGTTTATTCTCCTCCATACCACCCTCAAGCCAATGGCATGGTGTAATGCATGCACCACACCCTCAAACCAGCGTTAAAGTATGTTCACGAGACACTGCGGCTACAAGCTCTGCCTCCGATCTTGCTTCGTCTTCGAACCACGTTCTAGGAAAACCCGCAAGCCTCTCCTGCAGAAATGGTTTTTGGAACATCGCTGTGGATCTCTGGTAAGCTCATTACACCTCAAAATACTCCACCCAGCTGCCCACAAGATTTTGTCACCAACTTACACCACCTCTTCAAATTGATTCGGCTAGTCCCGTCAGCCAGACACTCCGTACACCAACCATTTGTATTCAAAACCCTGACCAGCTATGAGTACGTGTTCCACTTCATCGATGCTGTAAAGAAACTGTTTGATCAGCCATACTCCAGACCTCATCAAGTCGTCAGAAGGGGCAACGTCAACACCTACGTCATAGTCGTAAACGGCATCACCAAGCGCAACCCCACTGAACGGCTCAAACCAGCATACCTAGAGCTATCTGATGCTCATCCAGTGACACAGCAGCCACGCTCGACGCCTCCATAGCTGCTTACACCACCACCTCTGTTGCCCTCGGAAATGAGTCAAGCAGTGCAGGTCTTGCCAAAACAACAGCTCCAGCCATCCAAGAGGAAAGTCACCTTTACACTCCCTTCGTCGCATGCGAAGGTCATTAGGGAGGAAGTGACTGTGGTGACTCGGAATGTCTCGACGGTGACGCAGCTCTCTCGTCGCAAGCAGATTCTATTGCCACGACAAGTTTTTTCTTGTTTTACATCAGAAACTGTGAAAATTGCCTGTGCTATTCTTTTCGGCTCTCAAAAATTAACATACCGAAAGAACGCATACATACTACGCCTAGGAGTACCTGAACTTTCTTGTAGGAGAAGAAGAAAGGGAAAGCAATTGCAACAGAAGAGACTCCTTCATCTTTGATATCTCCCGACGCTTCAGATTACCTATTTTAATTGTCAGGACTGCCTTAGCATAAGGTGCTATGTGGTCTCATTTGTCAATGGATGTAAGCATCTTTCTGATAATAGTCTCGTGGGGAGAACTCTCCTGTTGGGCTGGAGAGGTCAATATGTTGCCTGTCTTATCTTTTGTAGATAAAAATATTTGCGTGCATCATCCACCTACCTTGTGTTAAATACGCAGTCAGGAGCCCGTATTTTATCAATATTGTGCAAGAAAGACCAAAAGAATCCATACTCACTCAAGAGTTGAGTCAAATAGATGTCAGCCTTATCATTCCAATTGAACCATGGCCTCAAGTCACAGATTCGACGAGCAGACCAGCTTTTCCTTGTGCCACACTTCCATGACTGTTGTCAGTTGCTGAAATAGCGCTGTTACTCTTCTGTGCCCTCAACAAGGAGGGTAAGTGGGATTATTCTTGCAGTCATCAGAACCACCGGTCCAGATATTGTTTGGTATGTGCATGTGGTTTGCAGCGCTCTTGTTTGTCTACCTGAGTTAACCGCTTTCAGTTCAACACCTTGTTGAGAGTGTCACTCCATAGCTCTAACCCGTGGAGTAATACAGACTGCACAGCACTTATCATAAGTCATCTTTTTGATGAAATAGGTTCCCTTATATTGGCCATTAAGAGCAAGTGCCGTTACACGAGCTGCAGCTTTATCAACTATAGCCTTGATTTTTGAGTCTACCAATACGCCCAGGTATGTTATTGCTGATTTCAATACGACCAATGGTTCCCCAATTCTAATAGATACTTTGTGGACTCTTTTCTTTATAACGACTACCACTTCTTTTTTTGCTAGGCTGGCGCAGAAAGCAGTCACCCAGTTCCTCATATGGCGCATAAGCAGACCTAATCTGAGCTGCGTCTGCTCGAATGTGCGTCACGCAACTAGTACCGCAACATCATCCGCATAGCTAATCAAGCATGACTCATCTGGCAGCTCAAGACCCAGTAATCTTCCGTAAGAAAATGAAGCCCTGAGCATCAACCAATGTAATTTCCATCTCTTGGCTCCCTTTGTGTTACAGAGTAGGCTGCAGTCCTTGGGGTATTCACACTCAAATATTGACGTGCTTGTCTTGCTCCATATCAATCCAGTGTTGAAGTTTGTTCACAATATTTCGCGTGACTCATTTTTCTATGTCTCTTGTATTGATAATGAGACTACCTTTTCTCAAATGCTAAATTTGCTGCAGCACTACATCCCCTTTTGGGCCTTCGCTTAGATATAGTTAGAGTATCTCATTACCTTGACCGAATGTATAGGCACTCGGGAAGGTGATATGGTCAGTACCACACTTTGGTCGTGTATCCCTCCACCCAGCTGCGATACGTTCTGATTTTAAACAGTTCGTATCATAACTGAACAGGCTTATAGTTCATCTGAAAGATCACTCAAAAAAAATCTCGTTGTCACTAACGGGACTCGTACCAGGAACCAGGTTTACGCAGCAAGTACTCTAGCCACTGCATTACGTGGACAACTAACTGCTAAATACTTGGTAAAACTATTCCGAGAATTACAAAATGTTGCCTATCTCGTAGGGTCAGCCTTAATTCGGCCACGATCAATTAGATATACTATATATTACGATTCAAATTGCTGTGGTAGCGAGAGTAAAGCTACATCATAAAAACTCCTCAAAAAATCATTATAAATTTTGGAAAGACTTGAAATTTTGAGAGATCACCACTTCTGACCTTTCCAAAAAGTTTAATGATTGTAACTTATATATTTTCAGCAGTGATGGGCAATCAGACAGGATACAAAACTAGTAGGTGTTTGTAAAATATCTTTTACAAGGCCCTAGAAATTAATATTTCTTATAGACTTTTATAAAAATTTTTCCACTTTTATGCTTTGAATTGGAACGAAAAACATTTGAAGGTTCATACCCACTGATTTACAGAAAAAAATAATATTATGCATTCCTGCACACGTAGTCGTCATCATCGTCACCGGGTAATTCAACACAATAACGACAAAGTGTGAATAAAGTTTAATGCATCGCAGCACTTGGGTTTTCCAGGATATTTCACAACGCCACTATACAACTAAAGTGGGATGTGAGTAAAGTGGACGCGACTCCTTTGTGCAATGTGTACCACTAGTCTGTCGAGCTCAAATGAAAAGGAGCAACTTAGACGAAGAGTTTAGTGTAAAATTACTGTGTAATATGCAACAACAAAGAGCTACTAGCAAACTCACTACATATTTTTAGTGCTGCCTTTGTTGCTTTATTTCTTGACGATCAAAAATGCTAAAGTTACGCGTGAAATGTTTTAATGTCCTGACAGATGTTTAAGTTAGTCAGTTGCTAGCTAAATACGAGACTTGAATTTAGATTAGTAGTTTTCTGAATTTTGTAAAAATATCAGGTTTTGTCCGAGACACATATCAACAGAATTTGAAAGTTTCAAATATAATTCGTTTAACCTTGTTCGATTTGAGCTCACTATATAACTTAGTTGTGTTGCCTAATATAAAAGAAGGTACTTACATAACTGAATTTAAAATGTCTCAAAAGGATATAGGCAATAGATATCCAAGAGCTTTATTTTTTACATTTTCAGGTCTTGAAATAGAAAAAGTGCTAGTCAATTTGAAAAGTGGGGTGTTTTGAAATGAAAATAAGACTTTCGAAATTTATAATGAACAGTTTTGAAAATGGTAGTGATAAATTAAAATAATATTCGAAAGCCCCGCAGGCCTTAACTTTTAATGATAATTATTGTTGATAGCAACTTATAAATGAAAAGAAATTTTCAATCCAAAAAATCATCAATTAATCCCGTCTGTTGCAAGGACTAACTGCAAAGTTAGTCTAGTTCGCTTGAAATCTTCATTCTTTTTAATTGGCTTTGCTGTTGTTTCTGACCAATTGCAATTATCTTTAACGCGATGCTTCTCTATTATGACTATAATTTTCATGAAACTAATAATCAATTATAATTTGAAAACATAGATAAAACTTTGAATTTTATGGGAATAGATTGCCTAATTTTTATCAACTCATAGAATTTCTACATGTATCTTAATGACAAACCCTTTAATGTCTGAGATCTTAAAATGCATGACGGAAGCTGCTCTACAAATCTTTAACGCTAACTTGTTCGTAAAGCAATACAAACACGCTTCATTCTACATCTTGGCGGAAAACGACCAAGTTTCCAACATGATTGTAAACTCTAAAAGACAAGGATTACTTAAGGCGACAAAGATTACAATTTACAAAGAAAGTTTAAAAAGTAGAACACGGTGAGATGTGGAATAAATTGAAAGAAAAATTGTTAATCGCAACGTAAATATGTACGTGCTAAGTTTAAAGAATTATCCATGTTCCTTGGAATTAGTCACGTACTACATAAAAGGATAAAATGTTGAAAGATGAAAATGTTTTCAACAGAAACTTACTGTTTGTCAAAGACAAGCGAGTTTTTTAAGTATTAGAAAGTTATTTCTGGAGCACTACAGGCATTTGACGAGTAAAAGCTTATTGAAAATATTTCAAATTGCCAGATCAGGACTGAAGATGCTTAATATCAGATTTATTTATTTTCAAAATTGCATACACCGTTTCATGAATTCTATTAATATCACAGAAATAGGTAGAAGGACAGTCTGAGATGGGTTTCCGGTGAATGTGTAAAAAATGATTCAAATAGAACGATTGGAAAAGGACAATGCCCAGCACATGCATAGTTGTTTTTAGATCCCAGGCTTATTAGTGGCTGCCAATTTGCTCTAATAATTGTTCTGTGTATTTTTAACAGCTTTAACCTCGGACAAACAAAAGCACAAGGAGCTTTAAATTATGTACATAATGTGACATCGTACATTCATTTGTTTTTTAAGGTCTTTGTAAATTTTTTTTTTACAAAGACCTACTAGTTTCGCGAGCTGTCTGTCCGTGTTTCCTCAGAAACTATAGAAGCTAGAATGCTCAAACTTTATGAAACGGTCAGGAATGATGGTCTCTCAAAAGTTATGGTCTTAACAAAAAATTAAAAATTTTTTAAGGGGAGTCCCTCCAAATAACGAATTAACCCATAAAATTTTTTTTTAACCAAAGTTAGACGAGTGTGGTATCAAATAAAAGGTTTTGATTAGAATTTTTAGAATCTGAAATAAAAAAATCATTTTATGAATTAGGGGGTCCAGGGGATGGCAAAATGTACGCAAAATTGGTGTCCTCCTTCGCGTTTGGACACCTTTGAGTCGAAAAATCTGAAAATTGTCACGAATGTGGACCTTTATGGGTACAAAGGCAAGAAATACCTCAGAAATCGAAATTCACTCAACTTTGTTAATAATAGTATGATTTGTAGTTTCACGTTTTCGTCCATAAAATGTAAACGGTACCTTTAAGCTTCTTGAAATTTTGCAATTATATAGAGTGATATAAGATACGTATGTTTTATCTAATTGAGATCGAATCATAATCAAGTGAGTTACAGCAATTTCAATTGTATTCAATTATAACAACAATAACACGTGTTTATGGTTGATACATATTTCAAATTGACCTAGGCATTTTTATTCTCTTTCAATTTTCATGAAAATTTAAGGAATAGTGTTTAACTTGAACAATTTCAATTGGCCGAACATTCAGAACAATCATTTAAGCTAGATCAAAATGGCGGCTGCACTGTGTTTATGAAAGAAACTGTGCATCTTTCGCATAAAATTGAACGATTACATGTCCAAGTATTGGATAAATAATTCAAGTCATCGATTCACGCTATTTGAATACTTGTTTCTAACCCTAGGATATTTACAAAGACTTTCTGGTAGGAGAAACCCTCCAGCTTACTCAACTTGTTTTTTTTTAGAAAAATTCTTGTATCTAAATATTTATGAGAATACTAGAGCCAGAGGTGTAGCCAGGACTTCTATAAGGGGGCACAAAATTTGCATAATCGACTAAACCACAAAATGATATCATTTATTCATGTCAAAAGTAAAATTATTCATACAAGTGCAAGTCTTCGTAGATCTTCGGCAAATTTATCCAGTATTTGTTTTCGAAATTGGGCTTTTTTTCAATCATCCGATCTCGGTGGGCGCTCAACAGACAAAAACCTGTAAGTTATTCTGTACATTACTTTTACAAATAAGGCGTTGCATATTTTAAAGGAATCAGCCTTGTAATTATCATTTTGACAAAAAATTTTTTACCACTTAAGTGGTTCTCAGTTATTGTTGATCGTGACCATGTTTTAACTCTTCTCAACCCTTCTCAATCTTTCAATGGGGCTCATTGTACATGGCTGAGCCAAGGAAATGTTAAGGGCATGCTCCATAGCTGAAAAAAATTGACCTGCCTCTTTAACGACTTCGGCTAACTTTTATTGCTCCAATTCATTTTTTCCAAATTTTCTATCTGCCCAGAGCTTGTGTCAAAGTTTAGCCTCACTGTCAAGGTTATGTAAATCGTAAAAGTTGGCGAATGGGTGCAATTGATTCTTGAAGTCTTTGATTGTCATATTCAACCTGTTGAAAGGGTGTTATGATAACTGCAAAGCGTTGTTCCAGTGAAGTAATCAAAGAATCTAAATATGGGATGAGTATTGTTCTTTTCTAAAATTCAGCAGGATTTGATGCAGGGAGATTCGATCGTTTTTTTTTTATTTTGGCATCTGCATTTTCACGGCAAGATCCAGACTTTTCGATTACCAAGCATTTGCAACAGGCTCTAATAAAGCAAAATATTGTGCAATCAAAACAACGCAGATAATTTATTTTGTATTTTTTGCCGCAGAGCTCAATTGAAAAGCCATTTTCCTGGTAGCGGTATTGCCCTCTTCTTATAATTTTTCTAATCCATGAGCTATGTTTACAAAACTTATCTTGAAAACGGCTATGCTTTAATATTTTTGTGACCATCGGGTCTCACAAAACATGGAAATTTGAGGAGTATTTTCTCCGAAAATTTATAATATCTTTTACAGTTGCAATCGTGTTTCGTATCTCTGGCACGCGATTCAAATCATTCACTGCCAAATTAAGCTTGTGGCTAGCGCAGTGACAGTAGAGGGCTTTCGTGTATTTTTCTTGTAAAATTTCCTGAATGCCATTATTTGCTCCCGACATAGCTGAGCAGCCATCGTAACTCTTTCCAAAGCACCTGCTTGCATCCAGTCCTTCGTTTTCAATGAATCCATCAATCGCGTTTGCTATTGTTTTGGCATCCATGGCGTCTAATTCAATAAAACCAACGAATTCTCCTCTAATTACCATTTTTTCTTGATCGAATCGAAAACCAATCAATAGCTGCTCTGTAATAAATTGGACCTACGTCACTGACAGTCAATACATATGCGCATTGCTACCCTATGGCTTCCCGTCTCACGTCAGTTGTGACAACTGCCAATCCCACGTTAGTTTGGTCGAAGACTGTCAAAGTGCCAGTCCAACGCAGCCATATGAAGAGTGAGCTTGCGAGTAGCGGCTCAACACCACTCACGAAATCGTAGAATGGGGAAACCCAGAATCGTACAGCATAAAACCCACCTGTCAACTTACCCGTGTAACATATATCGTTTGTGGTGTAATAAAAACGCGCACAATCATCATCTCGTCCCGGTGCCTTCACTGCTGTACCGTTATTCGTGTCGTCCCTCTCCGCGAGGGAGTGCATCTTGTTCTGGCGCAGGCAGCAAATAGTCGTACACAGCGAGCGTGATTCGCAAATTGTGCAGAGGCGCGACGAGTGTGTGTTTGAGTGTGTGGCTTTCGCGGCTCCTCTCATATGAGCGGAAGAAAATAGACATATTCCAACTGCCCCCATACAATCGGAGTGGGAAAAAGGCAGGCAAGCAGCAGCAGTAGGTGCTTCACCGGAGATATTAAGTAACGCTGTTTTCCCAGTTGGCTTTAATTTTGCTGACTTAACCCCAAACTCTGTTTTCAGCAACATCACCTTATCATTCACAGCATCCAACACTAACTACAGTCCCATCTAAACTACAAATTGCACCAAAATCTTGCTTAATCACCCGCTCACATGAAGATGTTAGTCCTGAGGGTACAACCAAAAGTCAAAACTGCATCAAAAAGAAAGTCATTTTTGCTGATGATCAAGGTCGCTCATTGACTGAAGTTCGTATAATGTCAGAGCCCTCAAGTGTACCACCACTATGGAGCATTAAGTTTCTTGCACTAGTCACACAAGGACTAGTCAGCTCACACCCGTCAGAACAATGGACTATTGATTTCCGACAACCTGCATCTGATTATCTTCAATTCAAGAAGCGCATTGATGAGCTCAACGTATCATTGGGGAATGTTATTGTACGTGAGAATGAATCGATTGTTGTGGGAACCGTGAAAGTGACAAACTTAAGCTTTCATAAAGAGGTTGTGGTGCGAGCTACTTGTGACGATTGGAAAAGTCAACAGGATATTTTTTGCACACACTCTCAGGTAATATTTATAGAAGTATTGCTGCATATGTTATATACTCGTATGATACTTTTAGCTTTAAAATTTCCCTACCTCTATCCTCGAAAAAGCTGGAATTTTACATTTGTTTCCGAGCTGATGGAGAGGAATATTGGGATAACAATAATAATCTAAATTATACAATATCTAACAAAAATCACCATCCTGCCAATCGCATCAATCCGAAATACCATTGAATTATGATAACAGTGATAGTTTGGTGAAAGCTTCGAATCTTAAAAATACATTTACAACTCAGGGAGATACATCCAATTTCAATAGTTGGACCGGTGCATCATTATGGAAGCAAAGTGAGTATCCTCGCCCGTCTTAGTAAAAGCACACGAAAATGAAAATCAGAAGCAATTGTAAAACAAGAAAGAAACCATGCGTAACATATACATATGATTGTGGTTTATATGCCTAAGTCTTAGGATCATTTTCTTTCGCGGAAATAATCTACATAACCCGCTAGGAAATACTTAAAAAGTTAAGAGAACTTATAATGAGGACTAATTTATACTTTATTGTACATATGTACGTATATAAAGGGAATTCCCTTGATACAACTGCAGCATCAAAGCCACCAACACCCTTTTTATGGTAACTGCTAAGGTACAGTAACATACGCTAATTTCAACCGATTTGTTGAAATTATTTTTCAAATTTTTAAAGGGAAAGGCTTACAATACTTCCGAAGATCAAGCAAAAATTCTCATAGTCTTAAGCATAATGTAAAAGGGGAATGGTTCAATCTTAATTTCACGTTAAAAGTCAAACTTCTTAAATAATTCTATTTACAAATCTTTAAATAGAGTGTGTTGGGCATTTCCTAGATACAAAAATGGTGTGTGAAATATACAAAATTACTTCCATGCCCTCTACTGCTAATTAGATAGCTCCGAGTAGAGCATTTGAATTTTGAATTCATTGTCAACACATACTCTCCATCCTTCGATTTTGAACCTTTTTTTTAGGTTGAAATATTTACTCTCTATACCAGATAAAATGCACGTTACAATTTCTTTCTTTTAAATAATCGTACAATTTTTTTAAATAATTAAATACGGCTGAGCGCTTCGGAAATGAAATTTTAAAATTCATCCAATTTTTAAACTTAATCAAATTAGCATGATACTATATACAACATGTTCATAGGTTAAAAGTACGAAGTCGTCATTGTGGATAATTCTATCCTAAATTCCCATCAATATGGTTTTCAAAAAACCAAAGGAACACTTGATACTTTGATCTCAGTAACCCATTTCATCAATGAAAGGCTTGACAATGGAGACTATGCTGTTGCCATTTTTGTGGATCTGAAGAAAGCGTTTGATACGGTCGACCATGACCTTCTGCTTCGTAAATTAGAATCATATGGTGTACAAGGCAAAGCGAATCAGTTATTTCACAGTTATCTAAAAGGTAGATTGCAGATAATAGAAGTCAATAATTTTTTGAGTGACCCAGCACCAATGAAATCAGGAGTTCCACAAGGTTCCATACTAGGCCCCACTTTGTTCCTATTATACACGAATAGTTTGATTACATGTAGACTAAATGGGCATTACACATTATATGCTGATGATACAGTACTCCTGTACTCGGGATGTAACAAGAATGCCATTGAAGACTCCATCAATGAGGATCTGAAAACATATAGTTTGTGGTTAAACGAAAATAAACTAGCGCTGAATGTAACAAAGACTAAGTTTGTTATTTTTAAACAAAAGAACAAGGAAGACATTGATATTGATATAAAAATTAACGGCGAAAATCTGCAAAGGGTATTTGAATTTAAATATCTTGGCCTAATCATTGACCACCGTTTAACTTGGTTCCCACATATAAACAGCTTAAGAAGGCAATTAGCCCCCATAATCGGCTTATTACGTAGGTACGAGGGATTCCCGAGGAACATCAAACAACTGGTTCTAAATGCATTCGTATTGTCGAAATTACATTACGGAGTGGTAATCTGGAGTCAGTCATCAAAGATAAACATTAATATCATCTCCAGGATGTTAACTAAGGCATATAAAAATATGCATAATCTCCCAAGGGTCACGTCAACAAAATTAGTGTACCAATGGTGTAACGCATTAACTTTTAGCCAAATCATTATAATGGAGAAAGCTAAGTTTATCTTCAAATGCTTAAACCTCAACTTGTCCCCACAAGTGCCATTTGTTAGGGTATCACAAAAGAATCAATACAATGCTAGGAACGCAGACCAATTTGTTATACCATTTGCAAGAACAGATCGTCTAAAGAACGATCCTACAAATGATGCCCTTCGTATATACAATGATCTTCCGGAATCAGTAAAAGAAGCGAATTCACTTATGATCTTCAAGAAAAGACTCAGGAACTATTTAATGAATAGCGATTGAATCTCAGCGCAGAAACTTTCAACATAGCATCTTAGGGCAATTTTTTTTATCCTATCATCGAGATGCCTAGCCTTATGATTTATTATTATCTGTCCAGTAACTTCAAAATAGCATCTTAGGGCATTGTTGACCCTATCGTCGAGATACTTGAAGAAACAGCCATTCTTTTAACTCAGAGTTTTTTTTACTGCGTCGAATTAATATTTTTTTTACCTCTGAGAGCTGTTATTGAATCGGACATGAAAAGATTAACAGGATGACTTCACATATTTTTTTTGTGTGCCCCCTTATACCGATGTTTTAAACATTGTCTGGGTGGCACACCTATAGAAACGACGAAATGTGAAGTGCAGATCGCACGAGCGTTGTGCGACGAAGAAAGTGTGATGGAGAGAGTGGAAGGGAAGGAGGTATTTAAAAAAAAAAAAATATATAATTTACAATTACATTTCGAGAATTAGTAGGAAAACAACGCTTGTATTAATCTGAAATACTCAGTTTTTAAAATATAACGTATACAAGAATTCTTTTTTCCTAAATAAGACAATGAAAAAGAATATACCAACCGAATGCAAAAATCATGAATCCTTATCATGTTTCATGAATATTTAATTTACATTTGATGATCTAACATGCTGTCATAGAAAAAAATGAAAAATCCCACATGAATTAGTTATAATTAAATTATTTATAAGTTTGGCCATAACAAAAAAATAATGAGCAAAAAATAAACAAAAAAAATCTTAATAAAAAATCAGCACCACATTGTTAAGTAGATTAAAATGCATTTACGTAAGGAAGAAAATGAAACTGAAAATTATACATGGAGTGCTAAATTATATCAGACTTTCCTTTCCAGCCTGCCCTTTTTTTTCAGCGAGAGTGAGAACGAACGGTAAGTATGCCGTGAATAGGGTAGGGTTCTAGAAATCCGCGGATGGCCGGTTTCGCGTCGCGTGCGGTACGCGGTACCTTCGATTGCTTTGCATTTTCCTTAGAGTAGAGTTCTTTGGGATTGAATTGACGTAATATATTTTTCGGTACCGCGTCGGTGAACTTCGGGAACGACTGAGAGAATGGAAGAAATACGGAATAACGTAGAGATAGGTGTCGCTTCCGTATGTTTGAATTTTCGACGCGTTTGAAACGGGCACTTAATGGTGACTGAAACACATGATTGAGAGTAATCCACTTTAAAGATCTGCGATCAAAATCTTCTCCGAACTAGCTGGCCGACAAGCAGCCACCGCGAAATGGATTACGGGTGCACGCACTGGTTGACCGGTTGATACCATGCGTTGGCACGACTCAGATTTCACGTCTAGAACCGACGAGAGGTCGGTTCCGATTTCGTTCGAGCGGACGTAGACGGAAAATCATTACAGATATCATCCTGATATATCCATACTTTCGTCTGCCATCACAGAGAACGCGAGCGCTGCCTTCAGATCTTTGATTGTGTCATTTTTGATCATTGTCCCACTCAACCAAAAATTTAATTTTGAATTTGTGGCGACGTGTAGGTGGCATTGCGATTTCCCTTGAGGATGTGCTCTTGTAATTTTTGTCAGTTTGTAATCCTATCAAATCTCGAAGGACACCTTGAAAAAATCAAAAGACATATTAAGAAAATGAAATTCAAAACTCTGTTATATAGAACCAATATAATCAAAAATTTATTCTTAATTTTTCAATTTCCTACACCATACCTTCATATTGTTGAGCTCTATAACTTTAAATATAACAATTTGAACTAATAAGATAAAAACCCAAAATTTCTCAAACATACTATGCAGAAAAACTACAAGTTGTTATTGAGCTATTGGTTCAGTTTAAATCGAAGAATTTCCTTAGTTTATCATTCCAGATTTCTTCAACCTTAAATGAAGGTAAATGAATATCTAAATTTCAAAATTAACACATTTTCTTAATGTAATTAGACCCATGAAATGGATGGGAAAAAACGCAGTTAATGCAAAATGTTTTTCATAACTTCTGTACTTTCAACTAATTTTTTTATTTCAATGTGTAACTTCTAAACGTAATACAAATTTCTATGAACATTGCTCCCAAGAATCATATAGCTTTTTTCATGATGAGCTATATTATTTATGACATTTTCGCAACAAAAAAATAGGCTGCACATAGTACTATCAAACATTAAGTGTTAAGAAACCAATCATAAGGGTTTATTTTACAGGGTTAGAATTGACAGGGATGATTCGTTGCAAAAAGTGAATGTTTTATTGGTGTTGTACTAGCCAGTAGCAATTCGACAAAAAAATATGTTTGAAAAAGGAGGTTTCCTAACTAATCCCGACTTTGTCTACACTTCAATTAATGCTACATATTGTGCAAACCTGACACTTTGATACATAATTTTCAGCAATATTTCTCTTGCTCCCCTCGCTTACAGTGTGGTTCAATGAATGAAATGGAAATACATTTTATTCGTTTACATAATGTATTGAAAACGATTAGAAAAAATTACCTTGGTGCAGTTGTTTTCCTCTTAATGACGGGTCACGAGTCCCACAAAAAATGATATTTGAAATAATAGATGAAATAATCATTCGATTTTCTTCAATCACTTTTTGGTAACTAGATACCATAACTACATCTACAGGGGGTTCGCTCCACAAAACATTTGGCTTAACTTGTGGCTTGTTTGTGCCAATTTCCAGAAACATGGCTTCTGCAGTAGTCGTGCATGTTTTTATAGTGAATGAAAAGTTTCAATATCAGTTATCCCAGGACACCTTGTACATTGTTCGGTGGGTATAGCACACAATATAAGCACAGTGCTCCTTTCAACATTTTTGAGCATGCAAGCCAAGGTAACCAGCTATGATGAAATTTTCTTTGCAAATTCTCAGAATCTTTACTGAAATCATAACTTTCCGGTGGCGTCCAGCAGTTTTTGAGAATATTTATCTTTTGGGAAGTCGTCATTACATCCGATGACCCTACCCATGTGTCAAGATAGTTTTGAAATGTTTCTGCACGTTTTGAATGTTCGCAAGATAAAATGACGTTTGAGACGGCTTCATCTTTCGTTGTAATTGTAGGTTCGTCTTGATCACTACTATAATGATCACATGCTTTTCATTTTTTTGCAGTTGAAGCTATAAAAAAGTTACAAAAACTGTCAAGCAGTCTGCAGTATAAAATACACTTATCCATCTTCACATTTTCCACCTCAAAGCTTCTTTTCTCTTATTTTTCAAAACTTTCTTTTATCAGAACTATTTAGTTTCACTTTTTCGAAAAAAAACTATTACATGTTGAAGAAAAAATCTTGGTATTGTTCATTATTTTCAGCACAGTACTTGAGTAAAAATGCATTATTGAATGAATATATTGATGATACTGAATTGATCGATATTACTTAAGAGTGCTTACAGCTGAAAAAGTTTTTGGTATCTATTCTTTGTAAGCAGTCATATGCTCAAACTGGACAATAAAACTACCTTTCTACTTGGAAAAGTCAATGAATAAAACGACACGTTCGCTACAGCGATTTACTCAAAACTAGCTCACTTCTGCAGTCGGATCACTGTCCGATGATGCAGCACTAATTTTTCGGAACTAGTGATAATAAAAATTCTGACGATAACACGCTTGGCGTCGGTCAAACACACGAACTGCGTAGCTCAGGTAAAAATCCATCATTATGACAAATGATGGGTAATTATAACTAGATGATAGCGAAGTTTCTGAACTCTTAAAAGTTCACGATCATTTACTAGAAAACCACACAACCACTTTCACCACACATGCGTGATGAATTGATCACTGAGCCGATTAGCTAATCAACAAAAAAAGCCGATTGGGACGGAAAACAAAAATTAAGAGTAATTTTTGGGTCTTTGTTGAAAAAATTTCAATGGGTTTACTTCCGATGCGCAGTTCGGTATTAATCCTATAGACAAACATCAGGAAACCCGATTTTATATTTTACAGCCTTTTTCACTCGAGCAGTAAAATTTTTTGATTCATGAACATTTAAGGGGGCAGTAGTCCCCTCCTGCCCTCCCTGGCTACACCCATGACTAGAGCTAAGCTCTGTAGATTGGACAGAGAAGTGTTTCTTTCAATTATTATTAAAAATCGTTACTCTAATATTTATTTGTGTAAGAAAGAAACAAGTCGAGTTGGCAGGAGAATACTTAAGCCAGAAGGACTTTGAAACCATTCTAGGGTTGAAAATAACCTTTCTGATAACATGAAGTGATCACTTGAGTAAGTCCATTGTGTCTATAAGAAATCGTTCAAATATATCCAAAAGTAATGGAAATCTTTATTTGTAAGATTATATGGATTAAGTGGCTGACGTCAGTGTTCATACACATTTGTGCCCATTTTATCGAATTTTCCATGACTTTCCGAAAGATTTCCGGTGATTACAGTTCGCATTCCTGTTGAACATTCTCCTTAAAGTCTGCGATTGTCTGAATCTTGTTGGCATAAGCCCGCAACTTCAAGTAGCCTCAAAGAAAGAAGTCTAGGATGGTTAAATTGGATGATCTTGCTGGCCCTGTCAAATCACCAAAATGGCAGATTGTGTGATCAGGAAACGCTTCCTTTGCAATGTTCTTTTGTGACTCCAGCAGTAAGAAGCCGTTTATCATGGCCCTGTAGCGTTCACCAGTAAAAGTGTGTCCTAAAAAAATACGGCCCGACCACTCCTCCGTCGTGAACGCCGCACCACACAGTAGCTTTGAATATATATATTTGCTGTTCGTGCATCACACGTGGATTTTTACTGCCCTGAAAACGAAGATTTTGCTTATTGACGTAACCGCTTAAGTAGAAATGTGCCTCATCGCTCATGATGATTTTCAATACAAAATTGTCACAATTAAATTAACCCGATTATTCCACGCTCTTGTGGAACAAAGCACTTCATTGCTTATCTGTTTGTATTCTGCTGCTGTCTAGTTTATAAATATTTACATATGGCGCCATTTGGAAAAGTTATAACATCTTCCGTTAGGGTAATTAGTTTTCCGCTTGTACTTACCACTTTTTGAATTCATCTATCAACACAATCTGCAGCTATTGTGTTAATTTACTCCTCAAACATCGAAGTTTGGGGTCATATGAATATTGCTCTGGTGCAAGAGCAATGTAAGCTGAATATCTGGAAATAATATTTGTGATCCCGAGTAATGTAGCTTGTGAGCCAGCTTAATTGAGTTATGTTTCAAGAGAGTTATGTTTCAAGATAGTCCCTGTAGAGCTGTGGGTTAGCGCACATTTCGCTTGCACACTAGCTCCCAAGTTCAAACGTCTGTCGCAGTATGACAGGTACATTAGCCATATCACCTTCGATTCCATTACGGTCATGAAATGAGATACCCTAACAATAAATCTCAACGCCAAAGTTCGCATTTTGACTGTTACGCAATGGATTATTATTATTATTATTATTATTATTATTATTATTATACTTCAAGATCCAATATAGTTGGCCCTTGAAGATTGCTTTTCTATTACTGTTTTGTATGATGGATAGCTTTTGCACTTTGCAGCATTTTAAGTTGCTTCTGCCTTCTTGTAGTGCATGCAGTTTGCACATATAGCTTTAACTATGGCTTATTTTGGACAGAGTTTATTTTATTGCCTCTTGTTAACAGTATACGTGCTGCTCATTTTTTATGTAGTACTTAAAAACATGCCCACAGCTTTGAAATTTGTCGCATCTTAACCTATTCCGCTAAAGTCGCCCAAAGGCCGGTTGAGAGAGGACGAGGGATAACCTTGTTTCCCGTACCCCCAGCTTTCATTATTCCCTATAATGAATCTCACAACTAAATTGTGTTCTTGGAGTCACACATTGGGTTTATTGGTTCCCCGATGGTGGGACACTAAATACTGCAAATAAACCAGCAACTCTGCTACAAAGTCCTAATTACATGTCCTTTATGGTAACGTAAGAGGGTCAAGGCGAGTTTTCCGGACTTGATAACAGAATTAAAGGAATATAAATGCCATCAGAATGGAGGTTGGGTGACGGGCTAACTCTCTGTCCCTAGAAATCCTACAACAGAGCCTCAAAATGGATTCGATCTATGGACCTCGCGACCGAAAAAAGGACTATGGTATTGGATCCTAGACTGTGAGATCACTGAACAGCCCGGGCGCTGTTAAAGAACTTTTGCAACAGTCTAGTCAATATGAACTCAAAATATTGGAAATCCAAGAAACGAACTGGACTGGAAGTAATATTTAAGATTTGAAACTGCACATAACATCCAAAGTGGGAAAGCTACTGAAAAACCAGAATTAAGAGTGGTCTTCATTGTGAATGTAGTTCAAATCACTCATTATTGACGTTGAAGCAGTCAATGAATCAATGTGTGTGATCCGTATCAAAGCAAAAATTTTCACAACTAATCAACGTACTTGCCCCGGCCGAAGAAATGGAGGAAATGTTCTACAATCATCAGGAAAGATTTGTGGACTCATTGCCTATAAACGACACAAAAATAATTCTTGATCATTTCAATGCTAAATTAGACAATGAGACCGGAGGATATAGCCTCGGAGATGAAACAAACAACAACGGCTAGCACCTGATTGACTTTGCATATAGCAGGAATCTAGTCATACGTTGGAATCACTTACCACATCAACGCATATAAAGCATGGCACTGGTATCACCGGATAGTAAAATAAAAAACAAAATTAACCCTGTTTTGATCCAACAACATTGCACCTCGAGCATACTTGACGTCCGTATGTACCACGGAGTTAATTGTAACTCGGATCATTACTTGATCAAATTAACCTATCAATACTGTATGTCAAAAGTGTATTTGGTGAAGACTAGCCCTCTACAGAAATTCAACATCAAAAGGCTCCAGACGGCATCAGCGGGAAAAACTTAATGGACACCCTCGACAACCAGCTGGCTCCCATATTATCAGACACATCGCTGAAAACAAGGAACGAGCTATGGGTGGAAATAAAAGTGGGAATTAAGACAGGGGTAAACCATACGATCAGACATCAAGCCCGGCGGAAAAGAACTGATTGGTTTGATGATGAGTTCCGGTTTCGTCAAACAAAATAATTAGACGTACGAACAATATTAAGGTTGGAAAATCAGGACGAAGAGAAAAAATTATCGAAACCTCAGAAACGTAGCGAATAATATAGTTAAATTTATGTAAATCATGTACTATGATGACCAAAAGGGAAGTATCTAAGTTTAGCGAGAAGCGACACAAAAACAGTATGCAAAGTATTAAAAAGCTTGGAATGAGACTATCAGCCCAAGACCATGCTCTGCCGTGATGATATCGGCAGTATCATTGCTCATGAAACAGGATTAAAGAAATATGGGCATCATATCACAAGAATTTCCTTAATCCTCCACACAGCTCCAGAACATTGGAGCCTACAGAAATTTTTGGAGAGCTTCTATCGGTGCCATCGATCTGGAAGAATTTTGTTCCCCCCTCAAAGCCCAAAAAAAAAAAAGCGCCACTAACGCTCATTAAATATGGTAGCAGTGGTATTCACAAAGCCATCGCAAAGTAATTTAGCGCATTTGGCTATGAAAAAATATGCAAAATGACTGACGCCAATCAGTTATATTCCCTATCTACAAAGAAAATTGAAAAGCTACAGTGTGGAAACTATAAAGGTATATTACTTCTTTGGATGGCGTACACAACATTTTCAAAGGTCTTGGAAAATAAAATCAGATCATACGTCAACATTACTGTTGGGAAGTATAAAGGTGGCTCTAGAGCTTGCAGGTACTTGAAAAATGCTGGGAGTTCAGCATAGACGTACACAAACTTTCGTTGGCTTTAACCAAGCACACGATAGTATTGGTCATAAAGAACTGTACCAAATAATGCTTTGCTTTTGTATCCCAGCCAAGTTAGTCTATCTTACCAAAATCACAATGACCTTGACAACCCTCCAAGTCCGCATCAATAACCAGCTCATCGACGCTTTTGACACAAATATCGAACTAAAACAGGGAGATGGGCTGACCCCACTGCACTTCAATTTGGCTCTGGAATACGTCATCAGAAAGCTATCTGTCTACACAGGAGGTACGTTATTATAAAAATCGAGGCAAGCAAAAAACATTTGCGGAAGACATCAATATGTTGTCACGGTCGGTAACAACCGCCAACAACTTTTTCTGAAACTCGACAGCAAAGCAAAACTAGTAGGTCCACAAACAAATGAGAATAAAACAAAGGTCATGATGCAATCGAGAAAAAACACCTCAAATACCCAAAATATCACATTTAGCGAATACAATATTGAAAATGTGGGCAAATTTTTATATTTATGCGCCAAAATGAGGAAAGCTGGTAATGAAATAGATGAAATACACAGTGTGTATTTTTCCACGTTTGGCTTGTATTTCCCTCGAAACGCTCCGTGGGAGCGGCGCTCTCTAATGAATACTAGCCTCCAAGAGTGCTCTTTCCGACCGGCATTCCCCCTGCGGGAATTTCCTCGGGTAAAACATGTTGAGATGTTTTATAAGAACTCAGCTTTTGAAAAACTACCACTTCACTTTGTTAGGAACTCTTCTTTGTAACGAAATCATACTTTTAACGGTGTTCTGAAAACAGTTTACGCATTTTGAAATTTATATTGATTTAGAATCTTAGCAATTTTGTTTGAATAAATACCGTAGAGAATTATCCAACAATTTCTTCATAACTACAATACGTTTTTCTCTGCCTCAATTCTCAAGCTTGTCGGCGTTATAGTTCCTTTTCATCTTCAACGAAAAACGCAAATGAACCAACCAACCGCTGAGTCAAAAGAATAAAACCAGCCAACCCTTATTGATATAATCAACATCAGCTACATACCCCTACCACCTCAATAGACAAGCAATGAGCTTGAAATAATCGGTTGGGCTTCAATTCAGAAGGAATTAATACGAGACAGGCAGGTTTCGTTATGGTTCCGATTCTTTTTCATCGTATTTCACTTTCCTGAAGGGTGAACCATTTCCGTTTATATTCACAATGAAGCAAAATAATAAATGCAAGGACAATGGTCAAAATACTGGCCATGGTGTCGCGCGTTGTAGCTTTGAAAAGACTTAACTGCTTCCCTTACTTTTGCAGCATCCGATGATCAAAAACAATTATCAAAATTGCAGGAAAATTTCCATTTTACTTGGATGCAGAATCATGCCTTGATTGTTATGATGCAAATTTTAGAATCGGAACTGATTTGTGTATTGAAATCATATTAGTTTGAAGAGAAAAATGGTGTTCATTAGTACACCGGAGTGAGCTTATATTTAAAACATTTTGTCTGCATTTGTCATGCATTTTCTATAAAGTTCTTTCTGAATCCACTCGGCTATTTAAAAATTGGAGAGTGATTTTTGAGTCATAGTAAAAACTAAAATCGCTATATTTGACAAGAAACTAATACATAGTGTGGCGTGTTGTCTATACTTCTTACGTCTTGATTACCATAGCAATTTTTTTCAAGATATATTGCAGTCAATATAATAATAGCCCAGGAGCCATTGTCAGGGATTTGAAAAATTCTTAACTAAATCGAGGGTTTAGAGTTAAAGCTGAAAGTTAAGCGATGTTGACGTGAATTAAATTACCCAAGAAGATGTTTAAAGTAAGTATTGGTAAATTGCAAGAATGTTTTCCTGTCATCACGAAGTTAACATTGAAATATCTTAGTAAGTTTCATACACGTTCCAGTATCTTAAATTCTATTAGTATCCTACAGAAACTCGGTGAACCAAATTTTATTAGCCAAAAGGGCTGGCATACTGATTGTTGCGAGTTCCAGCGTACTGGCGTTCTGCCATTCGCAACTTCAAATTGCCTCTGTAACATCCCCGACCTCTTGTGAGCACTTCTACCCTATTCTTTGTATATTTGATTTTTTTATAATTTTTCCATTTACCTTGATTTTTTTCCCCTTTCCTATTAACTCTACCTTCTTATTCTTTTTTTTTTACAAAAAAAAATAATAATAATTATCTTATCTTTCTCACTTACAACATTTCATTCATTATTTCTCATTAAGAAAATTTCATTCGAGAATAAAATTATTTAGTATGAAGGAAGGAATTAGGCTTTGTCAGTGAAAAACTAACAAAAGCTAAATCCTTCCTTCATACTAAATAATTTTATTCATTATCTCCCACTAACAAATTTTATTTGTAATACTAACAATTTCACGCTTCCCTACTAAAAAATTTCATTTCAATGCCCATTAAGAAAAGTTCACAGTTGCAGTTGCTAATAAGTGCCATCTTTTGTTGATCTTCCAGATTAACAAAAGGTGGCTGGGGTAGTAGCGTCGTAGTTTCTCGACCGTGGGGGGCCACTGAGACCCTGGGTTCAAGTTCTCTCGAGTGTAAGAAAACACTCTTTTTGGGATATTAGCAAAAGCAATTATTTCCGTGTATATGACGATTTGCATATAACCAAACGCTATCATGGTTATTCAAATTGCGATTTATGCAAAATGAAAATCGTTGCGTTTGCCGATATGGAAAAGATTTATGGGTAAATGAATCAAAGTGTATTGAACTTCGGTTAAGTTACCCGGGTACAACAGTGAAAATTGGGGAAGGAAAGGACTGTGGGGTTGGTTATTTGAGTGGATTGAATTTGGTTTTTGGTTTTGAAAAGAAGAAGAAGTTCTTTGGCGGTGTGGGAAAAAAATTTAATTTGGAACTTGTTTTGATGATAGTGAAGTTGTAATTTGGAATTTGAGGAGAAAGTTTGATGATCATTAAGTGAATTTCAATTTTGATTTTTGGGAGAAGATTTTGCATTTGGGTTTGGGGGAAAAAGTTTTAGTGGACGAAAGTTCAACTGGACAATTTTCATTTTAACGTGGATAAACAATTACAATTCAAAGTGTGTCGTGATGAGATTTCGGCCTCGATAAAAGAAATAAACCAAACCTGTAAATGAAAAGAATTTAAAAGGAGTGAGGAAAAAGACCGTGAATACCAAGAAGTATAAATTAGTTTGAATTGAAGTGGAATGAGGGTAAAGTGCCAGAAAATAAAAGTGGAAAGGTCGGATTAATAGCATTTAGACAAACCAGTGCCAGAGTTACAAAAGTGGAAAAAAGGAAACGAAAAAATAAACGGAACAAAGAGTGGCAATTCGTCCATGTTTTGATCTAAAATTGGAATCAATTATAGACTTTTTGATTTTTGTAACTCCTCCTCCCCTTTTTAGGGTTTTGTAAAATAATTTTACGAAACCCTTCTAAAATCGCGTCCTGTCTGTCCGTCTGTCCGTCTGTCTGTCCGTCCGTCCGTCCGTCCGTCCGTCCGTGTGTCACAGCAGTTTTTCTCGGAAACTACTTAAGCTAGAAACATCAAATTTTGTATGTAGGTGTAAAGTGGTGTTCTCTTCAAAGTTCGAATACAAAAAAAATTTATAAGGTATTTAAGGGGGGTCTCCCCATATAGGGGAGTGAACCCCGGAAAAAAAAATTTCATTGAAGGTGGCCGATATGGGTATCAAATGAAAGGTCTTGATGAGAACTTTTCAAAACAGGTCTTTGTTTGGCAAAGTTTGTTTCGAGGGGCGCACAGGGAGGGGAAATACACGAAAAATTTGTGTCCCCCCCCCCTCGCGATTGGACACCTGTGATCCGAAAAATCTGAAAAAAATCAGGAATGTAGGCCTTGGTGAGTACAACAACAACAAATGCGTTAGAAGTCGCAATTCACTCAACTTTGTTAGTAATAGTATGATTTATCGATTTTATGTTTTCTTGAATAAAATCTTAACAGTACCCTTAAATTCAGTGCATAGATGACTATTCATAAGGTTGATCTATCCTGACAGTTTCATAAAGATTAAATTACATTTAGCGAAGTTATAGCGGTTTGAATTTTCCTGTATTACTATGGAACAATATGCGCTGCATTTATTACTATGGCAACATATGGCTATGGAACAACATGCGCCTTTTTACCGACTCAGACACTACAGTTTTGCTAGGATTTGCATGAAAATTTCAGGAATGATAGGTGTCATGAATATCTTTGCGAACCGGTTCAGCTAGTGGTATCAGTAACCGTAAAACAAAATGGTGGCTGTTTTAAATGCGAGGATTGAATAATTTTGAGTTATTTTTTCCCAACTTCAACGTTTAAGGTGCATGCTTTGAACACTTGATTCAATTTAATGAATGACTGGAGATGAGTACCTACAATCAATACTTATAAGCGAAGCAAGTCAAGGAGGCGGGAGAGAGCTCCTAGCAAAAGGGCTTAGCAACCATTCTAGGATTCGAAAAAATTGGCCATGAATCGATGATAACAGTACAGGAGAGTGGCTCCTGAAAATAAAAATTCATCAAACGTAGCCGGTATGAGTATTAAATGAAAGTTTTCATGGGAGCTTTTCAAAACAGTTGTTAAACTGTCAGTTTTTGCTTCAGTGGGGGCACAGGGGGGAAATACATGAAAAATGTGTTTCCTCCCTAGCGAATGGATATCTGAAATAATTATCAAGGGAGATATTTATGAGTATAACAACAACAAAAATCTCAGAACACGAAATTCGTTCAACTTTGTTAATAATAGTATGATCTTCGAATTTCATATTTTCTCCAATAAAATCGTTTCTTGATTTTATTCGATCTGGTGACTGCATTTTGTAAATTGAATACAAAACCCTTCTGACATGACCGTAGGTCTGTTTACCCAACTTGTTTTAATTGCGAAGCATTCGGCAGCATAAAAAGGGTGCTTAAATTCTTATTCTTTTTTTATTCCTTTAAATTTGATTTTATTTGAAGTAAATTTTTATTTAAGACATTTTAATTTTTGTATTGCTTTCTTGAGTAAGTGATTTGAGTACACGGATTTAGGTCGATTTTAAGTAGAAAGGGGGGTCGATTTTATTCATTGAATACATTGGATTGTTATATTGTGCTAATTTTTCTTCGTAATTTGAGTTTTGAATTTGTGGAACTTGTCGTTTAAATTGATTAAAGAATTAAAAAAAAAAATTAATTAATAGTAATCTTTCGATTCTCCGGAAGTCTTCCTCCTCTTCCGTCCATTTCCCTTTGCGTTAGTTTTTATGGGTAGGATGGCTCAGCACGAGCAGAGAGTATCCCGGAAAGCCTGCGACATGACTGAGCACTAGCCGGCCTCAGAATGCCACCCCATATTACGCACCCCTCTGCTAAAACATAATGTCTGCAACTGCGGCGACTTCCGTGGTTGTTACACTATTTGAACATTATGATAGGGGCTGAAATTTTTCCATCATCGCTGATTTTTTTCATCGTTTTTTTTTACTTTGCGCATTACCAAATTTGAGAATACCTTGGTATGCGCGTTTGAAAATAACTGGAAATATGCCGCATACCACTTTTTAGCGTACCCATCCGTCCATCAGTGCGTCACAGCAAATTTCCTCAGGAACTAAAGGCGCTACACTCATCAAATTTAGTGAACAACTCAGAAGTTTCTGGTTAATGAAAGTTCTACGGCTGGAAAAATTTCAAAGACTTTTAAGGCTATCTCCCCATATAAGGATGTAAACCCTTAAAAAAAATTTCCACTAAAAATATTCGAGTAGGGAACCATTTAAAAGGTTTTCATGAGATCTTTTAATATCAGTTTTCAAAATTGTAATATCAATGACGCGGTAGACAGGGAAAATTGTGTTTCCCTCGTGATCAGGCACCTGTGGACCGAAAAGTCTACTAAAAAATCTTGGAGGTAGTGTTTATTTGCAGTACACTATTGATAAACAGCTCAGAAGTTGAAATTAGCTAAGCTTTGTTAGTAATAGTATGATTTATCAATTTTACTTTTTCTTGAATAAAATCTTGAAAGCACCCTTAAATCCAAATAGATTCCATATTTTGATGGCCATTTGCAAGATAAATCAGCCGTAAATAGTTCAAAAAAAAAGATCGGATGGTATTTAGCGAAATTATGGTGGTTTAAGTTTTTGGTGTAACAAAAGCAACAATTCATAGCTATGGAGTAATATGCACTTCCAATCAACTCAAACACCACGAGCTTGCTGAGATTCGCATGAAAAGTCAAGAGAAGATACACGTATATATCATGCAAATCTATGAGAATCCATCAAACGAGTGATATCAGTAATCGTTTTAAAAATAATTTTTGGAGTATCTTTAAGTTATTTTTCTCCAACTGCAGCATATAAGGTATAGGCTATTAACTCTTGATGAAAGAAACATTTTGATGGTGACACAATTGTGGTTGTAGAGCCTGATGAGGACATGAATAATAGGTACCTTATAGGTTGAAATTCACTGAACTCTGTTAATGATAGTAGAATATGTAAGTATAACATTTTTCCCAGCAAATTCATATTGGTACCTGAAAATATAAATATGAGAAGTCCAAGGACAGATATCTGTTCTTTTGAAGTTTCCATAAAGTCAGATAGTATTCGCGAAAGTAATAGCCATTTAGAAGTTCTTCGATGGTTGGTATGGCTTTTCTACCATTCGGAATTTCTGTCTAAATAGACACTATGCGTCTAATTTGATCTTCAATAAAATGTATAACAAAAATATCTCCAAGATTCCATTCAGTCAATGGTTGTTAGTACTATTGCAACAAAATGGCGGCAGGCTAAAATTAAGTAGCAATGGTTTTTCTGGTGTTTATCCATTGTTGGTGCCTGCATATCGTAAGTTGAATACAAAACTCTTGACATGAGCGTATTTTTGTCTTCCCAACTTGTTTGCTTTAATAGTGCAGCCTTTCACAGGCCTTTACTTAGAGATAATTAAAGTATCTCTTTATCTTCATCGAGAGTATTTGCACTAGGGAAGGTGATATGGTCAGCACCACGCTTTAGCTATGCGTCCGTCCTGATTTTAAACCAGAACGTATCATAACTCAATGGGTTTGTAGTCCCTCTAAAGAATCGCTCAAAATAAATCGCGTTGTTGCCAACAGGGTTCGAGTAAGGGGCCTTTGGCTTACGGGATGAGTGCTTCAACACCTGCAACACGCAAAGCCATACTAGTTTGCTCAGCTGTCGAATTTCAGAAAAAGTTCTTTAGCATTTGCTAGTGACCGTAACAAAATATTGATGTCTGCATAGACTACCACTTGATGCAACTTGTATAATAACCTGCCACATGTATCGACAGGTAGCTGTCTTAAGACATATTCCAGAGCTAAATTGAAACGCAATGGGACAAGCCCATCTTTCTGGCGTATTCTCATATTTGTATCAAAGGCGTCTGTGAATTGGTTATTGATTCATCGTTGTTGTTATCGTTTTATAAATCATTATTGGTGCAATTGATAAATTTTGGATCATCTATAACTTAGTAGTCTGTGTGGTCTAGTGGTTAGAGCATGAACCCATAAGCCGAAGGTCACAGGTTCAAATCTCGTTGGGAGCAACGTGACTTAGTTCAGGGGATTTTTCGGACAGACTACGAGTGTTCACTTAGTGGTGATATCTACTGATTTACGGGAGCATGGTACCGACCAAACCAACTTCCGAAAAAATCAATACGGTCATGAAAATGAGATATTCAAACTATCTCTAAGCAAAAGCTCGAGAGGGGCTGCAGTGCTTCAAAGAAGAAGAACATAACTTAGCTGATTATGGCTCGATTCTTATTGTTATGTCAATGTATTAAAAAAATTAAAAAATTAAGATGCAAATTTTTGGCAAGTTTAAGGGTCGTTTTTTGATTTTATATATGAAAATGTAAAATTTATAAAGTGGAACTATTATTAACAAAGTTGATCTAACTTTGACTTTTGAGATATTTGTTGCTCTTGTACTCATTAAGACCTACTTTCATGATTTTGTCTGATTTTTCAGTCCAAAGATGTTGAATCGCAAGGGGGGACACCGATTTTTCGTACATTTTCGCGCATCGCGCACCCTTTCTTGCAAATGCTTCTTGTTTAAGACTTGTCTTGAAAAGTTCTCACCAAAAACTTTCACTTGATACCAATATAGGCTAACTTTGGTAAAAAAAATTTTAAAGTCACCCTCCTATATGAGGAGGCCTTCGTTAAACGCCTTAAAATATTTTTTCATACAGTCACTTTTGAGAGGGCACGACTTTTAACCTACATACAAAATTTCATGACTGTAGCTGATGTAGTTTGCGAAAAAAATGCTGTGACACATGCATGGACCGACGGACAAATAGGTCGCAATTATATTAGAGAAATGTAGAAATATTTTACAACAGCCTTATAATGAACCCGCCAAAAATTCCATATAAAGAGTTGATAAAACACTGAAAATAATCATAAAATGTTACAATGGTTTTCAACTTTCAACCAGTATCTAAAAAACAACCTTAAACATATAGGACTTAGCCACAACGACATTTTTAAGCCTTCTTCCATGAGTATAATTTCTTGAAAATTGAATTTTGGAGCATTGATTTCTTAATTATGAAACCATTCACTCAAAATCAAAAATTCTAACCTCAAATTATTATCCCATAATCTTAAACCTAAACCCAATACCATAGAAAACTAAATAAAAATTAGCTAAGGGTGGTCCAGCCAAAGGCCCGATGTTAATTGCAAATAAAACAAAAATTTTTCAGAGAATTATGTTAATATTTAGGTCTTTGTAAAAAATTTTTTTACAAAGACCTACTAGTTTCGCGACCTGTCTGTCCGTCTGTCTGTCTGTCCGTCCGTCCGTCTGTCCGTGCGTCACAGCTGATTTTCTCAGAAACTATAGAAGCTAGAATGCTCAAACTTTGTGAAAAGGTCAGAAGTCTCTCAAAAGTTGAGGTCTTAACAAAAATTTAAAAAATTTTTAAGGGGGTCCCCCCTAATAACGAATTGGCCCTTAAAAATTTTTTTTAATCAAAGGTAGTCGAGTGGGGTATCAGATGAAAGGTCTCTTTTAGAGTCTGAAATAAAAAAATCATTTTATGAATTAGGGGGTCCAGGGGAAGGCAAAGCGTACCAAAAATTGGTGTCCCCCCCTCGCGATTGGACACTTTTCAGCCGAAAAATCTGAAAATTATCACGAATGTGGACTTTTATGAGTACAAGGGCAACAAATACCTTAGAGAGCGAAATTCACTCAACTTTTTTACCAATAGTATGATTTGTAGATTTTACATTTTTGCCCATAAAATCAAAACGGTACCTTTAAACTTCTTGAATTTTTGCAATTATATAGACTAATATAAGATATATATGTTCACAGAGTTTAATTGAGATCGAATCATAATCAAGTGAGTTATAGCCATTTCAATTGTATGGAATTACAACAACAATAACACGTGTTTATGGTCGATATAGGGTTTTCCAATAAGAGGTGTCATTTTGATATTTGAAAATAAATGCTACTTTGATATGAATGGTTGGATGTTTATTTCATTATAAAGAAGAATATATCCCGTTAATAGCAAAAGATAACATCAGGCAAATAATCACGACGACACGCTTACAGGACCATATCCTTTTCATGAAATTTTCCATAACCAAATCGCAAAGTTGTTGCCCTATGTCCTCGATAACCTCACAAATTTCATCTTTGAGGTCTTGAATTGACGCCGGGCTATTGCTGTAGGCCTTCTTTTTCACGTGGCTCCAAACGAAGAAGTCGCATGGTGTCAAATCACAAGATCTATTCAAAATAACACCTCTTATTGGAAAGCCCTATATATATTTAAAATTGACTTGGGCACTAGTATTTTCTTTCAATTTTCATGAAAGTTTGGGGAATACTGTTTAACTTGAAGATGTTAAATCGACCGGACATTCAGAAAGACCATTTGAGCTAGATCAAAATGGCGGCTGCACTGTGCTTATGAAAGAAACTGTGCATCTTTTGCATAAATTTGAACGATTTCATATCCAAGTATTGGATGAATAATTCAAATCATCGATTCACGCCATTAGAAAACTTGTTTCTAAACCATAGGACGTTTACAAAGACCTTCTGGTAGGAGCACTCTCCTGCTTACTCAACTTGTTTTCATTATAATAGAAGCATCTATGACAATTATTTGTAAAACAAAATATTTCCCAAACGCTCGCCATAGCTACGGTAGCATACTTCTATCCGATAGTTCATATTTTCAATGACTCTGAGACATAATTCAGGTTCAATGTCGTTAATGTGCTGAATTATCTCATCCTTTAGCTTTTGAATCGTTTTTGGCTTATTGACTTACACTTTTTCTTTTAATATCCTTAGAGAAAGAAGTCCAACGGTGTGAAATCATATGATCATAGCGGCCAATTAACATCGCCACAACGTGAGATAACTCGGCCATTGAATTTCTCGCGCAAAAAAGCCATTGTTTAGTTGGCTGTGTGGCAAGTGGCTACATCCTGTTGGAACCACATATTGCCCAGGTCCATAACCTCAACTCCTGGCTTAAAGAAGTCCGTTATCATCTCCCGATAGCGAACTCCACGGTAACTGCTTGGCCCTCCTCATTTTCGAAGAAATACGGCCAGCCCATAAACCGCACCAAACAGTCACTCTTCGTGGATGCATCGGCTTTTCAACAATCAGTCATGGATTTTCATTTGCCCAAATGTGGCAATTCTGCTTGTTAACGCATCCACTGAGGTGAAAGTTTGCCTCGTCGCTGAAGATGATTTTCTTTGTAAAGTCACCATTCCCTTCTGTCTCTTCAATAAACGATTTGGCGTATTGCCGACGCTTAAAATGGTCAGTAGGTTGCAAATCTTGATTTAATTAAACCTTGCAAGCGTGTAGATTCAAATCTTTATTCAAAATTTGCATCAGTGATGTTCGTGAGATGTTCAATTCTTGGACACGATGACGAGTCGAGGTTTGCGGCTTATCTGCCACACTATCGCGAACAACACCAATGTTTCCCGTAGAACAAGCTAGGCGAGCATGCACAGGTGATTTTACATTTCCTACAGACTCAGTTTGCTGAAATTTGAGCACAGTTCTTGCGATCGTGGACACATTTGGTCAATTATACTGAAAAAAAAATCACGAAGTGCACGAAATGAATTTTGATTTGAACGTCCATTATCATAAAAGACTTCAACAACCTTAACGTGCTATTCAATTGTGTACCTTCCCATGGTAAAATTTGGCAAATACGAAAACAAAGAAATGTCAAATTAAATTGGCCAAAAAACTTGAAGTTAAGGTGTGACTCACAATTACATAACAAAGACTTATTCATAACAGTCAAATTTGCTTCATAATTATTTTGTGCAGACTCCGCATTTTCATTTAATTGAATTCTCATTTATTCATTTAATTAAAGTCTTATCCAATCATTCAATTCTTATGTTATGTAAACATCCAATCATTCGATCGGCATTTTATTGTAATATCGAATTTCATCAAAATGAGCACCTGAGAAGAAAAAAACTGACACTGAAAAAGGGAGCAACTTACTCCTGAAATATATATACGAGTATGTCAAAAAGCGTTTTGCTGGAAATAATACAGGCTAAGGACAGTTCGGAAGCGCCAAACATGAAAAAAATACACACAGTGTAATAAAATTATATTCTTTTATCGTAACGTTAGATAAACAACGTAACTCGTAAAATCTTCCACATATTTCCTACTTTACGACAGTGGGTCAAATGCTACCGTTAATAACTCCACCGTATGCAAATGGACTACAATTCCATCCCGAAAGTTTAGTCCAATATGTTGTCGATCATATGCAACCTTCATACAATAATTAATATCAAGACATGTATTGATCATTTACGTTGATGAATTGGTGCCAAATGCGAAAATTTTTTCTGTAAATGTCCTTTATCGCAATCGAATTTTAATGCCTTTTCCATCGGGTCTAAAAGAAAGCAACCCAAATTATTTATCGAAAACAGAATATTGTAGTAATCAAGCAGTTACTTGGGCAAACTGCTCAAAAAACGCCATTGCGCCTGATCCAATTTTAATTGTACATTTAAAAATTAAACCATTCAAATTTACACTTAAAATTTCCACACGGTAACCCCTTCACAACGTTATTTATCCACGTGAATTGCGTTCCCCCGCAAAGCAAACAACAGTTGGCGGCATGGGAAGGATCATCAAGAAACCACTGTTGCGACACGCGGATTCTGGTTTTTGATTGACACGTTGCGCACATCGGAAGAATCAGTGTGAATCGATTAGTTTGAGCTCCCGTTAAATGTGCGTGGATTCAACGAATGTTCGCGGAGGAAAAGTTTGAACGGGTGCCGAAGCGCGCTTTCTACCAACCAACATCTCTTATCATTAAGAAAATTCGTGCAACTTGTAAAGTTACGGTTAATTAATATAATTTCGAATTACATAAGTTGTGCGCTTAGTGCTCAATGTGAACGTACAAAGTCCTCAAATTACATCCACGGAAATTTGATTTTTCCGCTTTGATTACGACTACGAGGGTTAAATAATCACCGACGAAATATAGTAGATTCTTGTGATTTTTCCAATCAGTTGCATCGGAAATTTGTATATTTCTTATTTAAGTTCCCTAAATTCAACCTTTGTGACAAAACCCTACAACCTGCAATTGCTTATTGCATTTTTCCGGTAAATGTATTATTGTTATAACGCACGTTCAAGGGTTGTCAATATTTAGTGACTTTCACATATTTTGCTGTGGCATTTCTTGCTGATTTTCAAATGCATACTCAGTGGCAGGGACGACGACGACAAATAGAAACAATCACGCTTTTTGCGGACCTATTTTCAATGATGCGACATCTGACTTAGTTGCAATAATATAAATGCAAAATAATTCTATAGCAATATAGAAGTGAAGTGCCGCGCGCTAAATCCATTTCCAGTGCATCAAACGACAATTGTCGCGTTTATTTGGATTCGGATTCAGTTGAGGGAATCAACTGAATTAACTACCAGCATCACCTCGTCCATGTTAAACTTAATTATCGGTGTTTTGTTTGTATGTTTAATGCTGATTCCGAATACGGTTCGTTTGGAAGTTTTTGTTATGTGGATTATAACTGGTGTGTATCTTTCATACAATACTACTGCGATCTGAATCTGCACACCCATCAAATATCGTCACAAAATAATTACTTTACGCTTGTTATGTTGTGTAGTAGCTAAACTACATATCTTGTTTCTTAGATTTGGAGTTCGCTTTCATCCAAATTTGAACCATTTCATCATCTTATAACTTTAACGACGATTAAACGACCGCAACAAACCTCAATTATAGCATTACATATTCACCGCCAAAAAGATATAAAATACTATCGATAGTAAAATGCTGAAGAAAGAGTGAATTTATCAATTGCAACCAGTATACCTATATGTTATACTCACCTTATCAATATGTCATTTTATAGTCCAATTATTTCTAAGTCATATAAGTCATGCACCTACATTGCTGATGGATTCCTATCATATGCTATGCAACATCATTGCATTGGCAGGATGCATAATTACAATACAGGCTTACCGATTAAAGTTTCGAAGTTGAAAGTTCCAACACGCGTGTGAATTAGTCAATATCGAAATTATAAAAAACTTAATCGAAAACGAAAATTTATAAATATATCTCATCATACAAGAGCATATACATAAAGTTGGAAAGTTGAAGACCGAAAGAAAGCAGAAACTTCATCCTGGGCGAGCGCCTATCAAAAACACCGTGGCCAGTATTTCAAAAGTGGCAAAATGGACTTGTTATTGCCAGCAATCAAACACGATGGTGGAACAAGCAAACACGATAGCGGAGCAAGAAAACACAATGACAGAGCAACCAAAGACCAAAAACCTTCGGGCATGATGAATGCCAATGATACAAAAGCAAAGAATTCAAGCTTTAACCAAGATGTTAACCTAATTAACTGTAAGGTAAATGAATTTATATTAGCAAAGGGTAAATTAGTTGCAAAACGTAAAATTCCTGTTTCTATGCCAATTCCACCCACTCCTAGCACTAACCCTTTCAGCGCACTGGCGAATGAAATAATAAATCAAACGCGACCAACAATCGAACAAAGAAGGTGCGGTTCCTACCAGTTTTAATTAAAAGTCTGAAAGCAACGGTACTCAAAGGTATCATAGATAGGTACACCCTTACATATGGTACTCGTCTAGAGTACTGAATTACAAAGTTGTCTTACCACGGCTACATCATGAACCTACTTAAAAATAAAGAAACACTGGGGTACTCGTTCACCCTAAAAGCAAAGAAAAAATTTGTCGTGATACTAAGGGGTATTAGTTCAAAATTTTGAGCTGAGGCTGTCCGAGAAGGCATAGCCAGCCAAAATCCGAATCTAGGCCTCGAATCTGTCGGCTCAATTACCTCTGCATGATCAAGAGCAAATAAGATCGACCTGGATTTACTTAGGATGACAGTGGGATCGCAAGCTGTTAAAAATGAAATAATTAAACTGCGCTACATTTTGAACCAAAAAGCCGCTTGGGAACGACCCAAAAGAAGCAATCTGGTTCAATGCTATAGGTGTCAAAGATTTGGGCACGTTTCCACCAATTGTGGATTCAACATGAGATGTCTAGCATGTGGGGAGGAGCATACTTCCGAAAGTTGCCCCAGAAAAAATATGTACAAGCCGGAAACCGCTCCATTCTGCACTAAGTACAAGCCTCATGGGAATCCAGGCAATTTTTCCGGCTGTCCGGAACGGAAAAAAATTGTTGGACAGGGCAATTTAAAATCAAGCCAAACGGACGGCGCCTCAGATCATATTTTCACCGCTCCCTAGCTATCCAAATACTACACAAACCCCTACGAATCGAATCTCATATTCAGAGGTTTCAAAAACCGGAACTCCGCTCCATACTTTTATTTCACGGACTCCTAGTCCCGTCGAGCGCCCACAACAGATAACCGTAAAATGGCTGGGAGTCTCTCCCAGTGAACTCTTATCCAAGGTCAGGGCTTTCCTCCCCATACTTCGACGCCACTGCTGACCAAGAGAAGCCAATGGCACTCGTCAATTTCTATTTCAACCTTTATGGTCGCAAATAGACCAACCATTGTATCCCTAAATATAAACTCCCTAATCTCACAAAAGAAGAGGCTCTACATTGCTGATTTGGTCAAATCCTCCCAACCCGACATCCTCCTTCCGAACGTGACAGTTCTTAACCATCAACACAAAGTCCGTTTCGAGAACCACCATGTGCTTCGTAATGACAGTAGCAGAGGTACTACGATACTGTTTCGAGATTATTTAAATATCCATCAAATCCCTTTTGAACATAATAATTCCTCATGTACGCTAGCAACTCTCAGTACCAAGCGACCCAATGGAAACCCAGCCAAAATACTTATTGGCTCCCTATGCCTTCCGCGCAATCTATATCCCCAGAACCCATTCACACTTAATCAAATCCAACAGTCTCACCCCGCGACTCATTTATACTAGGAGAAGACCTTAATGTCAGACACGAACACTGGGGGGGACTCCACAAAGAATACCAACGGAAACTACCTATTCGAATGGTTCTATGCGAACGCCCTCCTCTCAGCATCCAAAGCAAATGCAGGGGTCCCAAAATTTCCCAGAGGGAACTCATTTTTAGATAGCTTCATAATATCCTCTGACCTCAACGATCCCAGAATTCCCTTTACTTGCTCCACATTTACTTCGTTATTGAACCATCATGGCCACCATCTCAACATAAACCTCGGATTACACATACCAGTTCCTACTTGCCCACCTCACTACAGACCGTTTAATTCCACAGACTGGCCAAACTTCAGAGAAGACCTCAAAAACCTCCTTCCGAATCTCCCACCGGAAAATGTCATTCTCTCGAACGCAGAAATAGACTCTCATGTATCGGCACAAACATCTGCCATTATAGAATGTCTAGATCAGCATGGTCCCTTACAGAAACCACGCAGCCCGCTTTATAGATGCCTAACTCAGGAGACTTTTCAATTAATCAAAACTTAGAAGCATATGCTCCAACGGCTTAAGCGTATCCATCATCAAAGCTTTAACTGGTTCAATGAGGAGTATTTAGAACTTAAAACGCAAATAACGAGCATTTCCCGTGAAATCAAAAAACGCATCAGTCAACAACTTCCATAAAACCAGATTGATATTACTGTGACCATCTTCAGATGTTTTTAAAACTATAAATCAACTCACAGGCCGTAAAAGTTCCAAATTCGAGAGTACGAGGGATCTTATATTATATATTATAACTATATTCTACAGTTATAATAAAGCATCCTCTCCACAACATCCAGTCTTCGCTAGATTTTTCACCTCGAAAACGGAAGTAGAAGATCTCCTAAATGCCTTAAACAGCAAACTATCTGACGGCCTTGACGGTATCCCGAACAGAATACTCAAGAAGTGCAGAAAGACCATTTCCTCCTTCTTGACGACATTATACAATAATTGTATTAATAATGGATATTTTCTAAACCCAGGAAAGTTAGTAAACTAATCCCAATACCACAATGAGGCTGCAAAGGTAACATTAATAATTTTCGGCCAGTTTTCCTTTTGCCTAACATAGGTAAGCCCCTTGAAAATGTTATTCTGCAAAATTTGAACGATTTTATTAGTCCCCTGATTCCCAATTTTCAGTTTGTATTTGAACGCGAACGATCTACGGAGGAAGCAATAATGTTATTGCACAATAGTGTCATACGCAATCTTCGACGGAAAGAGCCCACAGTGGCCTGTGCTCTAGACCTCAAAAAAGGGTTCGACTCAGTTTAGATTAACGGTCTCAAGTTCACATTGAAAATGGCATCCTGTCTGGCCGCAACCCTCTAAAGCCTATACAGCTTTCTTTCGGATAGAACATCCCAAATTGAACTGGGGAACTTCCTTTCAAATCCTATCCCTTTCAACTCAGGAGTCCTTAGGAAATGCCTGTCGAAATACAGACGGCCCACTAAGAAGTAGTTCAGGACTCTATCCTTTACAAAGATACGGAGATAGAATCGATAATTTGAATTATTTATCCAGTAAGAAGTCGTTTCAATTTATGCAAGAGTTTTTTTCATAAGTACATTGCAGCCGCCTTTTTGATGAAGCTTAAATAATTTTTCTGAACACTCAGCCAATTGAACGTATTTAAATTACACACTTTTCCTTGAGATTAAGTTGAAATTAAAGAAAATACGTGGCAATATATTATGTTATTATGTGTTAACTGTTTCTAAATGAAACTATAATAACTTTTTTCCCTTAAGAATTTAATTTGTTTTAAATGACAAATCAATTTAAATTTAATAACAATACTGGGTTGTGAAATTGTAAAGAAATAATAATGTTGGTTTAACTTTAAAATTTCGGTCATTCTTTTCATATTGAAACCCGGACCATGTATGGCCCCTCCACTCATGGGCTAGCCATCAGGTGAGCTCACCCCTTAGTTTTTCGTTCCGGGTGCTCTCACAGGGTGGAGTGGCCTTCCGGTTGCATTCTTATTTATGTCATAGTATTATGTGATTCCATCATATAAGACTACAGTCAACCTTGGTTATAACGAGCCTCTAGGGACCGTGAGAATTTGTTCATTACAGCCGAAGTTCATTATATACAAATATTGAACCAAAAACCAAGAAATATTTTTTCCGTAAGATTAACTAAAGCAAAATTTTCATTGATTAATAAAATAAATATATATATGTGTACTTCAAGATAATACCGAAACGCAAACTCAATTTCCAATTAATCCGAAATATAACATCAAATGTCTATGAATACGTAAATTGGTTACTTAAAATAGTCTGTTATTTTTGTTTGAAGCTCTTGAATTTTCAGCGTATCTGTATAAGCTTCGATTTCTACCAATTTTTTAAAATATTTTGTGGAACACCATGAAACTGAAAAAATCGACGAACTTCTATTAGTTTTTGCACTATTGATGTAGTTGTTGCAACTGGACCCTCAGTTAATTCGTCCTCTGTTTCGCTATCAGAGCCTCCATTATTCTCCATGGCTTGAATATCAGCAACTAACTCCTCATCCGTTAAAAATGTCGAGGCTAGAGGGCTGTCATCTGCAGTAAGGTAATCTAATGGGACATGGAAATCTTGAGGTGGTTCATATGTATTGCTTCTTGGAATGCTTCTTAATAGCCATTCATTAAGTGGTAACAAATCCTCATCAAATTCATCGTTACTGTTGGTTGCCAATAGTCCTGCATATTTATATGCATTTTTATTGTTTACCATCAGCATCAATGCTTTGAACAATGTTCAACAAAAGTGCGCTTCAATAATGACTTTTCAACGAACGGATGGCACCCTGATCCATGGGTTGTAATTTTGAACTGGAGTGCGGTGGCATAAATACCAGCTTTACGGAATTCAGCTGCCCAATTTTTGGATGCACAGGACAGTCGTCAACTAATAGTGCGATTTTTCGTTTTTTCTGCGTCAGCTCTTGGTCCCATTCGCGTACATAATTGATGAAAATTGCGGGTATCATCAAGGCTCGATTATTAGCACAATAATCCACAGGGAACCTTTTAATGTTTTTGAAACACCGAAGTCTTTGTGACTTTCCGATAATGAGTAGTTTTCGTTTTTCCGTGCCGGACATGTTGGCACACACTAAAACAGTAACCCTTGCCTTCGCCAATTTGCCACCTTGGCACTGTTCGCCTCTAAATTTCAAAGTTTTATCGGGAGTCAACTTGTAGAATATACCGGCTTTATCAGCGTTAAAAATGTTGTCATCGCCAAACTTCTCTTTAATTGTAGACCAAACAGTGCTTATCCAATTTTTCACAACATTTGTGTCTATGGATCTGGATTCAAAAACAATGTTGCTACCACAAGCATTATGGCGTGTCTTCCACCTATCGTCATTCATTTTTCGACCAAATTCTGTTGTTTTTGCCCTTAAGATAGCCCCACTAATTGTTACATTACAGAATCTTTGTTGTGAGAACTATTTCAGGAGTAATTCATCCACATCATCATGCAACGATTTACGCATTTTTTTTTTGTCCTACTTTTTGCACTTTCAAAGGCAAGAAGCAACTCGTCCTTTTTTTCCACATTGTCGCAATTGTCGACTTCCTCATATTTTTTTCACGACACACATCGCTTTGTTTTTTTTTCGACATTGAATTTCACGGATTATGTTAACTTTTTCTTTTAGGGAAAACATCATTCGGTTTTCAATCATACTTTGTATGTATTTTGTCCCATTGAAAAAAAAAAAACAGGCGATCGCGAAGATATAACACTAAAACAACGGCGGTATCAACTGAGAGCTGCCAGATTCATTCAGGCTTTCGAAAACTACCGATAGCCATCTGAAATCTGAAATCCAACTATGCATAATGGGAAATTCCAAATTACGCAAGCATATAAACCACCGCTGAATTATTGATATGTGGGTATTCCCCTAATTGTTTGAAAAAAAGTTCGTTATATCCGATAATGATGACCCAGAAGTTCGTTATATCCATTAATGATTTCCCAGAAGTTCGTTATATCCGATAATTATTACCCAATTGTGCGAATATTACGTTCACTCTAAATGTTCATAATAGGCGAGTTCATTATGACCAGTACTATTTCTAAGGAAAATAGTGGAAATTAGATGGGACCTGCTAAGTTTGTTCATTATATGCGATGGTTCGTTATAAACCGGTGCGTCTTAACCATGGTTGACTGTATAACATAAAGCTGAAGCGTTGATGTTTGTCATTTGAGGGAAAAATTCATGCAAATAATGTTTGCATTAGTTTTTCGTTCAAATGGGATACATCTGGCCTAGTCTTCAATGGATCTTGATCCAGATAGGGGGGCGGGGGCACCGCTTCCACCTGCATGCCCCACTCGTATTTGGGGGCGATAAGTATCGCTGGTAAAGACGAGATATTCTCAAGCCTCGTTCGTTTTCGGCAAGTCCAGTTAGTTGTTTTCTTTAGCAACCTTTTCCTTTAGTAGGCTACTTCGGCCTTGCCACCATCGAACCGAGTCGTGTTTTCCCTTAATTGTTGAATGCGAAATTTTTTGTTGTGGGCCGTTTTGCTTGGGGAAAGAACCCACCCCACGCGCATTCACGCGTCCTCAGACAAGGCCAATCTCGGCTAGCACCAACATCCTCGCTCACCAAGGCAGCAGACCGTCGCTGCAGTCCTTCACGGACATTTATATCTACTCATTTCACTAAAATATGGCTACTTATCGTCGTTTAAAAGTTTTGTGTGAACATCATATGTAGATATAGAGAGTACTGGATCCGCAACCGGTCGCGAGAGCCGAAGCAATTAGTAACCTGCGCTATAGTTGTGTGAAGTTGAGGTTTGAAGTGATATGCTTTTGTTTTAGCACTCTCACGGCGAAGCACGTTCACATTTAAAAAGTTTTTAATTTTGAAGATCGCATGTACGAAATCGGAACTTAAATTCACTATTTTAATTAAAAATTTACGAAATTTCCATCCGCTTTGACACATGAGTTTTCTCGGCGAGTTCGCGCTCTTTTCGATTTTCTTTTGCTTTGACGTTCGAGTTTTCCGTGAGAGTCGTTTGTTGTTTGTGCTCAAACTGTTTTCCGAATGATAACGAAGGCGTAATCGTGCGCACGTGAAATGAAATTTCGTTGGTGTGCGCGAGTGTCAGGGAGGGAAGCGATTCTTCTGAAGAGAGAAAAGAAAAACCTGTCTGGAAACGAAGGGGAAGGAGAAGCAGAGAGAATCATATAGTTTCGAGAGCGTAAGTTATTTATAACTTATTTATGTGGCCAATTTGCTTCTCACATGGACGAGTACACTGATTCTCGTTGCTCGTCCATTTGTTTATATGTCTTTGGTGAACATACTCGTATATAAAAAAAGCTAAATAAAATATATGTGTGAAACTCATAACCTGCTTTCCCATGGAAGTCATTTAATAAGTTACATTTAAAATTAACATGTAATACTTAACATACGATTGCCACCAAATCTCGCATATCTTTTAACGTTTGATTTAAAATAAAATTATTGTTGAGTATCCGTTTAGAAAAGTTTTAAAAATAGTTGTATTGTAGTTAGTTTTAAACTTGTTTTACATTTCCAGGAACTTTGTGATAACAGCTTCTATACAGGTATATCAAGGATAAACAGATGGAAAAAGTCCAGATAAGATTTAAATTGAGCTGTGAAGAGATTTTGCATTAATTTTGCATTTAAACTTGATTTAGATTTTTTTATCAATATTTATCATAAGATATGCGGCCCCCATGGAGCTCTGTATATGTACTATATAATTCCCTTTTAAAATCTCATCAATTCCTAGCAGAGAATTCTTCACGAGCATGAACACCAAATTCACTATTGTTCCACGAATTCAAAATGATAAATACCTGCATATGATAAACCGGAATTTGCGGTGTGCAGTGGCGTTTGGTCACCAATCGTAAACGTAGTGACCGTAGCGGATCTTTAGACATGAGGGTGGCTTTTATTGCTTCCTCTGACGATATATCCTTTGAATTATGACGCTATTTCGGTAAGCGAAATCAAATATTAGCACTCGGTTGAAATTCCCCACTACCGGCCATTTGAACTAACCAACCAGGCGACAGATTAATGGTGGAATCAACCCGGGGAACTCGGTTTTTGGATGTTTGAAAAGGTGGTTTTCAGAGAGTGAGATTCCCGGTCATAAATCTGCGCAACATTTGCTTAACACAGGGCAAGAGAATTTACCAAGTTATTGACAATGTCGCTAAGGGAATTTCCTTGTATATTGATATTTGCTTGCAGGAAGTCATGGGTAGAGGAGGAGAGACTTTAGTTTTGCATAAATAATGACAATTGAACAAATGTTTTGTTTCAGCTTGTGTTATTGCTTGCATTGTTAGGTATTGTTCATTATAAATTCACGCTCACTGAATGCAGTCAAGTTGTTTGTATGGAAAGTATCAGACCATTAAGCCTTTTGATGGAACTCCCCGTTGAGGGTATGTACTCGTATGTTGTTTGGCTCCGTAAATTATATCTATTGGTAGTCAGCGTGAACTGTTGCAAGGTTTATTTTCCGAACGTCTTTGCTGGATATTATTTTCTCAATTTCAAGTTCTAATTTGATACTTTCTAAGGACTCTGAAGACTTCACTTAAATAAATTTCTTGTCTAATTATATTCACAAAAATCCATGCTTTGTTCTTATACAAATGTTCATAAAGCAATACAAACTTTCGAAAACACCATCAAGGCTTCAGCTTTCAACTTCCTTGCAAATTTTGATTGTTTGCTCGTCCCTATTGGTTAGTTCCACCATTCATCTTAAAATAATTAAAATAGTAAGTGCACTCTCTTCTTATGTATGCGTTGTTCCTATTCTAATTTGGACTTTTCTCATTTTACATCTTTGCATCTTCCGACGTCAAACAATTTTCTCAATTTTCTTCGTCTTTTGAATGAAATTTTCCCTATTTGTAGCACTTTGGAAAATTTATTGCATTAATAAAGCACATCGCTGGATCAGTGCAACAACAATAACTTTATAAATTTTCATTCGCAAGCAAGGAAGTAAAGCAAACTGAGGTTTTATATATATGAAAAGCGTTAAGCCGCTAAGCTTCATACATAGGAGATTGTTTCAGAATCAGGAAGATGAGAATCCAAGAACGAGGTGAAATAAAGCGGCACCAAGATACAATATCGGAAGGAACGTACCGTTGCTGCGTTTATCGCATATATGGGTCTGTGGTGAAGGCGTATTGTAAAGCGTTATGCTAATATCAATGTGGTTATCCTTTGATATCAAATCCTATTAGGATTTATTTTCTCTTAGACTATAATGCGATTTGGTTATTTTTCTTGTCTCTCGTTTAGTTGTATTCAGATGAATACAGGCTTAGTTCGGTTGGTTAAGATTTACAGCTCTTGAAAATTAATTATTCATTACTCAAAGTAAACAAGATGAGGATGAAATTAATATTCACTTGGTGCGAATAATTGAATTATACTTGTATTTTAAGTGCGATGAAGTTGAAATTGATTAGCAATTATGATAGAATTTAGTTATTTTGGAGGAAATGGTGGAAAGATAATAGTTTTGGAAATTTTACTGAGAATTGCTGTTGAAAAGCATGTTTCATGCATTCAGATAACATAGTCCCATTTGATTTTTAATTGAAGCTCATTTGGAAATGAAAGTATTATATATTTAGAACACGATAAATGACGCACGTATAATGATATATAAACCTGAAAAAGTTCATTGGCACATAATTTAAAAATCAATGACCAGTTGTTGAGCTAGTTTTGAGGATCTGTGACTCTCATGATCCACAGCGCCGAATCTCATTCAAATTGGAGTTTTACACTGGAAAGGAGAAAAATGTTAGATTTTTATTGGAATGGCACGTATAAATAATATGTGTTAAGTGATTTTTCACATCATGAAAGAACTTGTTTCCATAATCTTTAATTTCAAATTTCATCAAAATCCGTTGAAACTTCAGAGTTTTTATAGTGAGTTTCATGATTCAATTTAATACCGAATTTAGTCCAAATCGGAGCTATACTCTGATCAGAACATATGTCACGGAATTTCGTTTAAATGGCCGTCACTTTGTTTATCTATGACATATATATATATATATATATATATATATATATATATATATATATATATATATATATATATATATATGTATATACGATGTATATGTATACGAGTAACTCCGCCGTAGACGGTCCCAAGCCCGTTTGAGAACGGAGGAGGGAACCCCTTGTAGCCCCAACCCATAGCTTCCATTATTCCTCATCCGAAACCCCTCCCGAAATGGAGGTTGGGCGACGGGCTAGCTCCCCGTCCCTAGAAAACCTTAAAATGTTTCGAAACCTGCAGATGGGCCTCGGCATGGATGGGACTCACGGCAACGACCTGGCAAACGAAATAAAGACTATGGCATTGGATCTTGAAGTGTCAGGTTACTCAATTACCCTGGCGCTGTTAAGGACCTTTTACAACAGGCCAGTCAATATCAATTAAAAATACTGGCAATACAGGAAGCAAATTAGACTGGAAACGACATTCAAGACATGAGATTCCACACATTGTGGATAGGGAGTTCAAGTCACACGTTATTGATTTTAAGGCAATAAACGAACGGCTGTGTATGATCCGTATACGAGTAAAATTTTTCAAAATCTGGTTGGTAAACGTTCACGCCCGACCGAAGAAAAGGACGAAGAAATGAAGGAAAGTTTCGACAATTACCTGCAAAGACTAGTCGCCACATTGCCCCTACAAACGATACTGAAATAATTCTGGGTGGCTTCAACGCTAAGATTGGCACTGAGCTATCTCATAGGGGAACGACTGGAGGATATCGCCTCCTCGATGAAACATATGACAGCGGCCAGTGCCTGATTGACTTTGCATGTTGCAGGAATCTAGTCATACGTTCGACTTGCTTCCTATATCGACGCATACATAAAATGACCTGGGTATCACGGGATGGCAACACACAAAACCAGATCAACCATGTTCTGATCCAGCAATATCTATCGTCTCACAAGGCTCTCGCTACTTCGTGTGGTTTCAAATACTTAGTTGCTAATTTTAAACCCAGTCCTTGCTGGGTCCGACAAATAGCTACAAACTCGCCTTCACGATAAACATTTGTGTCTTTCCTTTGTTGTTAAACACTTTGGTTCTCCTCTTGAATTTTCTTGATACTACCCCTGGGCTGAAAACGAATTGTCATGGTCTTCGCTGCGGGCGTTGATCCTTTCATTTTGGACAAGCTCGCGAATATTTAGTCTTCACGAATACGCGCATAGATTCTGAAAAGCAAACGTAATGACATCATAACGATGCTTCTGTGGGGAGTTATGTTCAAGTACAACTAGGTTATGCAAAGGTATGTGTACCATTCTCCCGGCTTTGGCGCAGGCATCTTTGTAAGTAGCAGGATGAGCGTACAATTTACCCACTTCGCTTGACCGTTCACTCGCGGGATTCCCGTCGCAAACAGCATATGTTGAATCTTCTCGTTGTTCCAGTAGGCCTCAAAATCATTCTATGTGAAGGCAATACTATAATCGGATACAATTCTTCTTGGGTTTTCAAACGTCATGAACTGCTTTGCAAGCTGACCCAACACTTCAGCCGACGCTGTCATTTTGGATGCATAACATATAACCATGTAAATTTTGTAAAAGCTGTCAATAATGACAAAGATATGTTGATAACTTTTCCTTATCGATTAACGGAAAAAGTATTTAAAGGAACTTCACTCTCTTTACTGCCAGTATACAACTAACATAGTTGTAAATCACTTTCTGTACCTCCATTTTGCTCACCAAGAAGTGACCCCTCTCGTGTGCCATTTTGATAACTTGTTTCTGCATCCCTTTTGGAACTATAAGACGTAGATTTCCGTCATTGCCTCCACAAACGATGTAACCTCGAGCTTCATCCTTGTCTGCCAGCTCAAATATTCTTCAGACTTTTGCAACTTCCTGCTGAGCTTTTTCCAATCTTGGACAAGTTTGTTGATACTCTCGATTAGCATGCGCATTGGGAGCTGGTTGTGGCTAAGTAAGTCAACATGTGCCTGGCTTTTGCTACGAGGATGTTCTATGCTATTCGCAAATTCCTCCAGCTAAAGCGCCTATCTCTCAACACGCACGCAAAGGTCTCGCTTATTTATAATAAGAGCAAACGCGCGGTAATCTGCTGTAAACTTGAACGGAATCACGAGTAACTATGTCTGGATCTTCTTGAGCGCTTTTACAATCGCAAGTACCTCGAGCTCATATCTCGGGTGGTTCTCTTCCGCTAGCATCGTCTTACCGCTGGCATAATATACTGGATGCAATGCCTTATCTTCACTGTTCTTCTGAAGTGACATTGCCCCATAACCGTGCTTCGACGCATCGGTGTCAAAACTGGCTGGCTCGTCAAAACAATCTTAAGGTGCATTAAAGTGTCATTCTGGGCGTCACCAAACTTGGACTTTACATTCAACTTCAACTAGTTCAGCAGCGGTCGAGGTATAAGAGAATATCCGGATACGAACTTTTGGAAATATCCAGTTAACCGAAGAAACCCCTGAATCTGTCGAACATCTTTCAGCTTCGGAGACTTCGCAAAAGCTTATATTTTTCTTTTGCTCGGGTGGACACATCCATTTTCAAGGATGTGACTCAAAAATTCAATTTTTGTCTGAAAGAATACACATTTTTACTAGAGCTAGTCTCGCTCGCAGTTTTCAATACACGCTTTACTTACTCTAGTTCGCACTCATAATCTTCTGATGGCACGATCAAGTCGTCCATCTACATCAACACAACACCTTCGCGAATAATCTCCCGAAATGCGGCGTTCACGAATTTTTGAAAAATAGCATATGCGAGTTATATAGGCCGAATGGTACAGCATGGTGAGTTACATAGAACAAATGGTACTCTTATAAATTTGAAATGACCATCAGATACTATGAAAGCCGTATACTTCTGACTCAACTCGTCAACTGGCACGTGGAAAACCCTGTTATTCAAACCAAGAATGCTGAACACTCACACACCTTGCACCTGCTCAATTGTTCTTCAACCAGCAGTAGCAGATGCCTATCTTTGATCATTTTTGTATTCAGGAGTCGATGGTCAATGGAAAGTCTTTTTGAACGATCTTTATTTGCTACTCGGGCAACCGGACCCGCATAATCCGAGACGGACTGTCAAACAATCTTGTCGTCTATCCAATTGCTAATCTGAGCATTGACCAGCTCTCGCTCGTGCGATACCAATCGTCTCGCTCTTTGGTATACGAGTTCGTCATCTTTCAATATAAATGCCATTTTTACACCCACGTCACGAGTCTTCACCGGCTTGTAATCATCGATGAGGGCTTGAATTGTTCTCTGTACTTTTCATCCTGAATATTCGATAAATCGGTCATATTTACATCGCAGTATTCTACTATATTGACTCGAAATATTCCTGGCCCTTTGTCACACGTGGAAGAATATGTGATATGTTTGAGGGCAGGCACTGCCTCAATTGAATTTCTGGTCGGGTTGGTGAACACTATTTTCTTACTCTGATAACACATTTAAAGATAAGATTGTTGATTAAATTAGACAATCTTTATCACACCTAAAAGATTTCATTGCTAAAATCTTCTCTGAAATGCAACCCACAACAAACAATTGGTCTTTAAATCATAGCTATGCCAGAAATTTTCCTATCTGTGCCTTTAAAACATGCCAGATGATGCCATCTCTTTATCACAGTCCCAAAATAATGTGTATAATCAGATCCCCTAAACAACTCCCATTAAAGTCTTTTTGATTCACCGTGAAAATACGCCAACAATGTTATTTGGGGAGTATCAAGTAGCTGTAGAGCAGGTAGATCGACGATTGACCAATTGTTTATAGTGAAGTGCTGGGAGTTACAAACGTACAAACGTACGTACACCGAATCTTCGTTGACTTCGTTGACATACTCGTACAACAGCATTAATTGTAACGTACTGTACCAAAGAATACTTTGCTTTATTATCCCAGCCATATTAATCCATCTTACCAAAATAACGTCGACAACCAATCGAATCCACTATGAATGACACAAATCAATTTAGCTCTGGAACGCGTTATCAGAAAGCTATCTGTCGATACAAGAAGTACACTGCTATACAAGTCAAGCCAAGTGATAGCCTATACTGACGACATCAAGATTTTGTCACGGTCGTTAATAACTGCCAAAGAACTCTTCCTGAAACTCGACAGCGAAGCAAAATTTGTAGGGCTGCAAGAGAATAAAACAAAGCTCATGACGCAGTCGACGGAGAATACCTCGAATATACAAAATAACACCCTTTGCGGACGCAGTATTAAAAATAGTGGGAAATGTGTTTATTTTAGTGCCAAAATAACGAGAACCGATAGTGAAAAATACGAAAAATGGCGAAAAATACGACTCGCAAATAAAATTTCATCTTCGGTTTTTCCGATCTTAAAAACCAATTGCATACACAGGTAAACAAAGCTCCAAGCGACGAGTCTTGAGGCAAATAATCGGAGCAAAGCTAGACGGGGACCAGTAGCGAATTCGATACAACCATGAGCTGTTAAATTTTTGATGAGCCGGAAGTCTCAATGATAATAAGATTGCGGAAGCTGCAATGAGCTGGTCACGTGAATCGTCTGGAACAACGGATACCCAAAAAGGTATTCGTTGGGAGAACTGCAGAGCAAAGATTAGTGAGGAAACTGAGGAAACACTGGTCAGACTCGGTCGACGAAAGCAGCTAATCACTGCCCGGATTTCAAAACTGTTGGACGTGGCCAATGAAGACAGTTGGAAACGATATTTGTTGGAAGCGAAGGACCGAGAGGGGCTGTAGTGCAGCGAAGAAGAAGAAGAAGAAGAGCTTACATTATACGTTATCACATGATATTCGTCGATGCATTCTAAACACATTTGAAATTACTTTTTATGGAATTGTTTGCAGCTACATATAAATGAGTTGCATATTTTGAATAATAATTTTTCTGAAAAATTATTAGAGAAGAAAAATGTTAGAAGAAGGTGGTTTCGACGTGTGCACTAATTCTCCTCAGGCCAGGTGAAATGATCCAATTAAAAAAAAAGTTTAGCTAATACAAGTACTTACAAGAGAAATTTACCTTGAATATAACTTGCAGATACAAAAACATATTGAGTTTGCATAAGTAGAAAAATTAAAAATTAACTCCCTCACCTCTGAGCATGGTGGTCGCCATCACCGGTGTGTATCTAAGTGTGATGGCCTGAGGAGAATTAGTGCACACGTCGAAACCACCTTCTTCTAACATTTTTCTTCTCTAATAATTTTTCAGAAAAATTATTATTCAAAATATGCAACTCATTTATATGTAGCTGCAAACAGTTCCATAAAAAGTAATTTAAAAAGCTATCGGAGCCATCCGAAAGAGTGATCGATATCCGCGCGACGTTAGATAAAGCTTCAAATGTAGAGCAAATTCGTCGTATAGATTTACATTAAATTGATGTGAAAAGGGTGAAATGATCCAATTAAAAAAAAAAAAAAGTTTAGCTAATACATTTGAAATGTTTTTGAGCAATTTAAGAAATAGCTCGTAGTTTTTTTACACGTTTTTTTTTCCTTCTTTACCCTCAGCAGTTTTTCACTTCTTCTAGTGACATAGGATGCACGTTCTTCTTATAGACTTCTTCTTCTTTATAGCACTACAGCCCCTCTCGGGCCTTCGCTTAGAGATAATTAGAGTATCTCATTCTTATAGGCTTACCCTGCTAATTTATATCACTCTTTAAATTATGGGACACGTTCTATTCTTTATTTAGATTCTTGCCGAGCGTAGCATTTTCCCGAGGACAGCCATTTGACAACAAGAAGCTCCCGGAATTTTTTTTTAATTTTTTATTTGTGGTTCTCTGTAAGATAATTTAAACATATACAATGCCTGTTCTTACGAGGAAATGTAGTGCTAGTGTCGATACTATTTGATACTTTTCTATATCATGCAGAATATACTTTTGCAGACCATGTATCCTCTTTGGTGTTGTGCAATTGGAAATGCTTCCAACCATATTTTCGAGACCCCATTGCTATGTATTGTTTGAATATTAGTCGTTCTCTCAAGGAATCATTATTTCACCTAGTGAGAAGACTATATAATAATTTTATGTTTATAGGTTTAGGAGTGACAAACTTTTCCAAGTCTAGTACTCTTTTCTATCATTTCGTTATTTGAAAATGTAAGTTTTCTAACATTAAGTCGTAACGATTACGTTACGTTTGGCTGCATGGAAAAGGAAATTTGAAGGTAGGGTCCGTTAACCAGCTCCTAACGAGCGGTATCTGAACGAAATGTATCCAAATCACCAGTCTCATAAATTTTGTAATTTCTGCAGAAGTGGTGGATTTGGTAGAGCATGCTCTACCAAACAGGTATACAGAGCAGTTTTTGCTCTGTATACCTATCATTCTCTGTGACTAAAGGGCTTACCACTTTTTCGCCTAAAGGTAGCAAAAAAACATCATTTGTGCTAATTTCAGACGGCAAATCCATTAGAAGCCCACTTTTTCCAGTAAACGTAAGTGGATTTTGCGTGTAATGAATTCGTTCCACTAAATATTGTCCAATAAATCATCAACAGAATCCAGTTTTTCTTCTTTGTCAAACGAAAGTTCTTTCTGAATGCCATCAAGTTCTTCACTTGCATATAATTCCTCAGCATTGGAGTTTGAAATCGATGAAATTATAACTATTTCTCACTTATCTTCTCAAACACAATACTTTTTTCTTAAAAAACCGTCATGCCTGGCTTTGTTGTGTGAGCAAATCCGCTTCAACTCCTTTTAGTCATTTTCAGTATCTAAAGGATGTATGTATGGCTTTATGTTGAGCGGGGTGGTTAGATGCTAGGTGTATGGTATGATCAGTAGTAGTTGATTTTCTGCATATTTTGTAGTGTAATCGTATGTTCCCGGACCACGGTTAGGTCCATATGGTTGAGCTGTCTTTTGGTTTCTTTTTCCATAGTGAAGTTTATATTTGGGTGTATTTCATTCATATAGGCAAGCAGTTCATCTTGTTTATTTTTTTAACCGACTTCCAAAAGAAAAAAGGTTATCAATTCATCACGTATATTTTTTTTTTTGCTTTTTTTTTGTATGTTCTCGCATAACTTTTAATTCGAGATAGATAGAAGAGTTCTGTTTTTGGCAAATGATACGTCTTTCTTCCAGTTAGGTCCCGTTTAAATGACAAGAAAATCAAATAACGGTAAAGGACTCTTACCGTTAAAACTTAAAAAATTTCCGACTTTCACCCCGATTTTTCAGCATAACTGATCGACGAATGTAAGGATTTTGATTGTAGGGATTTCAAATGAAGGACAAGATATTGATCTAAAATGCATCGGAACAGAATTGTAATCCTTCCAAGGACTCTGTAGATATTAACAGTTAAATATGATACATTGATGTCGAGAAATTGAATTTAAATAATCTTTCGCAAGAAAAATGCCAATTAGCTGGCACTCTTCAAGGATTTGATGGAGATTCCGAGTCCTTTGGTGTCGGATGGTCAACATGATCAGTATCCTTAATTTCCTGTACAAACGGTACATTTTAGTCAATAATTTCTACCAGAAATAACCAATAAATTACTTCTAAATGTGGCATAAATACAAATTCATTCTTTGCTAACCGATGAGCTTAGTAAAGGATCCTTCTTACATTCGTGGACGTAAACGTTACACATAGGATTTTAAAATTCCCCGAAAGAATAATAAGGACTGAGTGATTGCAAATTATAGAGTTGATTCATTACTTTCCAGTTCATATTTTATATTATAACATATGCGCAGAAATCTAAAATTAGTAATTTCCATACTAAAGACCGGTGAGAGTCGCAACGTAAAAAGAGATACTTTTCCTTCTATAACTGATCATAACTTTACAGATGAAGATGAAAATGCATAGCCGAGCTTTCATTGAACTACAGGGTATAGTTATCTTAAAACCTTCGTGAAAATTAGGTGCCATAGTTAACTGAAAACGAAGGCGATGGGTATCGAATAAACGTGAACGGTTAAGAAGTATCCTTTTAAGTAAATTTCTTGAGGTTGTCGCGTGTTAGGGATCGCGGTCAATAGTTTTAATGTTCCGGGGAAGTGAAAACGCAATGTCTTTTAAGTTAAATGAGTTTATTTCATTACTCAAAAATGCACAATCACTTACTTAACTATTTCACAATTTTAATTTTCACTAATAAAAGTCTAACTTCCACTTGTCCATAAATTTCCATGACAAATGTCTTCTGAAATCACTTCACAATCAACGAAAATCACTTTCCTATTACTCGATCAATATCGCTCTTCTATTCGCACTCCACACTTTCGCAGTTTTAACTATCGCGGTTCTAATGAATGATCCCCCCATTCATTCAGCTCGCCTTTGTATAGGGTCTCTACTCATTCAACCCATTTCTCGTACAGTGGCGAATGTTCTGCCGAGAGGTACCTGGTATATTCGAGCATGGAGTGACGTCACTTTCAGATGTTGATCATGCTTGGTGGGTTCTCGTGGTTTTAAGTAAGTTCACTTTGTTGATCATGAGGTTCTTAATGGTTGTGAAAACAATTGCAATAGTAGCTCGCAGAATTATTCGTGCATGTAACACTGCTCCCACCTCAGTTCTTTTCGTCCCGAGAAGATGTGTCGCCAGTTGTAGTCAATTTTCCCTGGATGTAATATGGGGCAAGACATTCCAGGTGCACGATTTTCTTTTTGGCTCTCGGCTTACGGTATTCCTGTATGCGGTACACGACGTCGTTGATTCGCTTTGTAACTCGGTATGGCCTCTCCCAATTATGCTGCAACTTTGGAGACCTACCCTTTCGCCATTGCGGATTAAATGCCCACACCAAGTCACCTTGCTGGAAGCCAGTAGAATTTGCCTTTAGATCATACTCGGTCTTCATGCGGTCAGTAACCGATTCGAGGTGTTTTCGCACTGTCCGATGTACCTGGTTCAACCGTTGTCTTAGCTCACTTGCGTACTCCGGGATCGTTTGGGGTTTCTCAGGAGGTGTTCCGAACTTTATATCAACTGGCAGACAAATAGTCTTTCCAAAAATGACTTTGGCTGGGGCTTGGCCCATAGGTGCATGTTCGGCAGCTCTGTACGCCATCAAAAATTATGGGATGTGTCGGTCCCAGTCCCTTTGGTTCTCGTCAAACATCTTGGCCAGGTGTTTATTGAGCGTGAAGTTGAAACGTTTGACCATCCCATCGGATTGGGGATGCAGTGGTGTTGTCCTCGTTTTCCGTACTCCCAGTAGTTCACACATTTCGCCAAAAACTAGTGACTCAAAGTTTTGGCCCTAATCCGAATGTAGTTCACAAGGTACGCCGTACCTACTGACCCAATTTAACACTAGCTGTTCGGCTACAGTAGTTGCTTCCTGGTTGGCAATGGGGTAGACCTCTGGCCCCTTGCTGAAATAATCGGCCACAACCAGCGTGTATCGATTTCCGCGTTCGGATTCAGGAAAGGGTCCGGCGATGTCAACAGCAATCCTTTCAAACGGTACGTCCACGTTATAGGTTTGCATTTGTCCTCTCAGTCGTCGCTTTGGGCCTTTAACGGAAGCGCAAATTGTGCATCTGCGATACCAGTCCTCTACGTCTTCTGGAGCGTGCAGCCAGTAAAACCTTTCCCGCGATTTCGCTAAGGTCTTGTTAACACCAAGGTGGCCTCCCGAGGATCCTTCGTGCATCTCCCTAACCACATCGTGGATTCGGCTTTTGGGTAGTAAAGTTTGCATCCTATAGCAGCTGCCATCTGCCGTTTCTCATTTTCGCTTAAGTTCGTCACACTCCACTTGAAGGGAGTTCCATTGTGCCCAATAGCTTTTCAGGGTTGCGCCATGCATTGAAACGTCCTTCCACTCAGGTCGCCCAGTTGTCTCCTTCGATACGAGCAATGGTCCGATGTCTTCATCGGCTAACTGGGCCTTTCGAATCTCCTCCGGTGACCAACCTTCATCAAATCCGGCCATTATCACTCGCAGATCCACGGTCGGCTGCGTTTCCTTAACCCGTTGGCAATGCTTGCAGTTAGCTGGACATAGATGACGAGATAGGGTGTTAGCATTGCCATTATCTCCGCCCTTGTGAAGTAGTGGGGGTCTCACTAGGTCTGGTTGGATAATCGAACGGGTTGCACTAGTGTCGCTTGTTATGGTGCAATGTTCTTTGTCAACTTGACACGGAAGGTACAAGTCCGCTTCTCCGCCATGCAGTCTTGACACAGTGACGGGGGTGCTGAGGACGTCGGTCCTCCTGCGACGACCGCCCCACGAAGTTGGCCCCTCCAGTTAGATGGGCTTCCATTTTGGGCTCTTGACACGGTGTGGATCTTCACCATCCTGGACGATAGCTCCGTTTCCTTTGCTTCTTGCAGTCTCTTTGCAGGTGCTCCTTCTCTCCGAAATCTCAGCATCTAGGCGCACCATTTCCCTGCGGCTCTCACTCATTTTCCACGCGCTCACACCTGCACTCGTCTGCCACTACCTCACGGACCCGGACAGTGGTACGAGTCGCGTTTTTTGCTGCCTCGAAGTTCAGACTATAAGCCAATTCATCCTTAACCGTTTGCTTTTGAGCTAAACGAACGGCTTGTTGCAATTCCTGGTCCTCTCAGGCGCTGATGAATGTTTCTGTTGCTGCGTCATCTCAATGTTCTGGGTCGTACGCTGGGTAAGCCAAAAGTGCCAGTCGCTCAATGTCTTGGGCTAGCTGCTGCAAGATTTTGCCAGACTTCTGCATCCGATTCCATAGCTGTGCCCGATAAATCTGCTTCAGATGGTCGCCTCCATAATGCATGTCGAGTACATTCAATATAGCAGCCGGGTTTGAGTGTGAAACAACGGGGATAGACTGCAAAAGCTCGGCAGCTGGGCCTCTTAGAGCAAGAATTAATTCTGTTGCTCGTTCTTGCTCATTCCAGTGATTTATCCTAGCGGCGGCTTCAAACTGGATTTTGTTAATACTCCAGACCGTTTGCACATCGAATATTGGTGCGTGCATATTTCTGGATGTGCTTTGCGCTGCGGTTATAAGCGGGGCTGGTGAGGTGGTTACTATTGCCTTCACTGTTTCCAATTGATTTGCTTGTTCAGACTACCGAGCTCCGATTTTATTTCCGTTGACTATTTTTGGAAATCTACCTTGATTTCGATCGCTTGTTGGCCCAGCTTCGCAGTTAAACTGGATAACATCAGCATTAACATTTGCATCAGTGCATCTTCTGGTTCCTTTGATTTTGGCATTTCTGCGTCTCCTTTAAGCTCCGCCATGGTAAATTTATTTATTTTTATTATTTCGGCTTTTATTTATTCTTTTCCACCAGTTTCCACGTTAATTTTCACTATTCTGCGCTTTAAAATTGTTTAAACGTTTTCACTTCCAAAATTTTCTTTCTCACTTCTTGACACCACTGTCACGTGTTATGGTTCGAGGCCAATAATTTGAATGTTCCGGGAAAGTGAAAACGCAATTTCTTTTAAATTAAATTAAAAGAGTTTATTTACTAAAAATGCACAATCAATAATTTAACTATTTCACAATTTTTCTTTTCACTAGTCCATCAATTTGTATAACAACTGTATCACGAAAATCACTCCACTATGAATCAATCAATATCGCTTTTTAATTTGCACCCCTCACTATCGCATTTTACTTTATCGCGGTTGTATTCGTACATTGGTGAATAACCTGGAATATTCGAGCAGCTTCATGAATGGGGTAGTTACTCACTTTCAGATGTTGATCATGCTTGGTGGGTTTTCGAGTACATTCGCTTGTTGAGCATTATGTTCTTAATGGTGGTGAAAACAATTGCGACAGTACCTCGCAGAATTATTTGTACATGTAACACTGCCCGCCACCTCAGTTCTTTTCGCACCGAAAAGATTTGTCGCCAGTTATAGTCAATTTTCCTGGGGGTAATATGGGGCAAGACGGTCCAGGTGCACGATTTTCATTTTGGTTCTTGGCTTACGGTGTTCCTGTAGGCGATATACGACGTCGTTGATTCGCTTTGTTACTCGGTATGGTCCCTCCCAATTATGCTGCAACTTTGGAGACCTACCTTTCCGTCGCTGTGGATTATATAGCCAGACCAAGTCACCTTGCTGGAAGCCGGTAGAATTTGCCTTAAGATCATACCTGGTCTTCATGCGGTTAGTAGCCGATTCGAGGTGTTTTCGCACTGTCCGATGTATCTGGTTCAACCGTTGTCTTAGCTCACTTGCGTACTCCGAGATCGTTCGGGGTGTCTCAGGGGGTGTCCCGAACTTGATGTCAGCGGGCAGACGATGCATCGATGCATAATCAGCAGCTCTGTACGCCATCAAAAATAATGGGATGTATCGGTCCCAGTCCCTTTGGTTCTCGTCAACCATCTTGGCGAGGTGTTTATTGAGCGTGCCGTTGAAGCGTTCGACCATTCCATCGGATTGGGGATGCAGTGGTGTTGTCCTCAGTTTTCGTATTCCCAGCAGCTCGCATGTTTCGCCAAAAACTAGTGACTCGAAGTTTCGGCCCTGATCCGGATGTAGTTCACAAGGTACGCTGTACCTACTGACCCAATTTAACACTAGCTGTTCGGCTACGGTAGTTGCTTCCTGGTTGGAATTGGGGTAGAATCGGGCCACTTGCTGAAATCATCGGCCACAACCAGCGTGTATCGATTTCCCCATTCGGATTCTGGAAAGGGTCAAGCGATGTCAACGGCAATCCTTTCAAACTGTACACCCACTTTGTAGGTTTGCATTTGTCCCCTCAGCGCAAATGGTGCATCTACGGCACCAGTCCTCTAAGTCTTCTCGAGCGTGGTGCCAGTAAAACCTTTCCCGCGATTTCGCTAAGGTCTTTTTTACACCAAGGTGGCCTCCCGAGGATCCTTCATGCGTTTCTTTAACCACATCGTGAATTCGGCTTTTGGGTAATATAGTTTGCATCTAGTAGGAGCTGCCATCCGGCGTTTCCCATTTCCGCTTGAGTATGCCACCCTGCACCTGAAGGGAGTTCCATTGTGCCCAATAGCTTTTCAGAGTTGCGCCATGCATTGAAACGTCCTTCCACTTAGGTCGCCCAGTCGTCTCCTTCCATACGAGCAATGGTCCGATGTCTTCATCGGCTAACTGAGCATTTCGAATCTCCTCCGGTGACCAACCTTCATAAAATTCGTCCATTTTCAATCGCAGATCAACGTGCGGCTCCTTTTCCTCAATCCGTTGGCAATGCTTACAATTAGCTTCACATGGACGACGAGGTAGGGCGGCAACATTTCCATGAACTCCGCCCTTCCGATGAACAATTTCGTAGTCATATGACTGCAATCTTTGGATCCATCTTGCAACTTATCCCTCGGGGTTTTTGAAGTTAAGTAGCCATCTCAGCGATGCATGGTCCATTCGAAGAACAAATTTCTGGCCATATAGGTACTTGTGGAACTGCTTGGTGGTCTCTATTATAGCCAATAGCTCCTTCCTGGTCACGCAGTAGTTCCTCTCACTTTTTGAGAACTCGATTGTAATACGAGAGGACTCTTTCTTCGCCATTGATCTGCTGGGAGAGAACAGCTCCAATACCGCCGTTGCTTCCATCGGTGTCAACTACAAACATTTTTCCGGGTTTCGGATATGCCAGCTCAGGTGATTCACACAGCTTTTCCTTCAGGGTCTCAAATGTTTTCTGGCATTGTTCATTCCAGACATACGGACGATTTTTCTTGGTTAGCTGATGGAGACACTTAGCTATTTTGGCGAAGTTGTAATGATTTTAAGTCTACGTCCGAACGAGGAACCGACCTCTCATCGGTTCTAGACGTTAAGTCTGAGAAGTGCCAACGGATGGTATCAACCGGTCAACCAATCCGTGCAACGTAACCCATTCACGCCGTGGCTGCTTGTCGGCCAGCTAGATCGGAGAGGATATTCTCACTGACATTCAAGTTGTACACTGGGTTCGGGCAATAAATGGGAAGTGTATTATAGTCTATGACGTCGGTATACTCATTCGAGTTGCCGATACTCACCATCGTTTGGTTGGGTTGAATTTGACCGAACTGTCGGCACACTCCGGGACTTCTTCACGGGTGGCAGCCACTACCTCCACACTTCACTCCCATGTGGCTGTCAAATCCTGTTGACATCCCACGACAAAATTGACGTGGGATGTGCGCTCGTCGCAACCAACGTGAAATGACAAGCCACCTAGCAGCAAAGTGTGTTAGTAGTGGTCACCAGCGGCGTCGCATGATTCATTACAGAGTCTTTGACGAATCTTCGATAGTAGGTCGCCAGACCCAGAAAACTTCGTAGTTGGCGCTTGTTGTTTGGTGTTGGCCAGCTTTTCACGGCTTCAATTTTCTCAGAGTCTGTTTTGACCCCTTCTGCTGATACGACGTGTCCCAGGTATTTTACTTCAGCTGTTTCAGATTCGCCAGTCGCAATCGGGAGAAAACCTCTTCTAAGTTCCACACATGCTCTTGGAACTTTCTCCCAATAACAATGATGTCATCTTGGTACATCAAGCAGGTCTTCCAGGTCAGGCTACGCAGCATGTATTCCATCAGGCATTCGAAAGTGGCTGGAGCATTGCAAAGCCCAAATGGCATCACCACAAATTGCCACAATCCAGTCCCAACTGAAAACGCTGTCTTCTCTCAGTCCTTCCTGTCGATTTCTACCTGCCAGTAGCCACTCTTTAGATCGAGTGTAGAAAACCATTTTGCGTCAGCTAAAGTGTCCATGATGTCATCGATGCGTTGGAGCGGGTAACTATCTTGCTTAGTGACGTCGTTAAGCTGCCAATAGTTGACACCAAAACGAGTGCCACCATCCTTTTCCTTTACTAGAACTACAGGCGCAGCCCATGGACTGACAGAAGGTTCGATAACACCTTGTTTTTCCATGTCAGAGATCAGTGCGCTCACTTCTCCTTGTTTGGCTATAGGGAGACGTCTCGGTGCTTGTCGGATTGGCTTGGCTCCCTGTGTATCTATGACGTGAGTTACCATACTCGTTCGGCCGAGATCATCCGGAATTTTTGAGAAGATGCCACTGTACTTGGTGACCAGATCAGAGGCTCGCTTGAAAAGCTGCACTGGCAATTCGACCTGCTTCAACATTGCAGACGTGGATTCCCGGGCTTTGTCTGTGTCTTGCCTCTTTTCCCAATGATGGTCGTGAGTAGCTTCGAAGGAGGTGATGGTGGAAACAGGCTGGCAGCTTCCGATGACTTCTCCCGCTTTGATGCACGTGGTTGAGTCTGCGGTGATAAGGACTCTAACCGGCACGCATCCTTTCCTTATAGATCTTGAAAGGCATCGTCCTTTAATCAAACTGCGCAACGCGGACGTCTTCTTTGGCTCTATTAGAAAAGATCGGTGGTCTCCAGAATCACCATCAAGCTTGGCCCATACAATGCTCTCGAAAGATTTCAGTACATCAGTATCGGTACAAACAACCACATTAGTCTTGGGAATTTGGGCGCTGGGATCCTCCATCAATATTTTGACATTCCACCATTTCAATACCCGTTTGGCCAAATCCAACGTGATTCCATGTGGTAGCAGAAAATCCATTCCGAGAATGCAGTCATCCATAATGTTCGCGAGCAGAAAATTATGTCGGAACACAAGGTCTCCCAGCTGTATCTCGAGGTTGACCTCTCCATGAACAGGTGCAGTTTCTCCCATAGCTGTTTAAAGTGAGGAAATCCTGCCCTTGTGAGGTAGTTGTTGCTTCACGTGGTCTGGTCGGATGATCGATCGGGTTGCACCAGTGTCGATTGTTATGGTGCAATGTTCTCCGTCAACTTGACACGGAAGGCATAAGTCCGCTTCTCCACGATGTAGTCTTGACACGGTGATGGTGGTGCTGGAGACGTCGATCCTGCTAGCCAACCTCTGCCCCACGAAGTTGGCTCTTCCATATTTCCCGACCCCTCAGTTTGAAGGGCTTTTATTCTGGGCTCCTGAATCGGTCTGGATCTCCTCCTGGCTGCACACCCTGGACAATAGCTCGGTTTTGTTCGCTTCTTGCAGTCTCTTTGCAGGTGCCCCTTCTCTCCGCAATTCCAGCATCTAGGCACACCATTAATATGTAGGTCTCGCTCAATTTCCACGCGCTCACACCTGCACTCGTCTGTCACTACCTTGCGAGCCCGGGCATTGGTACGGCTCACATTTTTCGCTGCCTCGCAGGTCAGACTATAAGCCAATGCGTCCTTAACTGTTTGCTTTTGAGCTAAACGCACGGCTTGTTGCAATTCCTAGCCTTTTAATGCGCTGATGAATGCTTCTGTCGCTGAGTCATCTCGATGTTCTGGGTCGTAGGCTGGGTAAGCCAAAAGTGCCAGTCGCTCAATGTCTTGTTCAATGTAGGGTTTCACCAGACTTCTGCATCCAATGCCGTAGCTGTGACCGATAAATCTGCTTCAGATGATCGTCTCCATGACGCATGACTAGCGCTTTCATTACAGCAACCGATTTTGAGTGCAACTCAACGGAGATAGTCTGTAAAAGCTCGGCAGCTGGGCCTCTTAGAGCAAGAATTAATGCTGTTGCTCGTTCCTGCTCATTCCAGTGGTTTGTCCTAGCGGCGGCTTCAAACTGTGTTTTGAAAATACTCCAGACCGTTTGCCCGTCGAATATTGGTGCTTTCACATTTCTGGATATGCTATGCGCTGCGGTTACAAGTTGGGCTGGTGAGATGGTTTCTACTGCCTTCGCTGCTTCCAATTCTTTTTTCACTTTTTCCATCTCATTGTTCATTCTCTCTTCGACCTGGCTGATCTCATAGTTGATTTTCTCCTCAACCTGGCTGACTTTCTCTCCGACCTGGTAAACCTTTTCCTCGACGCATTTAATTTGTTTGTTCAGGCTACCGAGCTCCACTTTTATTTCAGTTGACTATTTTTGCACTTCCTTGATTTCAATCGCTTGTTGGTCCAGCTTCGCTGATTGTTCATTTAACTTCGCTGGTTGTTCATTTAACTTCGCTGATTGTTCATCTAGCTTCGTGGTTAAAGTGGATGACTGTTCACTTAGCTTCGCAGTTAAATTGGATGACTGTTGTCGCTGCTCTTGTTGCATCAGCATTAACATTTGCATCAGCGCATTTTCTGGTTCCTTTAGTTTTGGTGTTTCTGTTTCACCACCTTCTGCGCCTTTTTCTGCATCTGAGGGCTCACCTGAATCCAGATACCCGCCTTCCGATTCAATAGCGTCACACAAGCGTGCAATCAGTGTGGCCTTTGTACCTTGCGTAGCCAGATTTCGCTGTTCAAACTCTTCCTTAAGCTCCGACATGGTCAATTCATTAATTTCTAAGTTCAGACTTTGTGGAATTTTTAATGTTTCTTTAAATATTACTATTGTGCACTATAAAAATGTTCAAATTTTCACTTTCAAAATTTTTTTCTCACTTCTTGATACCACTGTCGCATGTTATGGTTCGCGGCCAATAATTTGAATGTTCCAGGAAAGTGAAAACGCAATGTCTTTTAAATTAAATTAAAAAAGTTTATTTACTAAAAATGCACAATCACTAATGTAACTATTTCACAACTTTTCTTTTCACTATCACGAAAATCACTCCACTATGAACCAATCAATATCGCTTTTTAATTCGCACCCCTCACTGTCGCAGTTTACTATATCGCGGGTGTAATGAATCCCCCCATTCATTCAGCTCGGCTTTATATAGGGTCTCTAGTCATTCAATTAATTTCTCGTACATTGGTGAATTACCTGGAATATTCGAGCAGCTTCATGAATGGGGCAGTTACTCACTTTCAGATGTTGATCATGCTTGAAGGGTTTTCGAGTACATTCGCTTGTTGATCATTATGTTCTTAATGGTTGTGAAAACAATTGCGATAGTAGCTCGCAAAATTATTTGTAGATGTAACAATGATATGGCACCGCTGCCATAAAATTTATTTCATCCTATTTAGGGCATTTCGAAGTCGGTTTTTTATTTTTTCTAAAAGTTGTTTTTGTAATGAAATAGTCATCAGCATCTCGTTTGTAGAATATTACAGTGAAGTTTTTGACAATTTGGGTATGAAGACTACACGAGTATTGCAATAAATATTTAAGCGAATTAAGAAGACCTAAAGTGCATTTCAAGTGGTAAAAAAATTAAATAAAAATACGTTGTTTTTTCTGTTTTTAGATATTTATCGCTACCTTGCATCAAGGGTAAAAAATTTATAGAAAATTTAATTACACAGCTTTTATTTCCTGACAGCTTTACTCTAAATTGGTTCGTTTTCAAGTTATAAGTGAGCAAAGTAAGAAAACATCGAGTTTTTTTTATAATTTTTGCATATTTCGATATATTTATTAATGTTTCCAACCTTATTGAGACGGGCGACTAGTCAATTATTTTTGTATTAGTTACTCCATGACTGTTTTTGCAAAAATCAGTGTGCCCCCTCTCAGCAACCAACTAAAAACAGATCCCCCCTGGTCTACTAAAGATATCTCAGAGTTTTGTCATTTTTCTATTCAGTCCGATTATGAACAATTCATAACTTTTGGGCAAATTTAGAATATTCAAAACCAATTGAGCCACACAAATCAGAGAATAGTTCACTAATTAAAAGTTTTATGGAAAGCATTCCATGTTCTTTTTCCATCATCAATCTCCTTAAGGAACAATTAATTAGAACCTACAATTCTTCCATCGATGACGCTTTTTCAAAGCATAAAGCCAATAAAGTGATAAAAGAAAACTTGATCATGAGATGAATGAAGGAATGAAACAAGAAAATATATTGAAAAGAAGTCTTTAACTAAATTTCGATAGAGAAATCATTAAAAAGTTTCAACGAGTTGAGTCTAGAGAAAAAGCCACGTCGGCGATCGGCACGAAACGTTCAAAGCGACCAACAGCATGGTAAGCATCAAACGCTTAAAATGAAGGAAACTTTTCTGTTCCGGCTTATGACGAGTAGGTCGACAGTGAAAAATAAATACCAAAGAAATAATAAAAAAGTAAGCAGCGGAAAAACTGCAAGCGTATGAAATAAAACTCTTAAAAAACGTCCACCGGCCAACATCTATTTCAACATTAACTCTTCGTATGCGTTTCGTTCGCTGTGTTAAAGGACATAAAATCTACGAGACGAACTGTTCACATCCAAAGGACAACGTTTCATTCTTTGAAACTTTGTCGCGAGGATATAAAGTGCTAGAGTTGCTGTTAGCAAGATTTTGAATACGACCTAACCAGTTTTATTAACAATCTTTATAAAACAGTTATAAAACATAAGCTCTTCCGTCCAATACATGTGCCTTTTCATCATAAATTTTGAACATTTCTACCAATTTTGATGCTTAAATCTCACTTAAATCTACATTTTAATATGGCAACCCACACTTAAAGGAACGTTTTACCTATTCCTCCAGGAAAATTTAAAGAGTGCAGTTAGGATCGGAATACTCTTTCCTAAGGCAACAAAGTCCTTTAGAACCCGGAGTGAAATTTTAAATCGCTTTTTTAATTATTAATTTGTTAAAAAAGAATATCACAAAATCTCTTTTCGTGCTTCCGTTCCTTTTGTTGCTTTAATGCTTTTTTACTTTAAGTAGATTGTTGCCGCTATATGTAAAATGAACGGTTGAGAGAAGTCCTTTTTCCCAGACAATCATTCATTATTCATTGTGACGGCTTACTTTAGTGTATAAAAATTCTTACATTTTATTACCCCTCGGCTTTTATAATAATACCGCCGAGTGTCATTTTGAGCTTTATGGAATGTTCAACTTCAACTCCAAGGAAACATAAAAGAAACTAAATTTCATGGGGATCCGAATGAAAAGGAAAATTCATAGAACTTTGCAGCTAATTGTTTATTTAAATGTTCGAAAATGGTTTTTGTTCGATAATGTTAGCCTTTCAAATTTTTCAGCGAAACATGTATTTTAAATATTAAATCAGATTTTTTAATCGCCAAAAAATATTAGTTTTGTTGTTCGAAACAATGCACGAAAATGATTGATTCCAAAATTGACTTCATAATTGATTCCTACATTGGCTTCATGATTTTACTATCTAGCTATTCAAATTTGTTTAGCAGATTATGATTCTCAGGGCTAAGAACTGACGCAGAACTTCAGGGCTATTAGAATCTCTAATGACAATTGACCAATACGTGGGCATACTTACGTTTTCAATTCAGTGTTGCCATTGATATAATCCTACCAATATTTTGTTTATCTATTCGTGGAACTTTAATCCGTTAACTAGTGCGCTCATGTTAATTTGAGCGTGCTAAACAGGTTAAAGTGCACAGGTTTGAGATAATTCGAACGGCATTGTACTTTATACTGCTATCATTTTTTACACTCGAATATAATCGAGAATTAGAGCACTATGCCCGTAAGCCGAAGGTCCCTGGTTCGAATTTCGTTGGCGTCAGCGAGATTTAGTTCGAGTGATTCTTGAGACGGACTATGAGCCTGTTCGGTTATGTTACGCGCTGGTTTAAAATCAGAACGTATCGCAGCTGGGCGGATGAACGAACACACGGCCAAAGTGTGATAATGATCATATCATCTTGTGGAGTGCCAATACATTCGATCATGACAATGAGATACTCTAACTATCTCTAAGCGAAGGCCCGAAAGGGGCTGTGGTGCTGGAAAAAAAATAATAATAATCGAGAATTGAAAATAACAATGTGAAAGCTAAGAAAAAAATAATTTTATCGATATTTATTATTTACATAGAATTGTAAGTAACACTTATTTATTCAAGAATAAAATATATCCTTTTCCATGGAACAAAAGCGCAGTATATCAAAATTGCCCACCAAAAGAAAAGTTGAATCAGGAGCGGTAACAAAACGAATTAGTTTGATAAGTTTTAACTGACTGCAACCCGTCATGAATTTACGAGTAGACGAGCATTCATGAATTTACGAGTACACGAGCATAAACCCACTGTTTCTTATATTTCATGATTTAGTCGTGAAATATCAAATACTTGTTCCTCCTGTTTTATAGTTTAGTTCAATATTTACCTAATTGTTCTAAACTTACATATATAACTGTATCTTTATTTTCTGACTACTGAAAATAAAATTGGGTACGTTGGATACTGCCGTAGACAGTCCCAAGTCAACTTAAGAAAGGAAGAGAGAACCCTTTGTTTCCCCGACCCACACCTTCCATGATTCCTCATCGTAAACCCCACGATTAAATGGCAGGAAATGTTCTCGAGGTCGCACATAAGGTATACTGATTCTCCAATGCCGAGAAATGCCAACAACTATAAAAACATCTAGAGCTCTGCTACTAAATCCTGCTTACACCTCCTTTGCGGGAATGTAAGGCGCCTGATAACGTGATCGTAGTAATTACCATGCTGCCAAAATGGAGGTTGCAGATGGGCTAGCTCCCTGTCCTTGGGATACTCTGCACTGTTTTGAAACCTGCAGAAGAGCTCCAGAATGGATTGGACCCATGACAATGACCTCGCAAACGAAAAATGAACTTTGGCATTGGATCCTGGAATACCAGATAACAACTTTCCTGGCACTGCTAAGGGCCTTTTTCAACAAGCCAGTCAATATAAATAACACAATATTGAAAAGTGGAATGGAAAACGAAAATTCAGAGGAGCTTTTATTGTGAAAGCGGAGTTCGAATCGTATGTCATTGATTGAAAAGTAGACAATGAACGATTGTGTGCGATCCGTATAAAAATAAAATTCTTCAAAGTTTGTTTGATAAACGTACACGCCCCAACCAAAGAAAAGGACGAAGAAATGAAGGAAACGTTCTACAATCGCCTAGAAAGACTAGTCGATTCATTGCCTACAAACAACACAAGAATAATTTTAAGGTGATTTGAAAAATGACTGGAGGATATAGCCTCCACAATGAAACGAATGACAACGGCCAGCGCCTGATTGACTTTGCATCTAGCACAAATCTAGTCATACGTTCGACTTGCTTCCCACTTCGACACATTCACAAAATGACCTGGGTATCACCGGATTGCAATACACGAAACCAGATCGACCATGTTCTGATCCAATAACGTTGGGCCTCGAGCATACTTGACGTCCACACATACCGAGGAACCAATTGTAACTCAGATCATTATTTGATCAAATTAACCTGTCGATTCCGTACGTCAAAAGTGTATTCAACAAAGGCCAGCCTGATACAATTGACACCGAAAAGCTCTGAATGGCGTCTTTGTCAAAAATGTTCACAGAGACCCTCGACAAGCAGCTGGCTCATATCTTATCAGACCCGTCACTGAAAACGAGCAACGAGCTCTCAATGGAAGTGAAAGCAGCTATTACGGCCATGGAAGAACTGACAAGAGAACATCAAGCACGGCGACAGAGAAATGATTGTTTCGATGATGAGTGCCGGAATGCGTAAGTCTAACGAGCAATTACGCAAGACAAGTACACAAAGTAGTGAAAAGTAAGAAACGAGGTGTCGTGATGAAATCGGCAATATCATCGCTAATGAACCCATGATCAAGGAAGGATGGACATCATACTTTGAAAACCTCCTAAATTTTCCACACAGAACCTCCTAAATCCTCCACTCCAGAATATTGGAGCTCAAAGATACTTTTGGACAGCTTCCACGTACTCCCCCCTCTCTGGATAAAGTTTGTTCTACCATCAAAGCCCAAAAGGATAATAAAGCACCGGGTGTTGACGAGGTTTCAGTGGAGCTCATTACATATAGTGACAGTGTGTTCAGAAAAATACTCACAAACTCATCCAGTACATTTGCTAACAAGATCATATGCCGAACGAGCGGAGCCAATCAATTATATACCCTATCCATAAGTAAGGTGACAAGCTACAGTGCAAAAACTATAGATGCATATCACTGTTCAAGATCTTAGAAAACGAAACCAGATCATACACCAACAGCTAGATTGGTGACAGACAAGATGCTTACAGTCAAGCAGGTTCTTGACAATGCCGGGTGTTCAACGTAGATGTACACCATATTTCGTTGAACTTAAGCAAGCATACGACAGTGTTGATTGAAACGTACTGTACCCAATAATGCTTTGCTTTAGTACCACAGCTAGATGAGTCCGTCTTACCAAAATACAATGACTTTGACAATCTCCCAAGTCTGCATCAATAACAAACTCACCGATGCCTTTGACATAAATATCGGACTAAAACAGGGTAATGGGCTGACCCTATTGCTATTCAATGTAGCTTTGGAATATGTCATAAGAAAGCTACTATCGATATATAAGGTACATAACTATACAAGTCGAGCCAAGTAGTAGCCTAAACAGTCGACATTCACATTTTGACACGGTCATTATCAACTGCCAAAAAACTGCTCCTGAAACTCGACAGCGACGTAAATTTAGTAGAGCTACCAATCGATGGAACGAAAGCATAGTACATAATGCAGTCGAGGAAAAATACCTCAAATATACAAAATATCACACTTGGTGAATACATTATCGAAAACGTGTATTAAATTGCCAAACTAACGAAAAACAGCAATGAAAAGGACTCAATACACCGTTGGATGCCGTTCACAAACAAAATATTTTATTCAGTTCTGACGATCTTGGAAGCCAGCTGCATACACAGGAAAACAAAGCTCCAAGTATACAAATCCATTATAAAACCTGTGGGTTTCTATGGGTGCGGAACACAGACCCTAACCCCAGCATCCGCAAAGGAATTGAACGCCTTCAAAAGACGGGCCCTGAGGAGAATAATTGGATTTTTGCCGAACTGGAGGTCTCAACAGTTATAAGGCTCCGGAAACTAGAATTGAGCGACCACGTGAATTGTATGGATGTACAATAGGTACCCAAAAAGGTATTCGTTGGGCGAGCTCAAGGGAGGAGAAATTGGAGGACACGGTCAATAAACCAAGGTAGTAGTAGGCGCCATTTGCAGGAAGCGAAGGCCCGAGAGGGGCTCTAGTGCTACGCAGAAGAAGACATTAGATATGTTTTTCTTTTAACAAATTATTGCTATTATATTTTATTCTATGTTTGGATATAATACATACTGAAAAATGAGCGTTTCAACGTATGAATATAAAGTACGCAAATAAAGATTTTCCAATAAGAGGCGTTGTTTTGTATAGCCCGCTATTTTGGTAGATGTCACTTCTGAAGCTCTCATTTTTTAACATTTGACAAGTAAAAACTACGCCATTGATAAAAATGGAACAATACACGCTTCAACAATGCATTGAAATTATTAAAATTCACTATAAAATATGGTGAAAATTTGGCAGGGACAGTTCGTAAAACTCGAACATTTTTGGGTAGTCGTGAAGCACCCTGTCCATTCCTCGTCGTTCTTTGGAATGAGGCATTCTACAAACGTCATTGCACCGTATTTTGCATAAATATTTGGGTCTTAAGGCTTATAAAGTTCAGTTAACACAAGAACTCAAGCCGGTTGATCGTCAACAACGTCGTGTCTTTGCTGATTGGGTCCTTGAAATGCATGAAAATGATCCGGAATTCCATCGAAAAATCATCTTGAGTGATGAGGCCATACCTTGCGACCTCTTCCTTTGGAGCCACGTGAAACAGAAGGTCTACGCTAACAGCTCAGCGTCGATTCAAGACCTCAAAGATGAAATTCCTGAGGCTATCGAGGACATAGGAGGACATATACTTCAGGACCTTATAAAAAACCAGAGGAAAGAATGCATTCGCAGAGTGACAAAATATGATATACTCCTGTTTCTCCGCAATTCTGAACCTACGAAGGTATCAAATTACAAAAAAAAATTATCATCTTTGTCATAATGAAACATTTGACCGAAATTCTCATCTCAACCCTAAACTTCATTGAATTTGGCTTTTTTAGGAAATAATAAATGTTCTAGTTTATATATATTAGAACCAATGATGTTCCTTTACGTGTCGTTTTTAATTTTCGACATGATGGTGTCGTTAATGTCTTCAATTACGTCGTTAATGTCATCAATGTTAAGAATTGGTCGTCAATGTCATTTTAATCTATCAAATCAAAATGTCTGTGGGTGTGTGACTTCTGACTTGCATTGTGAAGTGAAGTAAATTTTTATTATTCGTGGATTAAAAAGGATTTAAAATGGCTGGCCGCCCTAAAAGTAAAGCTTATGATGAGCTGAACTATAAAATAGTGAAAGTTAATAATAAACATGCAGCATACTGCCTCATATGCTGCAAAAATTTGTTGAATACTGCGGAAGCTAGATGAAGAGCACACAGGTGAAACTATTTTTATTCCTTCTCGCAAATTGTCCTTAGGTTTTGATTCTCTTTGTAAGAAATGTGTGCAAAATCTTAAATGAAACGAGTCCATCCAATCTAAATGAAGAAAATATCGTTTTTTACGTTAACGAAAATGAAAACATTTCACTTATAGAAGCAGGCGAGATTAACGTAGGTTTATGTAAGTATTAAATTTAGCTTACTACTTGAAAATAGGCCAAGTATTTAATCGCTTATAGATGGAATCAATGGTAATCAATTGGATATAGGTAGCAGAAACGTTGATGCATGCAGCTCAGATTTGCCTTCAACAAGACGAGGCTCATCAGTATCGTCATTTGAATATGGCTCATATTCAAACAGCGATCAACTGCCATTAAACTCATCCATATCTTCTAGCAAAAACAGAAAGCGGCAAAACTCAAAGCAAAGTTCCTCGTCTATTGCCGCCTTTGCTGACAGATTGACTCCAAAGGAAGAAGAGGAGATTAATGAATCATTGGCAGAATTTTTTTTGGATGCAACATTCCTCTGAGTGTTGTTGACTCAATTTATTTTAAAAATTTTGTCAAAAAAATGAGACCGGCATATGTGGACAAAATTCCAGGACGGAAAACGTTATCAACAAAGTTACTGGATAACGCATATGAAAAATGTTTATCTTCAGCAAAAGAAAAAATGAGCTCTGACTCTGTTTTGTTAATTGATGGCTGGAAAAATTCTTCAAATAATACAAAAACTGTAGTTTCAATGCTTCATAACGCTAACGGCGAACAGGCCTTTTTAGAAGCATGGGATGTTACGGGAGAAAGCGAAACCGCCGAAAGACTTGCTGAGATTGTATCAGAATCAGTTGATTTGGCCGAAAAAATATATGATTCTCATGCATATGCAGTTGTGTCTGATAACGCTAGTGCGATGACCAAAATGGGTAAGATTACCAAGCATTTTGTATGGAAAAGTAACTGCAGCAGCCATACAGGAAACCTTCTAGCGAAAGACGTTCTGAATAAAGAACTAAATCAAAAAGTCTCCTCCGTCTTGAAAGAGTTCAAACAGCCAGATTTGGAAAAGAAAATTATTGAGAAATGTGGAAGCAGAATGAAATTGCCATGTGAATCACGGTGGTGCTCGCACCGCGATGCGTATTATTGCTTTAGAAAAAATGAACAATACATGAAACTGGTAGCAGCGGAATCAAAAGTAAAACCCAACATAGTTGCTTTACTTTTTGACTCACAATTCATGGATGATATCAAAAACCAAATAAGTTTATTGGATCCTATTTGTGATTTGATCAACAAATGTCAGTCTTCTAATTGTTCTGCAGCAGAGGCAACTGAAATGTGGCTCGACCTGAAGTTGCCTGAAGAATTTAAAAGGCAGTTGAAATCACGACAAGAACTAGCTTTGAACACTTATGCCTTGACGGCGTATTACTTGCATCCATTTTTGGACAATGCAAAGCTCAGCAAAGAACACGATCAAACCATTTTTGAGTTCCTTTTTAAAAATCTTCATGGCCCTGGCATTGAAGAGTGGGATAGTTTTCGCCATAAATCGGGATTTTTTCAACGATTTTATGAAAAAGACATAAAAAATCCACTTGTTTTCTGGAGCATGGCAGAAATCAAATATTCAAATTTAGCTAAAATTGCTATAAGATTGTTGCAGATACCAGCTTCTTCTGCCCAAATTGAAAGAGTTTTCTCGAGCTGGGCTCATGTCCACTCTTCAGCAAGAAATCGTTTAACATTCCAGCGATCAAAAAAACTGTTATATATTTATTATACACTAAGAATAAAAGATCTAACTCATTTAGAAAATGAAGATGACATTGAATATTAAGTACATCTAACATTTTTTTGTGTATGAGAAAAGTTATTAATAAAATGTTTTAATAACATTGTTTGATTTCTTTTGTAAAGGTTTTTGTACTTTCAGCACCTACTTCAATCTCTTCATTTCACACTGAATAACATTTCAGTAGTGACACGTCGGCTATAGAATAATGATTACCAACAATTGGACAATCAACTTCCTTTTGACTCAAAGGTGAATTTTTCGAGATTCCATCTCAGTCTTTGAGGTCAATATTTATGTTTTGGGTATCGTATTGTCTACATTGCATATTGTTTCCAGGTTGTGTCGATAAGTGTCGTTAATTACCAGTTAACGACATGACATTGACGACATGTCGATAACCGTGTAGTCGACATCACGTAGTCTACGTCGCACATCACTGATTAGAACAAGATATAACAATTAATGCAAGTCTAATACTTTACAAAGATAAATAAGGTTAGGTCCAGTATATTCCACTAAAAAGGTCAAGATAAATAAAAATCTGTTTGTTATGCGAGTCTCAATGTGATTATTTTTTTTCCATTTTTTAGGGTTTTGTAAATAATTGTCATAGCACTTTTCCTCGTAAACTACATGGGCCAGAAACATTAAATTTTGTATGCAGGTAAAAAGTGATACTCTCCTCAATAGTCAACCATAAAAAAGTTTTATAAGGTATTTAAGGGGGATCTCCCCATAAAGGGGAGTGGCCACAGAAAAAAAAGTCATTCAAGGTAGCCGATATAGGTCAATGGAAGGTTTTGATGAGAACTTTTGAAAATAGATCTTGATTTGACACTTTCTGCTTCGAGGCGCGCACAGGGAGGGGAAATATACCAAACATTTGTGTCGCCCTCCCCCCCTCGCGATTGGACACCTGTGATACGAAAAATCTGAAAAAAAATTATGGAAGTAGGTAGCACAACAACAACAAATACCTTGGAAGTCAAAATTCGCTCAACTTTGTTAATAATAGTATGATATTCGAATTTCACATTTTACCCAATAAAATCGGATATTTACCCTTAAACAAAACAAAATTCAATACGTAAGTAGTCCTATAAAGAGTCCTTAAACCTTGTAGGTTTGATGAAAATCGTATGATATACACAGAAGTTATAGCCATTTGAAATTTCTCCAATTACAACCACAATAACACATTATTTTGGTATTTTATGCACTTTCCATCGAATCAGTCACCGCAGTTTTGATTAGATCTTCTTGAAATTTCCCAATAAGGTCAATAACATTAACATTTTCGGGAATTTATGATTTGAGTGATTTTTAGTTCGTTTGCAACAAAATGGCGACCGTTGAAAATAGAGAAACAATGGATTTTCTTATAAAGCTGCATATCTCTTTGACATATTTCTTGACTTTATTCGTTGCTGGTGACTGCATTTCTGAGAAGTTGGGTATAAAACCCTTCTGACATGAGCGTAGGTCTTTTTACCCAACTTGTTTCATACACAGGTTAAGGCACACTAATAAGTGGCAAATATGAAAATCTGCCGGTTACCTCCCAAATGGTTGTACATACCATTGCTAGAACCACTTTTCAACCAAGACTACTATGTCACCACTGAGAATTTCAACACATCACCATATCTGGAAAAATTTTTAAGTGTCATCAAACAAGCACATATAGGACTGTACGGAAGAATAGAAAAGGTGTACCAAAATTTATTCGAAACAAAAATTGAAAAAAGGTGAAATAGTAGCTGTTCGACGTGGAAAAGTGATGATAATGAAGTGGCAAGACAAAAGAGACATTTGTTTGCAATATACAGTACATATCACTAGAACAAATAAGATAGACAGACCTACGCTAATGTCAGAAGGGTTTTGTACTCAATTTCTCCAAAATGCAGCTCCCAGCACCGAATGAAGTCAGGAAACATGTCATAGAGATATGCACGTTTAAAAGAAAATTCATTATTTCGCTATTTTGTTGCAAGCTGACAGAAATCACTGAAATCATGAACTCCTAATAATATTTACTATATGCCATTGACCTTATTTGAAAATTTTAAGAAGATCGAATCAAAACTGCAGTGCCTGATTCGATGGAAAGCCCATAAAATACAAAAATGATGAGTTATTGTTGTTGTAATTGCAGAAATTTCAAATGGCTATAACTGCCGTGTAAATCATTCTATGTTCATTAAAGTAACAAAGTATAAGAACCTCTTATAAAACTACAAAAATTTCGAATTTCGTCGACTTTTAGGGTATCTATACGATTTTATTGGGAAAAATGTGAAATTCGAAGATCATACTACTACTGACAAAGTTGAGCGAATTTTGGCTTCCAAAGTTTTTGTTGTTGTTTGCTCATAAGCACCTACCTTCATAATTTTTTCAGATTTTTCAGATTACTGGTGTCCAATCGCGAGGGGAGACACACACATTTTTCGTGTATTTCCCCTCCCTGTGCGCCTCTCGAAGCAACAAATGTCAGTTTAAGAACTGCTTTGGAAAGCTCTCATTAAGACCTTTCATTTGATATCCATATCGGCTACCTTTGATGAATTTTTTTTAAGGGCCACGCCCCTCTATGGGGATACCCCCCTTAAATATCTTATAAAATTTGTTTGTAGTTGGATTTTGAAGAGAGCATCGCTTTATACCTACATACAAAACTTGATGTTTCTTGCTTAAGTATTTCGCGAGAAAAAATGCTGACACACGGACGGACAGACAGGATGCAAAACAACCATAAACAAAACGGATGAAAACGGTAAATTTATATTTAAATCGAAAGTGATGATAGATTTAAACGAAACGATGGGATATGTTCATTGTCTGGATCAGCATTTACATGACTTTCCTAGCACCGGAAAAAGGGGGAACATATTATTCCATGTGTTAGACATTAGTATTTGAAACGCATATGTTTTGTATCAGAAAAAAAGGAGATGAAAAAATTCAGAGTTTAAAAGTAAATTAGTATGCAGACTTACGCAAAACCATCATAGTGATACAAATATAAAACAAGTTGAGTCAGTAGGAGAGTGATGCAACCAGAAGGCCCTAGGGCTCGAACCAGTTTTCTAATGCTCTAAATGCTCGGCTGATTGAAGATATTCAAATTAAACACTATTCCTTAAAATTTCATGAAAATTGGAAGAAAAATAAAAGTGCCTCGGTCAATTTGAAATATGTATCACCCATCAACATGTGTTATTGTTGTTGTAATACCATACAATTGAAATTTCCATGACTCACTTGATTGTGATTGGATTTCCTTAAAATTTTGTAGGGAGAAATATCTTATATCAACCTTTATAATTGCTAAATTTCAAGAAGTTTTAAGGCACCGTTTTGATGTTATGAGTAAAAATATAAAATCTACAAATCAAACTATTATTAAAAAAGTTGAGTGAGTTTCGATTTCTGAGGTATTTGTTGCCCTTGTACTCATGAAGACCTACCTTCGTGATTTTTTGGCTCAAAGGAGTTCAATCGCGAGGGAGAAAAAAAATTTTGGTACATTTTGCCCTCCCCTCTGGATCCCCTGATGCATAAAAAAACTTTTTAAATTCAGATTCTAAGTTTATAATCACAACCTTTCATTTGATAACCTACTCAATACCTTTGATTGGCCACTTCATTATAAGGGCGGACCCCCATTAAAAAATTTTGAAATGCTTGGTAAGACCTAAACTTTGAGAGACCACCACTTCTGATCTTTTCATGCAAGTAAAGTATGAGCTTTCTAGCATCTATTGTTTCTGATGAAACTTGCTGCTATACAGGAACCAACGGTCAGACGGACAGACAGGTCGCGAAACTAGTATGTCTTTGTATAAAAATTTTTACGAAGACCTAAAAATCATGTCGACTAAAATTTTCTAGAATTCTACGACTAACGAAACCTAATTTTCCCAGTTTTGACCAAAAAAAAGAAGGTCCGACTAGATATTGCGCTGTATGTTGTGCTAAAAGAGAAGGCAAAGGAAAAAGGAAAAGAAAAGAGAGTCATTACAAGTGTAATACTTACATACAATGTTGGGCTGTGTGTGTGCTTTGAAACATATCACGCAAAAGACAATTTTGCAAAATTTAAAAAAAAATACTATTATGATTATTATTTCTGTTGTAAAGATATAAATAAATAATTTTACTAGTAAAAACATTTTTTTGAATTAGCAACCCGAAAAAAGAAAGGTAAAAAGCCGATGTACGTGCAGTACTGCAATATTTGGCTCTTTTCTGGGATATGCTTCAAAATCCTAAATTAAAATATTGTATTTTAGTTTTATGGCTTCGAAATATTCTAAAATGTGTGTTTTTATAGAAAATTTGACTATATTGGCTACGGTTTTTCAAAAACCTCAGAGTTAAGGAGCTGATCTAAATAGAAAATATTTCAGGACACATACTCGTATTCATAAGAGACGACATTCTTAAAATGAAAAAAAAAACTTGTTAGCTAGACGGACAAAAGGATTTGAAAATTAGGAATATGGAGGAGTCAGCCAACGATAGTGCTCAACAAAAATTGGGCGCCATGTTAGCTAAACTAAAAGTAACCAAAATTCACAAGAAAATTCGGGCTATTGATAATAAAATAAAGGTAATATTGCATTACTACTTCCACTTCTGGCTTCTTCCGTTTCCAGTTACTGCTTCCAGATGTGGCTTCATGCGTAGTATGAAGATCGGATGCAAAAAAAATTTAAAGCTACATTTTTGTTATGAAAGACCCGATGGGTCACCTTCGCAGCGAAAAAGGAAAGAAAAGAACCGTCTAGCCAATAAGCTGCATGATGGCAGCCGAAATAGTAGAAGGTTGCCGGCTAGGCTCACCTGCGACGGTCGGGGTTTATTACCACATTAAATACCGTAAGAAAGGAAAGACGGAGAAAGAGACGACCTTCGTGCAGTCACCATGAGGATGCCCGCACTCCACCAATCTTGCCTCAATGAAACATGTTAATTTTTAATACTGTACATAATTTAATTTTATTTACGTTAATTGTTTACAGCTTATTAGCAAACTTATACATAAGATTTCGAAATTTTACCAGACTAATATGCAGTCCTGGACCGTATACATATACCTAGTATATATAGTACTATGAGTACTTTGACATTTAGTATTTCTGGTTCATATTTGAATATTATAATATAAGTAAGTAAATCTTTTGTTTCTCATCCAACTTGTATCTAAAAACATATATTTGTTGCTGCTACATCTATATTAGCCGATTTTCTTCTTTAAATTAAATAATTATTCTGCTACTAAACTGCGTTTATCCGCTTAAAAGTTCTTAATTTAATTATTGTCTTCCCATTAAGTACTTAAAGTAAATAAATAAGATTTTTACATACTTTATATCCGTTGTATACAATTGATATTCACTACCATACATTTCGATTTGATGATTCCCGCAAGATAATTTTTCGCAAATAATTATTCCCTTACATTTTTTTGCTTCGCAGTTGTCGTAATTGCTTGTGTTGAAATCTAAACACACTGATGATATCATCAAAGTTATTAGCAAATTTGCAAGCTCCATTTTTAATTTTGCGGCTACTCGTTCCCAACTCCTTGAAATGTCCAAATAACGTGTGAATACAAAAAGGTGGATTTTTTTCAAATATTCAGTTTAGTTTTTAAGCAAGTCACTTTTTGCTAACACGCGCTTACACCACAGGGTTTTTCACATTAACTTTTAAATGATCACACAAGTGTTATTTATGTTCATGTTAATTATATTAAACGTGCCACACAGATTCAGATGTTTTTACACTTGCTCAATTAGTATATATTTCTTTAACACTGACACGTTTAGTATGTAATGGCTGCGAAGGCCACCATACGAGATGCGCTGAGGGACGGCGTCTTAAACGCCAGAAGTATGTTGATTGCTTCGACCAGAATTGATAAATCGTAAAATTAGAACCTACTCAAGGTTGTTAGCTATTCACCAGCTAGCACTGAAATCATGATCCATATATGATCACACGGAAACAAGATTTACATCCACCAAATGAACATCGAAGAACACGACACTTGCATCAAAACACCGAAACGACGCTTTGAAACTCGGATGACTTCTCTTGTTTCAATCTCGGATCCCGCAGCGCAGTTTCAACAATCGGGCGACGGATGCAATCTAATCACCCAAACAAGATGGGCACAGCACAAAGACGTTTTGCGACTTTCCGGCTTTTCTCACAGAGTAAACAAAACCGTAGACTGAATTCACAAACAAATAACGTAAACGAAACGTGCCAACGAGAATCCTCTTGCTCGGACGGATAGCAAACGACCCCCCGCTAGCAACAGCCTGTCCAATTCGCAATGGAAAATTCTCTCTCTCTCCAAATCTCCCAAGCCGATTTGGACGAGAGAGAAAACTTCCCAAGCCATTCTTCTGTTTCCCTTTTATCTTTATTCGGGAATGCTTTGAGAAAACCTCAATCAGCATTGAAGTGTGTCGCCATGGCCAACATTCAGTGTTGCCAGTTAGCATGAAAATATTTTTAGCTAGTAAAATTTTTATTTCAGGGAAAATTTTATTTCAAAATTTGCATTTTTATTTCTTGAGGATTTTGTTTATAGCTAAAATCGTAACACGTGGGGACGACCTACCCCTTGAGAAGGGTCTCATTCCTAAAGCCGGGCCCTATCATGAATATCAAATATTTATATATATAAAAAAAAATACGCGATGATATGAAAATATTAAAGGATACGATACTATAATTGATACTACGCTAACGATATGATATATATATAAATGCGATAAGAACAATAGCGATACGATACGATATATATGAAACTAAATGCGATGCTATAATAAGATAAGTTCGATACGACGATAGCGATACGATAATACTATAAATTCGATATGACGATAGCGATACGATAATACTATAAATTCGATATGACGATAGCGATAAGATAATACTATAAATTCGATATGACGATAGCGATACGATAATACTATAAATTCGATATGACGATAGCGATACGATAATACTATAAATTCGATATGACGATAGCGATAAGATAATACTATAAAAATACTACAAGATACCTAAATTAAGAGGATAATACGATTACTATAATGCGATAATGATATCCAAAAAAAACTAAATTACAAATTAGTCGATAATATTTACATCGGTTCCTAATATACCTGAGGTGTAAGAACGATCCTTAACAGAGATAGATGAAAATTGGAATGCTAATAGTGGTGCACTACTACTTCCACTTCTGGCTTCTTCCGTTTCCGGTTACTGCTTCCAGAAGTGGCTTCATGCGTAGATAAAATAAGGAGAGGAAAAGATAGACTTGATACAAAGAAAGAAATTCGACACTCATGTGCGAATATCCTGAGCATGAAAGTTACCCAGTGATTTACCATTCGGAGTCTCCAACTCATATGCAACTTGACCTATATGACGCTTGATTTTAGCCGGTATGAATTTAGGAGCAAACTTAGCTGCAAATTTGTCAGTGGCGCTACTCAAGACATGATTTCTGACAAAAACATCTTGTCCAATGGCAAACGTCCTAGCTCTAGCTCGCAAATTATAATGACGTTGACCCTTGGTATAGGCTTCGGTTAATTTTTTCCTGACTTGGTCATGAATTTTTCTTAACCGCTCGTGTGGAGTCATGAGTGCCACTTCGCCGTCCTCAAAAGCGGATAGCTTCCTAAGAAGTTCATAGTCTGAACCATGACTGACAGCCTGAAAACCAAACATGAGATAATGTGGTGAGCAGCCAGTGGCCTCATGCACTGTATTTCGGAAAGCCGCGCCAGCTTCTCTCAGATATTTATCCCAAGTACAATGATCATCACCGACATAAGAACGAATAGCAGCAAGAATTGACTGATTTACGCGCTCAGAAGCGTTAGACTGAGGTGAATATTTAGGAGAAAAAATATGTTTAATGTCATAATCCTGAATAAATTGGGTGAACTGCTTGGAAGTGAATTGTACTCCATTATCGGAATGAATAAATTCTGGCACCCCAAAAGTGTAGAAGATATCTAGAAGAGTTTGAATTACTTTTTCGGTAGTGGCCTTAGGCATAGCCTTCATCCATACAAATTTTGTATAATGGTCAAGTACGATAAATAATTGGGTGTTTCCACTCTTAGAACGTGGATACGGTCCTAGGAAATCGATGAACAGGCGTTGCATCGGTCTGTCTGAAATGCGCTCTTGGCCCATAAGGGGTCTAAGGGCTTTATTGTAAGGCTTGGTTTGCTTACAGGTAGTGCATTTAGAAATGTATGCAGTAACGTCTTTACGAAGAGTTGGCCAATAATAATATCTCTGCAATACTTCGGTAGTTTTACGTATGCCACAATGAGAGGCCTCGGGTCTATCGTGGGCTTGAGAAATTAGCCTTGATTGCTGACTCTCAGGTATCCATAACTTGGTACGTGGAATGTCCAGATCGGGATCATTACTTCTTCCGACATTGATATAGGTTCTACCATCTCTTATCCAGAGGTTGGGAAACCTTTCGGGTTCTTTCGATAAAGTAAGGATCCGACTGACATATTCTGGTTCTATAAACGCTGTATCCAATATTAATGAATCAAGGTGGAGATGCTCAGGAAGTAATGGAAGGTATAGACAAGAGAGCTCATAACGACTCTCATGGACTCTAGAAAGGGCGTCAGGGACAATATTAGCTGATCCTTTAACGTGTTCTATGTTAAAATTGAAACCCTGTAGCTTCAAACTCCAGCGAGCTAATCTACCAGTAAGGTCTTGTTGACTCATGAGCCACTTTAGACTAGCATGGTCCGTGATGATCGTAAAAGGCAGGCCCTCGACATAGGCACGAAATTTCTTAACAATCTGCACCGCGGCTAAACATTCTAATTCCGTGATAGTATAATTGCGCTGTGCAGAAGATAATTTAGAGGACATGAATGCTATTGGGTGATCGTTCTCTTGGTCGTCTTTTTGGAATAGAACACCACCAATTCCCACCATACTTGCGTCGCATTGAATATAAAAATGCTTGCTAAAATCTGGATTAACGAGGACAGGAGCAGAAACTAAAGATTTTTTTAGCTGTTCGAAAGCATTTTGTGCGGCATCATTCCATTTAAAGGATGATTTAGATTTTAATAGGTCCGTCAAAGGGCCAGCTATTGCAGCAAATCTATGTATGAAGCGACGATACCACCCTGCCATACCCATGAAGCGCCGAACTTCCTTTGACGATTTTGGAATAGGATACTCTATTATGCTGTTGATTTTGGATGGATCGGTCTTCAAGATTCCATCACTCACGATATATCCCAAGTACTTAATTTCTCTTTGCAGGAACTTGCTTTTACCAACATTTATGGTAAGGCCAGCAGATTTCAATAGCTTGGCTACCTTGGATAGTAGTTCCAAATGCTCCGAGAAGGTCGCACTAGTGATGAGCAGATCATCCAAATACACAAAGATTTTGTCATGCAGCTCATGCGGAATGACTTTGTGCATGAGTCGGCACATGGTCTGTGGTGCATTGCACAACCCGAATGGCATGACTGTGAATTGGTAGAGTGGTCTTCCTGGAACAGTGAAAGCTGTCTTTTCTTGAGAGGTAGAATCTAGAGGTATTTGCCAGAATGCGTCTTTGAGATCCAAGCTGGTAATAAATTTGGTGGCTTGTAGTCGTGATAGGAGTCCTTCAATTAAAGGCAAAGGATATGCATCTTTGACGGTAACTTCGTTAACTCGTCTGGCATCTAAACAAAGACGCACCTTTCCTGGTTTGCGTACTAATGTAACTGGAGAACTCCACGAGCTGTGGCTCTCGCAAATGACTCCAAGGGCAAGCATCCTATCTAGTTCTTGGTACATTAAATTTTGAATTACTGGAGACACTGAGTAATGACGTTGTTTAACGGGCTTAGCCGAACCTGTATCTATTTGATGTGAAATTAAAGTGGTCTTTCCCAAACCTAATTCATTGGACGAAGGAAATAAATCAACTACTGATTGTAACTGCTGCTTTTGTTGATTGTTTAAATTGTGAAATAACTTGCTATCGGTACTAGATTTACTTATTGTGGGTTTTTCTACTATAGAAGCAATATTAGACATGCTTATGGGAACTATACTAAATATTTTCCAGAAATCTATACCCAAATATAACTTCCCTGCCAGTGACGGTACAATTAAAATCCGCATCTCGTGTACTATATCTTTACACTTCACAGGCACGTTAATAAATCCTTCTATAGGAACTTGTTGACCGGATGCGGTTTGGACTTGGGACTTGAGTCTATGCAGCTTTATACCTAGCGATTGGATAAATTCGAGCGAACCATGGCCCAGGACACTTACACTGGCACCACTGTCCATTAGTCCTGTCATTTTTTTGTTATGGATATAAACGTCACAATATGGACGAGGATCATTGGGTTCGGGATATGTTATGACTAAAATTTGCGCCAATTTTCGTAGTTTTCGACCAAAACGTTTAGCCTGGAAATACTTCATGCTACGTAATTGTCTTTTCTTAATCCGCGCACTAGACCGTGTATTGAACTGACTATTTGATAAGTTGGATGGGTTGTCACAAGGAGGATCTTGCTTTAATGGTTCCGACGCAGTTCGGGATCCACATTGGTGGCCGCATCTGCTGTCGCAACCTTTTGTTGTGATCCACGAGGGTTTGATTTTTGATGGTTGGGAGCGTGCCGATCCCTCATAGTTGGCCCGCTCCTGGTATAGTTTACCGGAAGTTTACAATTATTACATTGATTTTTACGGACTCCTGGAGCACCGCAACCAAAACAAAAGACACCCTGAATTGAGGCTGGACATTTACCAAAAGAGTGTCCCATCTCTTTACAATTCCAGCACACTCTGTATTCTGGCTTATTTGTGGGGTCAGACGATCTGAATAATTCTCCCGACGCGTCTGTTGCAATGTTTTGAAAAGGATTATTTGTTATCTCGTGTACATTACGGACATTAGTTGTGGAGCGCTCAGGGCGACTTAAATTCCACACTGACTCGATGGAGTTACAACATCTGACCAATTCCTGAGCTGTAACAAACTGTCTACCAGCGAGATGATCTCTCAAGCGGCGAGTCATATTTCGAAATAGCAGATGTTGCATATCTAAATCTGACATCCCTTGCTGAAGCTGCAAAGACATTGTCTCTAAAGCATCGAAAAATTCGATGAAAGGCTCATTCGTTCCTTGGGAACGAGCGTCCATCTGTCTACGTATATCAATATCAGCACGTTCATTTGAAAACCGGTTTAGAAAGGCTTGGGTAAGAGAATCCCAGTCAAGCGAATTTGAATGCATCTCATGGTATTTCCAATACCATTCAAGCGCGGGATTTTTCAAGAATACATGGAACCCTTGAGCCAACTGATTCAGGGGGACACCTTGTGTCTCTCCCATAGCTTTTAATCTATATAGAAAAGAGTCCGCTCTAAGGCTGGATCGTCCTCCATCATACACTATACCCCATTTGGTAATTGGTATGGAATTTTGCGACGTAAAATGTGTACGCGTTAGATTGGGCCGACCACGCTGGGTTATGTTCTCATTATCAAGTTGAGTTGAGGCCGAAACATCAACTGGTCTGTCCTGCTGAGGGTTTTCTAAAGAGGCCCGTAATGGGCGTAGTAAATTCATTTCTAAATCCTGTGTGAGGCGTTGCAGCTCCAGATGTAAATATTCTAATTTAGGATTTTGTTCCGGAATAGTTTGGGGTCCATCAGAAGATCTTATGTGGTTCAAATCTACCGTATCACTATACGACTGATCAACTGGCGAATCGGCCACCGGCATTAACGGTGGGTTAGAGATAGAGAGACGGAACGGATTAGTAGTGTTTAACCTCGAAGGTTGTTGCTCATGTTTTGTGGGGATACTCATGGGCAAACCAGAATCTATAGATTTATTTTTGGAGCTCATCACATTTGCATTTATGAAACCACCCTGTGGTGTAGAATGTCCTGACGGTACAAATTTGTCACTCGATTGTGGCAAAGGTGACGACATTTTGGCGTGTTTATATTTATAATTAATATTATAGCTATTTATTTGCTTAAATGTTTACTTTACTTATTATTTTTATACGTCAATTATATTTATATAAGAATTCAAAAAAAGTATTTATATAACAAATTTTATATTGAGGTTCAGATAATTTTATGATTATGGTGAGTGCGAGCATACAACAATAAATCACACAAAGGTGTCTCCGAAGATGAAGGAGAAAGTGATGGAAAGCAAAATTTGAAAGATGATAAGTTTAACGAAATTACCAAAGTCATTTACGTCCGCTCGGTCCATGATCAAACCTTATTGAGGCGACTAATTCAAAACTCCGCGAACGAAATGACCCGGTAAGGTAAATAGTTGAAGAGAATAGAAATGTAAAATTTAAAGTGAAATTTCATGTATCGAACACACTGCCTGGAATTGGCTCTAACCTAAAAAGGCGTATTTATCAAAAACCCAGCGAATGCATTCGACACAGGAATGTAGTTGAGTTCGGTTGGCCAGTTTGAGCACAAGTATTCTGCTCCAGCCTCTGAAAGGCGAATAATTCAGATACCAGCTCAAACGTTTGAACTTCGCTTCATAAACTTAGTCGAAACACAGTCGAAATATGAAGTTACTGACCAACCTCACACAGAAAGGAAAAATGTAATAGAGGATAGATGAATATAGATATGAAGATCCGGGCGCCAGCTGCGAAGGCAAGCAATCAGCGCAATAGTGAAAACCATACCGAGCGATATAGCAATGAGCCAGCGGAGAAGCAAGGATTTAATTGATAATATTTAATACAAAAACAAAATCCTCCGCTGCCTCCTCGCACCATCACCGATAAAGGAATTATCGTGCCACAATAGAAACCGTCCATTGGGCGCCATGTTAGCTAGACGGACAAAAGGATTTGAAAATTAGGAATATGGAGGAGTCAGCCAACGATAGTGCTCAACAAAAGTTGGGCGCCATGTTAGCTAGACGGACAAAAGGATTTGAAAATTAGGAATATGGAGGAGTCAGCCAACGATAGTGCTCAACAAAAATTGGGCGCCATGTTAGCTAAACTAAAAGTAACCAAAATTCACAAGAAAATTCGGGCTATTGATAATAAAATAAAGGTAATATTGCATTACTACTTCCACTTCTGGCTTCTTCCGTTTCCAGTTACTGCTTCCAGATGTGGCTTCATGCGTAGTATGAAGATCGGATGCTAAAAAAATTTAAAGCTACATTTTTGTTATGAAAGACCCGATGGGTCACCTTCGCAGCGAAAAAGGAAAGAAAAGAACCGTCTAGCCAATAAGCTGCATGATGGCAGCCGAAATAGTAGAAGGTTGCCGGCTAGGCTCACCTGCGACGGTCGGGGTTTATTACCACATTAAATACCGTAAGAAAGGAAAGACGGAGAAAGAGACGACCTTCGTGCAGTCACCATGAGGATGCCCGCACTCCACCAATCTTGCCTCAATGAAACATGTTAATTTTTAATACTGTACATAATTTAATTTTATTTACGTTAATTGTTTATAGCTTATTAGCAAACTTATACATAAGATTTCGAAATTTTACCAGACTAATATGCAGTCCTGGACCGTATACATATACCTAGTATATATAGTACTATGAGTACTTTGACATTTAGTATTTCTGGTTCATATTTGAATATTATAATATAAGTAAGTAAATCTTTTGTTTCTCATCCAACTTGTATCTAAAAACATATATTTGTTGCTGCTACATCTATATTAGCCGATTTTCTTCTTTAAATTAAATAATTATTCTGCTACTAAACTGCATTTATCCGCTTAAAAGTTCTTAATTTAATTATTGTCTTCCCATTAAGTACTTAAAGTAAATAAATAAGATTTTTACATACTTTATATCCGTTGTATACAATTGATATTCACTACCATACATTTCGATTTGATGATTCCCGCAAGATAATTTTTCGCAAATAATTATTCCCTTACATTTTTTTGCTTCGCAGTTGTCGTAATTGCTTGTGTTGAAATCTAAACACACTGATGATATCATCAAAGTTATTAGCAAATTTGCAAGCTCCATTTTTAATTTTGCGGCTACTCGTTCCCAACTCCTTGAAATGTCCAAATAACGTGTGAATACAAAAAGGTGGATTTTTTTCAAATATTCAGTTTAGTTTTTAAGCAAGTCACTTTTTGCTAACACGCGCTTACACCACAGGGTTTTTCACATTAACTTTTAAATGATCACACAAGTGTTATTTATGTTCATGTTAATTATATTAAACGTGCCACACAGATTCAGATGTTTTTAAACTTGCCCAATTAGTATATATTTCTTTAACACTGACACGTTTAGTATGTAATGGCTGCGAAGGCCACCATACGAGATGCGCTGAGGGACGGCGTCTTAAACGCCAGAAGTATGTTGATTGCTTCGACCAGAATTGATAAATCGTAAAATTAGAACCTACTCAAGGTTGTTAGCTATTCACCAGCTAGCACTGAAATCATGATCCATATATGATCACACGGAAACAAGATTTACATCCACCAAATGAACATCGAAGAACACGACACTTGCATCAAAACACCGAAACGACGCTTTGAAACTCGGATGACTTCTCTTGTTTCAATCTCGGATCCCGCAGCGCAGTTTCAACAATCGGGCGACGGATGCAATCTAATCACCCAAACAAGATGGGCACAGCACAAAGACGTTTTGCGACTTTCCGGCTTTTCTCACAGAGTAAACAAAACCGTAGACTGAATTCACAAACAAATAACGTAAACGAAACGTGCCAACGAGAATCCTCTTGCTCGGACGGATAGCAAACGACTCCCCGCTAGCAACAGCCTGTCCAATTCGCAATGGAAAATTCTCTCTCTCTCCAAATCTCCCAAGCCGATTTGGACGAGAGAGAAAACTTCCCAAGCCATTCTTCTGTTTCCCTTTTATCTTTATTCGGGAATGCTTTGAGAAAACCTCAATCAGCATTGAAGTGTGTCGCCATGGCCAACATTCAGTGTTGCCAGTTAGCATGAAAATATTTTTAGCTAGTAAAATTTTTATTTCAGGGAAAATTTTATTTCAAAATTTGCATTTTTATTTCTTGAGGATTTTGTTTATAGCTAAAATCGTAACAAACTTCCACTAGACAGCAATATATTCCTGTCAGTAAAATTTTGCACTGAACTTATGAAGTGCAGACGCTTACGTTACCTGTATGTCACTCGCTAACCTATTTAAGTGGACGCCATTTTGTATCAGTACAGCATATATCACTTAATACTCAGATTCTTTAGGCTGTCGGATATGATGCTTGGGACCTAGTTGCTTTGCACGGTAGCTTTACATGAACGGCTCCAATTCAACTATCATACTATCTACATCCCAGTAAACCCTTGCATGGCCTTCGATTAGTGCTGATCTGGTTCCGAGCACTTGCTTCCATAAGGATAACAGATAACCAGACCAAAAAGGTGACTACACAGAGTAACGGATATGGCGGCTCTGATTGGGGGACCCAATAAAACTGGAGCAATATCAACTAAAAAAGATAAAAATTCAAAATAAAAAGTTAAAATATTAGTAGAACCAACAGTTCTTGCCACAATATTGCAAAAGAACTGGTAGCTTAAGGCGTGGTGAGCCCAACTATGAACATCATCACGAATGCTTTCAGCACTTTTATATCTTGTCGAAAACCCTGGAAAGGCGAGCCCCCAGTATACTGGTGGTCAACTGAAATTACTGAAAAGTGAAGGGAATGTCACAAGCTGCGGCATGAGGTTAAATGGGCAGTGGAACCGTGACAAGGCATGCCGCCTAGGAACAGCATATAAGTTAGCTAGGAGATGCCTTCATAGATTGATTAACACGGGCAAGACTCACTGATGGCAGAATTCAGTAGACAATGTAAACAAAGATCCGTTGAGCCATGGCTAGAAATGAGTTAAGCGGCAGCTTGATGCCCTACGGACGCCTTGCATATATGATGCGGAAAAGATGGACGGGATAGTGCAGACACTTTTTCCCGCCCATTCCATCCATTTTGACGCTGTCCACGATAAAACAGCAATTGAGCATCGACTCTTCACACAATCGTAACTGGAAGAGGCCTTCCACTGAAAGCAAGGAAAGCTCAAGCTCCATACGGTGTTCCAGCTGAGGTGTTGCAATTTTTCTATTACCATTTTTCACCGCTTGCCTATGGGACGAAGTTTTCCTGGTACGATGGAAAGTAGCGAGGCTCGTCTTGATCAGCAAGGGGAAGAAAATTTCAGATCGCTGTCTGCAAACATCCGCCCATTGTACATGCTAAATACAGCTGGCAAAGTGCTAGGAAAACTCATCAAGGGAAGACTCACTGATGCAATCCATGCTACTGGGGACCTATCTCCTCGGTAGTATCTCTTTAGAGCAGGATGCTTCAACATTGATTCAATTGCAGAGGTGGTAAGTGTGGTCCAAAAAGCAGAGGTATATATCCGCACCAACCGAAGGACCGCTCTGTTGGTAACAATGTTAAAACGCCTTCAACTCTGGCAGTTGGTGAATATTTGGGATGTGCCGGGAAACCCTTTTCAGGTTGTTTTATATCTGATGTGGCTCCTAAGCGACTACCAGAAGCACCAAATCCTGTTTACATTACAACGTAGGTTAAACAAAAGATGGAAGTTAAATCGAGTATTGCCCGGGGATCTATCCTTGATAAAGACCTGTGGAATGTATCATGATGGGCTACTGAGACTAAAGATGCCAAATGAGTCGCGCTTGACCAGCTTTGCAGATGATGTTGTGGCTCTAGTCGCTAACAACAAGCGCAACTTAGGCTAGCTATGAAACGCACCGAATGGGAGACTGAATGATTGCTTGTGGGTTCAGTCTAGTACAAGAGAAAACCAAAGTGATCATTTTGACAAAAAGAGAGTCCCAGAGTAAGAACGATCAGTATTGGAGACATAACAATTGAATTGACTCGATAATGAGTCTCACTGCCCAAATTAGGACAACGGCTGAGAAGGCTGCTTCAGACAAATCGGCTCTAAATCCTGTTATGGCCAATGTGAAAGGACTCAACTCATCAGGAAGATGCCTCTTGAAATGTGTTGCAGAGTCAGTGCTACTGCATGAAGCAGAAATATTGAGCGACGCTCTCAGAAAGGGGATCTACCGGAAACGCTTGGCACAGGTTCACCTTCATAGTGGACAGTCTTTGATTCGGTGGTGAGGGTTATTGTAGGTGTGATACTCATTTCTCTTCTTGCTAGAGAGCACCACGCTTCTACCTGGGTCAAAACGAGGACGCGTGGAAGCTGGTTGGTTGTGGTGAGAACAGCTCTGACTCATCGATTGGCAGCAGTCTTGGGTAGATTGCATGAAGGGAAGCTTTACTACACGTGAAACCATTGCTAATCGAAGGCATGTGGAGGTTGACTTCTATCTGACCCAGGTTTTTAGCAAGCATGGATGTTTTCATTCTTACCTGCACAAAACTGCTAAGTTTCGGTCCTCCGACTGTCGATTTTGAGCAGGAGGGAAAAACAATGCTCGCCACAAATTTTTTGCGTGCAAAAATGGGACAGAATGTAACAGGACCTCTACGGGGAGGCGAAAGAGTTCTACCAAGATATCATAGCAGCGGTGATGTTTCGATTGGTTGAAAAATGAAACCATGTAGCATATTATGTTCAAAGGGACTCACAGCAGCTGGGACGTCAGAGCTGTGGGATCGCTTGTTTAGCATTTCCTCCCTCCCCGCCGACTAGAAGAGGGTTCCCCGAGCTTGAAGGCATTTCACTGCATAGTAAAACGAAGCTTAGCCTGAAGTTATGTGTCAAACGTTTCCAGGCTAGATTCTCAAGTTGGTAGGGGAGATGTCTAGTTGGTGGGCCAGTCGCTTGTCAGCATGGGAGCTCCGAACTCAGTACGTAAATGCTATTCGCCGCTAAACCGCAGATTCTCAAAGACATTTAAATATCCGTTGTAAATTAGCTTTTAAGTAGTAAACTTTATATAAATACATGAGTGTTTGAAAAAACGTTTCAGTAGCACGGCACTGAAGAAGGAAATAGCTTGATTTCGAAACACGCGTCTGCCCGGTTCATAAAATAAATATTGGCTTTTCAAAGTAAAAACTATCGTTTTAAATAAAAAATATATCTAATAAAATTAATTTAAAATAATTCAGTAATGAAAAATACTGTTATCAAGGAAAATTGCGGAACGTCTTAAATACTCGCAGCAAATGTATCATAAAGAATACTTTCAGCAATCATTCGTAATTACTGCTTACAGTTCTAATTTACAATTATTATTTGCGTTACCAAATACCCGAAACAGCAGAGCGTACACTTAGTTAACGTTACACAAAATTTAGTAACTTTTTCTTCTAATTGTTTTACGATAAAAATGACCTTTATGTCAATATTCCATGGAAATGTTAAGATTTTTATACCATAAGTCACAACGTACTGTTGCGTCATTGTTTATCCCAGAGATTTTTCTATTTTCAAACATTTCAATAACGACAAAGCAAATTGCAGTTAAATGTTTATAGTTTCGATTAAACGAACCCTTTTGATAGTCTTGACACATTTTCTCACTTTTCATTTTATCTTATTTATTCCACCGGATCTGTGAAAGTACAACACTAATATTTTCTTCGACGATGTGTTAATATGTCAATATCATTTAGAAAACCATATTTTATATTTGAAATTTTGTACAAGAAATGTATAAAAAGCACTTTTGAGCACTATTTATGATACACAATACACAAAAAAAAAATCGCAATATGTAATATGCTACTTTACATATGGAAATGCACAATAAATCTATATTAACGTTTCACAATCAATAATTTGACATCCTTTTTAAGATTTCCACCGTAAATTGATAGCTTAATGATATTTTGTAATAAATTGCTAACTTTTGCACATATTCCAATTAACTCCCCACTTAGTGAAGCAAAGAAACCTTCGTAGCAAACAAATTTCCCAGACTAATTCACTTAAGTTCTTCTTGGAAAAACTTGAAGTTCAGGTGCACCAAAAGTAATATTAACATAATAAGTCGACTTGTTATTTCTCTTGTTCAAGTACATCCAGTGAATTAGTTCATTAGTTCCAGAACTTTTCAAATTAAATAATCCTGGGGAGAGAGCCTTACCATGGTGCGAAAACTTATCCAACACTGCAATCCTCTTGAACTTTCCTGGTTATGGATAAAATTTGTTAGACTGATCCCATGGTCTGTTTTGTAACCCGGAAACAAATATGTGACAATTTTCAACAAAGCCTCAGGACCTACAGACATGCTTCTTGTTGGGAGAATGTTTTTTCTAGACTTTTCCGTTAATGCGATAATCATCAAATCAGTGTTTATACGACACATGATTACATAATGCATCCCCTCATTCACATTGAGATTGCATGCACACTACAACCACATCCTTTTAAAATTAATTAAATTAAGTTCATTAAAACGATTTTCCTTTGAGTGTGACACATCCATTTGATGTGCGTTTGAGTCTATCAAATGCGACAGATTCACTGTGCTGGAGAATGGATGAGAGCATGGAACGTGTTTGGTATGCACAGTCGAGTTGTTGATATCGCAACTTTATTAGGGCAACTTGTCATTCATCTGGGAAAGGGTTGCCGAATCAAAGATTTTAGTATATGATACATAAAATTTTGATTACATTTAATCTTATGCCAAGATAAATTCAGTATAGTCTCTTCTTCGTAGCCCTACAGCCCCTTTCGGGCCTTCACTTAGAGATAGTTAGAGTATCTCATTGTCATGATCTAATGTATCGGCATTCCACAAGGTGCTATGATCATTATCAACGCTTTGGCCATGTGTAACTCCACCCAGCTGCGATACGTTCTGATTTTTTAAACCAGCACTTATCATAACTGAACAGGCTTATAGTCCGTCCGAAGAACCACTCGAACTAAATCTCGTTGACGCCAACGAAACATGAACCAGACTCCTTCGGCTTACGGGCTTAGTGCTCTAACCACTAAGCCACGTGGACTACAACATTCAGTATAGTACACTACACAAAAAATATCTAGAAAGATCGACCATGTTTAACCCCAAAAAGGTAGGTCTGACAAATAATGAGATGGCTAAGATAATACAGCTTTCCAATTTTGATTGTCAAAAGTCTATGTAATGATGACCTACCCTTTTAACAATGAGGACATCGAGCAGCAAAATGCTTCGAAAAGGGCCCTGAAAATCCGTTAGAGCCAGCTGTAGATTAAATAAAAGTGGCAATCAAGAGTGGGGCAGAATTAACGATGAGTTATGTATCTCAGTGTAAAAGACACCACTGCTTCGACATTGAATTCAAGATGCTCTAGACAAGGAATATACGAACATTGAGTTGTGCGATGATTAATGTCGTTTTTAGGGTTTTGTACAAAAATACAAAATCCTATTAAAATCTGTACCTGTATCCGTCTGTCTGTATGTCACCGCAGTTTTTCTCGGAAACCATAGAAGCTACAGCCATAAAACTTCGTGGAAAGTTCGGAAGTTATGACTTCTAGAAAGTTTTGGGGTGAAAACAAATGTTCACAGAGTTTTAAGAGGGTCCCCTATATAGAGGAGTGGCCTTCCAAAAAAAATGTTTCGCCAAAGGTAGTCAAGTGGGGTATCATATGAGAGGTCCCAATAAAACCTTTTCAAAAAAAGGGTTTAAAATTACGTTTTCAGTATCAGGGGAGACAGGAGAAGGGGGTATGCACGAGATCTAGGCATACTCTCTCTTTCCCCCCGCGATTGGAAACCTTTCATCCAAAAAATCTGAAAAGAATCATGAGTATATACCTTTATGAGAACTATGATACGTTAGAAGTTGAAATTCACTCAATTTTGTTGGTAATAGAATGATTTATCAATTTTACACTTTCTTGAATAAAATTGTAAGGGTGCCTTCAAATTCAATAAAGTTTAATGTTTAAATGTTAATTTACAAGTTTAACCACTACTGAAAATTTCAGCAAGATCGAATAGTATTTAACAGAGTTATGGGGGCTTAAACGATACACGGCTATGGCACAATATGCACTTCCAATCTATTTAGACACTATGGGTTTACTAGGATTTGCATGAATGTTTCAGGAATTATACTTATGATGAAAATCTTTGAGAATTTGTTCGACGGTTGACATTCGTAACCGTACAACAAAATGGCGGCAGTTTTTAATGAGAATATTGCATAAAATTGAACTATTTTCACAAACTTCAACATTTAAGGCACATGTTATTAATAATTGATTGAATTTAACAGTTAAAAATAATTGGTGAAAAAATTATGAAGGTAGATCCAATAACTTAATGGTCAAAATTCGTTCAACTTTGCTAATAATAGTAGAATCTGTAATTTAAATATTTTCGCCAGTAAACTGAGTGAGGATGATTAAATTGAATAAAAGAAAATATTAGGTGTCCTTTAAAAGGTCCTTGTAATCTATAAGTTTTAATAGAATGTAGAGAAATTATTGCCGTTTTCTGCGATTTTCTACCATTACATAATTCAAGTACGGTTTTTCTACTACATGGGCTTGCCATCAAAAGACACACTACACTTTTGGTTGTATTGTCTCTAGATATATAATATAACAAAAAGACATTTAAGATTCAGCTTAGTCAATAATTTCAGCAATTAGCAACAAAATGTTGGCCAGTTAAAATAGAGTAGCACTGGTTTTTCTTTTAAGACAAAAATTGTTCATTGTACATGTCATTAAAGTTTTTCTTGAATTAATTCATTCTATACCCGTATGTCTGATACGTATGTTAAGTATAAAACCTTTCTGACACGAGGGTAATTCTGTCCACCCAACGTGTTTTATGTTTTTCAGAGTAAAGTTATTTATATTGACAACAAACATTAATCAATGATATTTTGTCCATTTTATTGGATAACCACGTTCGAAGAAGCCTTGGTTTTTAGAAGCAAAGAACTAGTCCAACTCATTTTTAACAGCCTGATCGGAATCGAAAGTTTTACCATTCAGTTGGTTTTGAAGGGACCGAAACAAAAGATATCCTGATGGTGCTAAATCAGGGCTATAAAGTGCATCAGTTTCCAATTGAGCCCCATTAATTTTTGACACGTTATCAAAGAGTTGTGAAGTCTGACGTTACCATGATGAAATATCACGCCTCTGCAATTGGCTGGTTCAGGACGTTTTTTTCTTGATTTCTTCATTCAATATCGATAGCTGACAATAGACATTCGAATCAATAGTTTGGTTTCTTGGAAGCCCTAAAAGTAGAATATACCCTGGTAGTTCCATCTTACAGAGATCATAATCTTCTTTTGGTGAATATAAGGTTTAGATGTCAATTGTGGGGGCTCATCTTGCTTGTTCCATGATCATTTTTGAACTAAATTATCGTAAGCAATCAATTTTTTACCATCCGTTAGAATTCTTTTTATAAACAGGTTATTTTGGATACAATTCATGAGTCGCATATTTTAATACGTTAGGTGAGATGGATTTCCTTTGATTCATTAGGAACTAACACATCCAGTTTGCTCACGCAAATGAGCTATTGTAAGTGCAAGTAAACAGTTAAGTTTAATATGTCGAGCTTCTTTGTTATCTTGTGAGTTGACATACGCTTTTGATTAACGCCTTTATTTTGTCGTCGCCAGTAGTGTTTGGACGACCAGTACCAAAGCGAGCAAATCAACGCTGACACTGCCAATCAGTAAGGCTGTCCCCACTAGAAACTTTACATAATTTCTTTCGAGTTTGCATCGCATTTTTGCCCTTTCGGAAGTAAAACAATGAAATAGGCCGATAATTCTCTCTTTGATTGTCCATTTTCAAGTTTATTTTTACCAACTTGTTGTTTGCTAATGGCGCTTAGTTTTTGACTGAAGAAAGTTGAAAGTCTAGTATTTAAAATAATCGATAATAATGTAAGCCACGCAATTAATACTACATGAAATATGTAGTGCACGACATATAATATGCAGAAATGACATGAATTATCTAACAACCCAATATTTGCTTGGCTATTTATATACATATATGACATCTTAGTCCACAAAAAAAAACAGTTCCAATTAAAAATAAAATGGAAGCTACAAAAACAATGACATATATACGTCCAATAAAAACATTTTGAGAATTTAAGAAGAGAGCCAATAAGACGTGAGGCCTTGGAAAGGACTATCAAAACCTGGAGACCTCATCTTAGTTTTTCGTTAAAAATGACACCCAAATTTTTAATATGAACACCATTATCCAGCACTTCACTGAAAATAGTACATGGACATGACAAGGGTAATTTTCATCAGAATAAGTCCATTCATTGCATTTAGAGATATTTGACAGAAGAGAGTTAGAATCATGCCATAGACTTAAAATAAAAAGATCATTTCGCAATAAAAAAAAGTCTTCAATTTGGACAACTACCCTAATTATTTTTAAGGGTTTAAAATAAACAGGACGGAGATTAAGATATAAAGAGACTACTTAAACAACAGCAGAAAAAGTAAAGGATCAAGAGCTGAGCCTTGTGGAATACCAGAACTAGAATAAAAGAAAAACGGAGACCAGGAGGTAGTACATAGGAACAAGACGAGCGAATCAGGAAATTGTCATTAGTAATTGTTTTATGATCCACAGAATGATAAGCTTTCGGAAAAGCAATATATATCAGATCGATTTATCTTTGCTTATTAAATGTAGAGGTGACTATATTGCTAAAATTCAAATGGCTAGACATGATTGATCCTTTTTGGATGAATCCATGGTGCTTTTTGGTCGTACAGGGATGGATTACGTGTAGATTCTATTACGCAACACACGTTCAAGGATCTTACAAAAGCATCTGATGATAGAAATAGGTCAGAAATATAACTGAACTCACCTGGCTTCAAGATAAGTACAACAAATGCAGGCGAGAAGGGCATGAGCTTTGCTACGATTAAAAATAAGACTGATCCCCGAAAATGAAGTCATATTTTATAGTAAGAAGTTTTTTGGCACATTTTGCTTTATTTTGACTCCATCTGGTGGAAAACAGGCACAGAAGAAGTCGAGAATACAGAACTATACTCATGACAGAAGGGTTCCGTGCTTAACCTACAATATACAGATATGTAGAATGATCTTACAATAACTAGCAAAGTCCCTCTCAGTACTGATAAGGGAATTTTAAGATCTATTTTGAAAAGATCTCATTGAGACCTTTCCAAGGATACCCTACTCGATTGTCAATGGCAAAAAAATTTTTGAGGGGTAATCTCCCTATGTGGGGAGCCACCTTTTCAAAACTCACTGACAAATTTTCTCACCCTACGATTTTCAAGAAGTCACTATTTCCGACCTTTCCACAAAGTTTCATTACTGCAGCTTTTATAGGCTCAGAGAAAAATTGCTGTGAAACGCAGACAGCTGGATGGACGGACGACAGACACAGGTCGTGACTTCAGTAGGGTTTTGTATTTAAGTACAAAGCCCTAACAAGGTACTCTCCGCAATAGGTAAGTTTCTGGACAGAAATTCAAAGGAACCAATTCATAGACCTGTGTTGTTGCTTGAAAATATATGACGGTAACCTTTCGTCCAATCTTACAGAAAGGCTTTACAAATGTCTCACCTAAAGAACATGTTTGGCTGACATATTCATTGTGTCCTTTTCACGAACAGATATTTATTTTTATTCATTTTTAAGTACATGTAACATGTCGCTACAATGAATTCCAGCTGGGTCCCGTGCCACATTTCTTAGCCCCCTAGCTTGCACGCTCAAATTATCCGTTAGGTCTTCTTGTATTGCAGCTAGCATTAATATGCACTTTTTAATTCATTATCATATTTCAGCACCAATTACTTCAAAAATTACAGAGTGAAGATGGTACTCTTGATATTCGTAAAATAAAAACTAATTTTCATTAACTCTATCTTTTACCGCTTGCAAAAAATAATTTTATTTTAACCTTTTTTAGTGATTCATAGCACACAGCAAATACATCCAGAAGTTATACTTAGCATTCGGCCCAAATCAACCATATTATTTGGGGAACTACCACTTTACATACTTTGCTTGCTTTGCTTTCATTTACAATATGTTTCCAAATGGACCGCGAAATCTCAGCGACTTCAATGTGAGCAAATTTTTCAAGGAGTCTCTTCTTGATCAATGTACTCTGTGACCCAAAAGAGGTTGATTTTTATTCCATGTACAATTTCCTCTATCTAAAGCAGTTTGAAATTTATTTTAAGCAAGGGCTTACTAGCTTAGCGCTCTCCCTATCTCCTTCCGTCCGTTTATCTGTCTGCCTGTGGATTAACTATAGTTTTCTCAAAATCTCTTAAACTTTATTGAAAGGTCCTAAATGGTAGCTCCTCAAAAGCTTTGGTCTTAGCAAAATTTCCATATATATTTAAGGCAGGCATTTCAGTTCTGCAGAAGAAACGCTAGTCGACAGGAGTTTTTCTGAGGGCCAATATTCCTTGGTGTGTACTGCCTCCATGTAGCCGAGGAAATGGAGGGTTCCGTAAGGCTCAAAGCTCCTCCCAAACTGACATTATGTTTTGGATTTAGTTCATTTGCACGGTAGCACCGAGGTGACACTCAGCAATTGGCTCCAAAGTATCATACAATCTCCGTTCCGGGAAAAGCATGGCAGACTTTGAAGTACGTTCATACCGTTGAGTTGGTGATGCAGGTTCAGTTGGGATGGACTCCAGATTGGTGATAGTCTGGCACTGAGCATGTGTCCTCAAAAGGGCTTATGTCAACCTTCACATGGCATCCCTGCTTTGCAAGGCTAGCCATGGCACCAAAAAGGTGAATACAGACATGAACGCAGATGGCGTCTCCGATGGAGAACCCAATCAACCTAAACCTGACTTCCCTTAAAATGACAACAACGTCAACAACAAAAACGATAACTGCCTCAAGGACAATAACACCGCCAACAACAATGTTGAAATGACAACAACTTTGAAATGACAACAATGACTAAGATAACAAAGCTGGACGAAAAATGCACCAGTGAATGAAACGCACCAGACAATCTTTACAACCGAAAATTCTTGCGGCATTTAGGTATAGAAAAAGAAAGCAATGCGAGCCCTGAGGCGTCCCTTATGAAGAAAAGATACAACAGAGCAGCCGGTACCAGAAATCCAAGAGAGAACTAAGGGGATTGAAGGCCCCAAAGCTGCTCCCACCAATACCAAAGGAATCAAGGTGCAGAATTTAAACTTTTGCATTCTTCTGTCATAGAACACGCTGGACTATATCTAGTTTGTTTCATGACAGATCAATACGAGTGGGAAAGGGGAAAGGCTACAGAAGTCATGGAAGCAAGTCAAAGTCATCTACTGTGTACAAAACAACATAAGCAATCAGGTTAAAAATGAAGTCCTGGACTCAGAAGGACTAATAGCTCAAATCATTGCTGACGCAGGTAGCATAAGTCAGAAATAAAGCATAATACTAAAGTCCAACACTTATTACAAGCAAAACACTCACCCAATATAAGGGTATCAGGATAAAAGACGAGAAACCAAACGAAAGTACAGAGAGAAGGTTCCATGCAGTGGTTATCAAAGGTAGTCAAAAAATTTCTCTCCCTAGATGCGTTCTAAACAAGAATGAACCAGGGATAGAGAGAAACATGTAATGATTGTTCATTTCGTTCGCCCAGTCGAGATTTACTGAATGAAGTCCAAGCCGACCTCTCTTCAGTTATAGAGGTGAAGTCTTGGAATATATCAACGGACTGTACCCAACAGGTTGACACGTCCAGACACCCTTATTCTACAGCAAGGGGGCTGCTGGTAGGTTAGGTATTTTGTAGAGGAATCTCAGTTACAGGTCTTCTGCGAGGGGACTTAGTCCGAATGTAAATTTAACAGCCACCAATTCAAGTGCCAAATTAAAACTCGCCATATTAATTTCCAACAAATCGATTTTTCTTTTCTTTACTCCAATCCATTTTCATCTCTTTCCGACCGTACGTCCAGTCCGAAATAGAGAAACAAGAGAGAAACAACATCAATCAAAACCACGCATTCCCGATTATTCACCGGCGTGGTGTCAGAAATAAACTACTTGAATCCAAAACCAAATCAATCTACTCTAACTAAAGACGCAAAGTCAAACTACGGCACCACATACTGAATCACGTTATCGAACCAACCAGTCCCGGATCACTAAAATCCTTCCCCGTAAGTTGGATGCTCACTTTCCACCTTTTTTTCCTTCTGAAAAAGAATGACTACTTACTGAAAAGGAAGAAGTCTAGTTTCGTTTAGCAATTCATTTAATTTTCAAATTAATCCTATTCAGATAAAAGAATGTGCTTCACAAACTCTTTAAATATATTTCGAGCATAGAAAACTATGGAATTTAGAAATAAATTTTGGAGGAAAAAAGAATCTAAAGAACCTGCTTTTCTTAGTTCCTATTGGTATCATTTAAATTCTTTATGGCTTATTGTTTTATCATTGATTTATTGGATATTTTCTAATGAATGGTTTTTATGATTGTTCGACCCTTAATATTGATATTGCCGATTGAAGAATACGTTCATACAAGTTCACATATTGCATAGAAACATAATTTCATGAAATTTCCAGGTATAGATACTTTGTATGTTATATAATTTTAAGATGTGCGCGTATGCGCAGATATAGATTGGTAGTATATATCATCTTTAGCGTTGATAAATGTGGAAAAAAATAAAAAAAATATATACTAGACGATATTGCATTTTATGCTTTTACAATGTCGAGATTATGGTGCAAAAAATAACGTCTCTTTTCTCAGTCCCGCCTCTTTTCTCCAAATCATTTAGGTTAGTTAATGCGATTCAAAAAATAACATGTGCAGAAGCTTGTATTTGAAAGAGATAATCTCATTTTTATTTAGTCCACGGTTCTTATGATTCTTCTTTAAAATACAACTAAAATGAATTTCAGTTGGTTTATTTTTAGGTAGAGTTCCTATCTAACGGTATAGGAGGAGTGTTATACTACTAAGCAAGGTATTGCAACTTACTCATGGCTAATGGAGCATTAGGAAATAAATTAATAAAAGATTTGTTACTTTTCTTAACATATCTAAGAACAATTTTTACCTTTATGTTATAGTTCTAACCTAATTCGTTTTCGATACTACTTCCACTCAAATGGTATTAACATCATAGGATTGTTTGTCTTAATAATGGTATTGTTATCATAAAAATAACAAAAATGAAATAAAGTATGATAATACTGAGAAAGAAATACGATCATGCATGAATCAACTTACTTTGATTGAAGAAATCATTGAATTGAAACAAAAATAGTTTTTAAGCATCATAAAAAATACGTTCTTCTCTCTACCACATGTTAAAAACTGATTTCAGCATACATTGAGTCGCTTTTCTGAATCGTATTTTATGTGGGTTGAAAGAAAAAAAATACTTGTATTTTTCACAATTCTGCTTTGTCTCATGGTAGCATTCCAATTTTATTAGTGAAGTTCCTGTAAGTCAATTCAATTTTCGACATGATACAACATTTCAGGCGTAGAATCTCTTTCCTCGTAAATTAATCAGCTTTGGCAAAAAAAAGGCACTGAATTCATTTGAGACTGCAGTTAATTCATGATTTCTGCAACTAATGGCGGCTATCCATATCCAAATAGTGCAGTTCCAAGAATGCAGTGTTTTCTTAAGTGTGAATAATTTCATTAAACACGAATATATTTAAATCAAACTGAATTCACTTTTCGCACTCGGTATTTCATTCCCGGCATCAAGAGACAATGTTTCCATGCTCCTGGCTTCACGCTCACCGAAAAGATTTCCTTGAAATTATCCTAATCAAACTTGAACGAAGAAATCAAATTGAAGTTGGATACACGCAGAACTATGCGACACCATAAATGAACTATACCTAACATTAAATCATTTTACTTGGCATTGAAAAGGATGGTCAAAACGTGAGTAAATATAAGCCTACTATAAACTTTGCTCGCACTAACTATCAAATATATAATAAACAAGAGCTGACACTTGGGCGCAACACTACCTAAAAACACTTGCCGTCTCGTGGCGGTTCCTGGTTCGAGATCTGTCATCTTGCACTTGCCAACTTCCGGCTGAGGCTGCCATAGTGATAATTGCCAAATCCCTCTCCAGACCAAGCGCCAAATTATCACATGCTGAAAAATAAATAGTGGCCCGAATCCTGCGTGAAGCATTTTTTGTTAAATCAAACGATGGAAGTACCGAAACGGCAGAGGTACCGCGTTAAATTAAAGTGGCTGTTAAACTTCACAAAACAGTTTTTCCCGGAGTTGGGACATCTAGTTTTGTTACGAGGAAGTTGAGTCAAAACTAGCTGTGAAGAACTAGGCGTTCTGATTGACCCAAAGATGAGTTTCTCTGAGCAAATCAGAGTAATAGTGGATAAGGCTGCAGTGGGTGTATCTGCACTCAATCGAATGATGACCCATATAAGCAGGCCTAACTCATCAAGAAGGTGACTCTGATAAGTGCCGTAGAGTCTGTGCTATAAGGGGGGGCGTTCTCAGAAAAAAAGCTGTACCGAACACGGCTGTTACAGTTGCACCAGCGAGGAACGCTGAAGATAGCTTCTTCATGTCAGACATTCTCTGATTCGGTGATGCTGCTCGTTGCAAGCATTATAACCATCGCTCTCTTTGCGATGGAGCGCTGTAAAATACACTTGCATAGACACGAAGACAACGCTGACTCAGTGGTTGGCAAAAATCCTGGGCAAACGATACGAAGGGAAAATAGATCACACACTTCATCCCTGACCTGAGGCAATGGCCTAATCGTAGTCAGAAGGAGACTGACTTATATCTGATCAAAGTCTTCAGCAAGCAGGGGTATTTTTAGTCTTACCTACCTGCACAAACTTAGCAAATTACTGTCTGAATTTCGGTCGCAGGTCTTCTGCCAGCAGACTTAGTCCAAAATACAAGTATCAGGCACCGATTCCAATGCCCGATTTAAAACACGTCTATCAACTTCCAAAAATTCAAAGCTACTCTACTTTACTTTATTTCAATTTTATCTTAAGTTCTGTCCAAAAGAGAGAAACCCGTATAAGACAAACTCCATCAAAATCATTAGTCCCCAAATAATCACTGACGCGGTGCCCAAAATAAACTACTCAAATCCAAAACCGAATAAATCTACTCTAACTAAAAATACAAAACCAAACTTCGACAACACATTTGACAACAACAAGAAATCGACCATTCACGGATTATCTTAGTCCTACCCCATCGGTGGTATACTCACTTTCGCCGTCGCTTCCCTCTTAAAAAGAACCGGTTCACTGGAAAGGCAAGATTGGCTTGGATGAACAATTCTTTATATTTATTCAATGTGATATACGAACATAGGATAAAAACTAAAAAAACTAACTTTTTTAAACTAACCAATTTAGAATGTTTCTGTTTGCAAGGGCCCTTAGCCTTTTTTCAATAAATGCATCTTAAAAATGTTTTGAAATTTATAATCTAATCAAATACCACTTTAATAAAGTGCAAATGGCATCCTTAGGAATTATGGCAAAACTAAAAACGATAAATCTTAGCAACATAGAAGCATAATATTGGAAATATACTTGGAAAGGTAAGTCTATATTGAATATTAATATTACGGGAAGAGCCCTAACCGTTATTACCCATGATATAAAGGGGTTTCCAATAAGAGGTGTTATTTTGAATAGCACAGTATTTCGGTAGATGTCACTTTTGAAGCTGTCATTTTTTGACATTTGACAAGTAGAAACTACGTTATTAATAAAAATGGAACGATACATGCTTCAACAATGCACTGAAATTACTAAAATTCCCTATAAAAATGGTGCTAATTTGGCAGAGACGATTCATAAAACTCGAACATTTTTGGGTCGTCGTGAAGCTCCTTGTCGGACTGCAATACAGAAATCGGTGGAAAAATTCAACAACAACTCAGTGATGTGAAAAATACCCATGCACGTCACTCAAAGGGGTTTTAACGCTCATAAAGTTCAATTAACACAAGAACTCAAGCCGGTCGATCATCAACAACGTCGTTTTTTTGCTGATTGGGTTCTTGAAATGCATCGAAGAATCATCTTGAGTGATGAGGCCCGTTTCCACCTCGGTGGTTTCGTCAACAAGCAAAATTGTCGCATCTGGGGCTCGGAAAACCCAGGAGTTATTGTTGAAAAGCCTCTCTATCCTCAACGTGTGACTGTTTGGTGCGGTTTATGGTCCGGCTGAGTCATTGGACCTTCCTTTTCGAAAATGAGGCTGGAGCAACAGTTACAGTGAATGGATTACGATATCGAGAGATGATTAATGATTTATAGCCGGAATTGGATGGTTTTGATCTTGACAACGTTTACCTTCAACAAGACGGCGCTACGTGCCACACAAGCAGCGAAACAATTGATATTTTACGAGAAAAGTTTCCGAACCGTGTTATCTCTCGAAGAGGTGATCACAATTGGCCAGCGAGACCTTGTGATTTAACACATTGCGACTTCTTGCTTTGGGACCACGTGAAAGAGAAGGTCTACGCCAACAGCCTAGCGTCGATTCAAGATCTCAAAGATGGAATTCGTAAGGCTATCGAGGACATAGGGCAGCCACTTTGCGATTTGATTATGGAAAATTTCATGAAAAGGATATGGTCTTGTAAGCGTGGTCATGGGGGTTATTTGCCTGATGTTAATTTCTACTATTAACGGTATACCTTTTTCTTTATAATGAAATAAACATCTGTTAATATTAAAATAACACCTATTATTGGAAACCCCTGTAATTAACATACTTAATCTTATTTTCGTCAGCTATTTGTATTCAAGTGTTGTTTTGTAAAAATATTTAATTTAATTTTAATGTAGTTTTGGTGAAATGGCTTGTTTATTTAAAATTATTTTATTGCTAGCACAGATTTTGATGAGTCTTTGTGGTTATTGTTATTGTAGTTTTTTTTTTTATTTTGTGGCAGAAGAGCTTATGGTGTTGATCTTTGTTTTAGTGTGAAGTAGTTTCAATGCAAAATGGTTTATTGAATTTACATTCAAACTAGACAGCTCTACGCATGTATCATCATTTTTATTCGTTATTTAAAATAAACTACATAGAAAGTACCTCATGGAACCAAATTTTACCCGAGTTTCATGGAAAACAATTGACAAACGCCACTACCCGCATTCGTATCAAACAATTTTCATTACTTAATTAACGATATGTCTTCTCAATTCAACTTATATTTTTACTTTGTGCCAATTCACTTAAGTTCTGATCCTTCAGAAGTGTTCGGTCTAATAGCGAAATGTTGGGCAATCATTTTAAAAAACACAATTAATGGGATACATTCCACTACTAACTTTTAATTTCCGACATTTGTAAAGGCGGCAGCACTCCTGCCGATACATTAAGGTTTGCCGGGCTCAGCTGCGCACTTTTGAGCAATCCTGTCCTTCAATGTGTCGAAAACTTTTCTTATCAATTTATCCGCTCGATCTTTTCCTGACCCCCAATTGGCGCTATCACCCTCCACTTCTTGTTTTCTCACGTACAAAACGTGAAACTTAAAACTTCTTTTCGCCTGAGCCTTAGTAAATTCTTCAAGAACTACCGTTTTAGAGCTAGCTTCCTACCCTGCTGTAATGCCTTCACTCAGGTTAAAATGATTCCACTGGGACTGTTTTTTATGCGTTGATATTTAAAAGAAATCATTAATTGGCGTGAAAAGACATTTTAATTTATGATTAATTATAGTAAAATCAATTTCAAAGAAAATACATGAAAATAAAATCAGTAAACAATAACTGTATTAAGCTATGGGTGTGACACATAGACCCTAACCCAAGCATCCGCAAATATATTGAATCCTTTTGAGCGACGGGTCCTGAGACGAATAATCCGAGCGAAGCTAGACGGGGACCAATGGCGAACTCGATGCAACCATGAGTTGTATAAAATTTTTGACGAACCGGAGGTCTCAACGATTGTAAGGCTGCGGAAGCTACAATGGGCTGAACACATAAATCGTATGGACGAACAACGGATACCCAAAAAGGTATTCGTTGGAAGAACTGAAGGCCCGAGACCAGTGGGGAAACCGAGGAAACGCTGGTCTGACTCGGTCGACGAAGACAGTTCATCGCTGGTCGGATTTCGAAATTGGAGGACGCGGTCAATGAACCGAGACAGTTGGATGCGCTTTTTGCAGGAAGGCCCGAGAGGGGCTGTAGTGCTACGAAGAAGAAGAAACAAAAACTTATAAATAAACAAGCTGGGTAGACAGACCTATGTTCATGTCAGAAGGGTTTTGTACTCAACTTACAAAATGCAGTAACCAGCATCAAATAAAATCAAAAAACATGTCAAAGACGATTTTATTGGAGAAAATGTGAAATTCGAGAATCATACTATTATTAACAAAGTTGAAAGAATTTTGACTTGTGAGGTATTTGTTATAGTTATACCCATAAATATCTCCCTTGATAATTTTTTCAGATTTTTTTAGGTCAAGGGGTCCATTCGCGAGGGAGGAAACATATTTTTCATGTTTCCCCCCCCCCCCCCTGTGCCTACACTGAAGCAAAAACGGTCAGTTTAAGAACTGTTTTGAAAAGCTCTCATAGAGAACTTTCAGTTGATACTCATATCGGCTACCTTTCATGAAATTTTTTTCAGGGGCCTTTCCTCTGTACTGTAATCATCGATTCATGGCATATCTTTTCGAATCCTAGAATGGTTACAAAGCCCTTTTGCTCGGAGATCTTTCCTGCCTCTTCGACTTGTTTCAATCATATGTACTCATTTCCATGATACCTATAATTCCTGCAGTTTTCATGAAAATCCTAGCAAAGCTGTAGTGTCTAAGTCGGTAAAAAGCGCATATGGCTCCATAGCCATTTGTTTCCATAGTAATACAGGGCATATTGTTCCATAGTAATACAGGAAAATTCAAATCGCTATAACTTCGTCAGATACTATTCGATCTTTATGAAGAAAAGATCAATCTTATAAATAGTCATCTGTTTGCTAAATTTTATTGAATTTAAGGGTACCGTTTAGATTTTATTCAAGAAAACATAAAATCGATAAATCATACTATTACTAACAAAGTTGAGTGAATTTCGACTTCTCATGTATTTGTTGTTGTTGTACTCATGAAGGCCTACATTCATGATTTTTTTCAGATTTTTCGGATGGAAGGTGTCCAATCGCGAGGGGGGGTACGCGAAAAGTTCGTACATTTCCCCTTCCCCTGCCCCCCTCGGTACTGATAAGGCAATTTGAGGACTTGTTTTGAAAAGATCTCATTGAGATCTTTCCAATGACACCCTACTCGACTACCAATGGTGAAAATTTTTTTTAGGGGTCACCTCCGTATATGGGGAGACCCCCCCCCCCCCCCCCCCCTAAACGCCTCTGAAAAATTTTTCCACCCTGAACTTTGAAGAAGTCACCACTTCTGACCTTTCCACAAAGTTTCATGGCTGTAGCCTCTATAGTTTCGGAGAAAAAGTGCTGTGACATACAGACGGACGGACAGACGGACACAGGTCGTGATTGCAATAGGGTTTTGTATTTTAGTACAAAACCCTAAAAAATAATAAACACTGATCAGGAAAATATAAAAATATAACGCAATGGTGGAAACGAGCTCCGGATCCGTCTTTTATTAATCCAATCCCTGGCTGGTCATGAACTGAGAGAATAAAAGGAAATATTCTATAAAGTCCGACTCAAAAACAATGAAACATCGCAGCAACACTGTTTCATAAATTTATCTCGTCTGTTTTGCACATCAAAGCAATGATAGCGTCGCGATGGTCGTCGTGGCGTCATCATGTTGTAATCGCGAACTAGAATCAAAAGCAACTTTCTGTGCCGTTCGCGCCATCAACAACACAACAAGAGTAACAGCAGGACACGCAGGATATACCATCAGCAACCACCCTCCTCAACAGTATTATAAACTGGAGCGGTGCACTGTGGCATGCCACGCCATTTATGCGAGTTAAATGAATTTCTCAGAGTTTGTTGAATTTTGTGTGAATGGCACACTTTGTTTAGCCTCTTGTTGACTAGTGTGCGTTTAATTGAGTATCCGGGGCTTTCCATTTGCCTTTGAGGTTTCCAGTGACATAATCTGCTGCTAATGCTCATCTCGACCGAGCAGAAAACCTTTTCATGTTAATGTTTCAAGTTTACAACCGTTTTTCCTCAGCGAATACCACTGTTGTTATATGCGCGTCATCCATCATCAAATGGATGCGTTTTTATAACGTTCACTGTGCATAAAACATACTCTGAATGGGATTTGTGAATACCAGGGAGAATTATCTTACTTTGTTCAGAACGTCGTCCTTTCATGATGTTATGCTGAGCTTAATTAATTCAGTAAAGATTTCAAAGTTGAAGATTCGTTTTCAGGGTGCAATCCAAACTGTTTGTCAGTTAATTAAATTTGGCTTTTGTAAGTTTACTTCTGCTAGCGGAATAAAATTACTTTTTAACATATGAGTTTTTTTGATACACAGACGCAAATTCCACGACTGTAGACGTAGTAACCTTTCTGAAATTAGTTTCCAAAGAGCATATAATCAACGATTTTTTGAGGTCAAAAACGTTTAACATATATGTACGTACAGACGTGTTTTTAACAGCTCCTGTGACTAGCTATAAAAATTAAACAATTTTTTAAAGCGTCAGTAAAATTTATTTTTAAATCGGAAAAACTATCCCACAGTTGAATCATTCGAAGAATTTATCGGATATCTGAATCATACTTGTGAAGAGGTTTTGAAAAACAGGAAAAGCAGAAGTTTTTTTCTACCGGTAGTATAAAGAAGCACGATGGCTTCCCATTGATGAGCAACGTGGGACCAGGAACATCAAATACAATCATCGACAAATTAATGAAAAGCAAAATTAAACATGATAATTTTGATCATGGAAAGTGGAAACAAATGCGATCACGTGACAAAGTAGAAAAAATCGAGAAAGAAAACGATGAATTGAAAGTTCCAATACAATTTTTCGAAGAAATTGTTCGAAAATCATCAAACGGTTAAAATTCCAAAACGATAACATGACCGAAAAAAGCCTAAGAGCATAACAAGAGTGAAAAATGAGGCCACGGAAAGAGCACAAGATGTCAGGAAATCAGTAGTACCAGATGCAAAGAAGTCAGCAATACAAGATACCGACTACATACTAAGCACAGGAGGAGATAACGACAGTGCCAATTACTAAGCTGTACTTTCTGAGATTGATACCGAAATAGATTGTGGAGAGTATATAGTTAATATCTTTCAAATGTTTAAGGTAGAAGCACCAGTCGGCAAATTTATTACTGCAAAAAAATTTTGCAACAAGAATATCAACTGACAATTTTGTTTGGTACAAATTTCAAACGATAGCAATCCAGGTGCCCTTCAACTGATAGGTTTCTTAAACTTTAGAGTTGTGAGGTGAGACCGTCTTCAAATTAAACGAGGTGAATCAATGTCATAAGTGTCAATGATTTGGCCATTCGGCTGCTGATTGTGCCACACACTATCGGTTCAGTAAATGTAAAAATGTTGATGCTCCTGGTGAATAAAAATTGGCCCAGGTGGAGGCAAAAGAAAAATTGTATTGTGTAGACTGCAGTGTATTTGGTCATTCGGCGTCATATTCAGAATATCCCCAATATCAACATGCAAAAGTTAAATTCTCTCTAAAACAAATACATGTACACAATAGTTTAATATCAAGCCCAGCATACCACTTGCATCAAGCCCAGCATATCACAAGCAGACAATAATGTAAATAAAGTAAATAATGTTAGAAATGTAAAAGGCAATAATGAGCTGCTTCCCAAAGTTTACCATTTGGCTTGAATCTCTTTTATGAAGAATTCCTCAGCAAGATCAAAAAGTAAATTGCGTATTTTAAATTTTGGGTAAATATACTTCAAAATAATTTGGCATCCAGCCCATGGATAGCCTCCATCTCATCTCGATCAACGTCAACTCTATTGTTACTCTACATTGACGTGACTACCTCCTGGAATTCATCGTCAAGCAAAAGCCTAATACTATGCTTCTCACTGAAAGGCACCTCAACTCATGGCACTTAATGATATTTAGGGATTTTGATAGGGTAAACCATGATGGAGAGTTGAAACTGGGATATTGTTTAGAAGACTTTATTGTTTCCAAGGAATTTATAAAGACGAATCCAAAAATTTTGAATTTCTTGAAGTGTCCGTTATCGAAATTTCACTACAAGGTTGGGATAACTTCTTCGTTATATTTGCCTATGCAACTGGTCAAAATGTTCTCGGATTCAAAGAGTACCTCAATTCCTTGTTTGAAATACTCAAATTGAACAGGCTGTATACTTATTATATTCTTGATTGTAATCTCAATGCCCGGCCAAAATCATGGATAAACGCCAACAACAATCCAGGAAGTGTATCCCTGAAATCGTTGTGTCGTTATGCACTTGTTCTATTTAATGATCCAACATTTCGACTCCACTGAAAAAGTCTCTTATACGTTGCGAAAGCCATTGCCATTTATCCAACTCGAGCCAACAGTGTTGTCCTGGTTCCATGACAAGAAAATACTAAGTGCGTTTTTGTTAACGCTTCAACTTTTTCGGTTTTGGTCCACGAGTGATATTTAATTTCCCAGATACCCACCGGCTAGCAAATTCTGGCACCCTCTATCTGTCATCTAAAGACGTGTCCAATGGAGGACTGAAAGTCCCATACGGATTGTAATCGGAAGTTATTTAGGATAAAAGACAAATTATATCTTACATGAATTAATAAAATCAGAATAGAGCAAGGAAAATATGAGGTGTGTGATACATTTGAATGGTGTATCCGGTTTTTAAGAGAAGAGATGAAACCAATTATAGTAAATATATTGTTACATGTACAAATAATTACATGTACAAATAATTCTGCGAGCTACTGTCGCAATTGGTTTCATCATCATTAAGAACGTCAACAAATGAATTTACTCGAACCCACGAGAACCTAACAAGCATAATCAACATCTGCAAGTGACGTCACTCCATTCATTAATTTGTTCGAACCTACCAGGTACCTCTCGGTAGAACTTTCGCCAATGTGCGAGAAATGGGTGAATAGGTAGAGACCCTATATAAAGGCGAGCTGAATGAATGGGGGGATTCAATCATTCATTCGACCGCGAGAAGAACTGCGATTGTGTGTGGGAAGCGATATTCTTCGAGTAGTAGAAAAGTGTGTTTCGTAATAGTGAAGTAATTTAGAAGACAATTGCGATAATAAATTTATGGACAAGTGTTAGATAATTTCAATAGTGACAATTAAAATTAGTGAAAGTGTTAACTGATTATTGTGCATCTTATTTAATTGAATAAACTCTTTTAACTTAAATTAAAAGACATTGCGTTTTCACTTTCCCGGAACGTTAAAATTATAGGCCGCGAACCAATAACACGCGACAGTGGTGTCAAGAAGTGCGAAAGAAAAATTTTGAAAGTGAATATTTGAACATTTTTATAGTGCACAATAGGAAAATTTAAAGAAACATTAAAAATGCCACGAAGCTTAAACTTAAAACTTAATGAATTGACCATATCGGAGCTTAAGGAAGAGTTGGAACAGCGAAACCTGGCTACGCAAGGTACAAAGGCCACACTGATTGCACACTTGCGTGACGCAATTGAATCGGAAGGCGCGTATCTGGATTCGGGTGAGCCCTCAGATGCAGAAGAAGGCGCAGAAGGTGGTGAAGCAGAAACAAAAAAACCAAAGGAACCAGAAAATGCGCTGATGCAAATGTTAATGCTGATGCAGCAAGAGCAGCGACAACAGTCATCCAATTTAACTGCGAAGCTCAATGAACAGTCATCCAATTTAACTGCGAAGCTCAATGAACAGTCGTCCAATCTAACCACGAAGCTAGATGAGCAATCAGCGAAGTTAAATGAACAATCAGCGAAGCTTAATGAACAATCAGCGAAGCTTAATGAACAATCAGTGAAGCTGGATCAACAAGCGATCGAAATCGAGGCAGATTTTCAAAAACAGTCCACCGAAATAAAAGCGGAGCTCAGTAGTCTTAACAAGCAAATTAAAGGCGTCGAGGAAAAGGTTGACCAGGTCGAAGAAAAGGTTTACCAGGTCGAGGAAAAGGTCAGCCAGGTCGAAGAAAGAATGAACCATGAGATGGAAAAAGTGAAAAAAGAATTGGAAGCTGCGAAGGCAGTAGCAACCACTTCACCAGCCCCGCTTATAACCGCAGCGCAAAGCATATCCAGAAATGTGCAAGCACCAATATTCGACGGGCAAACGGTCTGGACTATTTACAAAACCCAGTTCGAAGCAGCCGCTCGCATAAATCACTGGAATGAGCAGAAACGAGCAACTGCATTGATTCTTGCTCTAAGAGGCCCAGCTGCTGAGCTGCTGCAGACGATCCCCGTTGAATTGCACTCAAACCCGAATGCTATAATGAATGCGCTCGACATGCGTTATGGAGACGATCATCTGAAGCAGATTTATCGGTCACAGCTAAGGCATCGAGCGCAAAAGTCTGATGAAACCCTACAGCAGCTAGCCCAAGACATTGAGCGACTGGCACTTTTGGCTTATCCAGCCTACGACCCAGAACATCGAGATGATGCAGCGACAGAAGCATTCATCAGCGCACTAAAGGACCCGGAATTGCAACAAGCCGTGCGTTTAGCTCAAAAGCAAACGGTTAAGGACGCACTGGCTTATAGTCTGAACTTTGAGGCAGCGAAAAATGTGACTCGTACCACTGCCCGGGTTCGTGAGGTAGTGACAGACGAGTGCAGGTGTGATCGCGTGGAAATTGAGCGAGATCCGCATGTAAATGGTGCGCCTAGATGCTGGAATTGCGGAGAGAAGGGGCACCTGCAAAGAGACTGCAAGAAGCGAAGAAAACCGAGCTATTGTCCCGGGTGTGCAGCTAGGAGGAGATCCAGACCGAGTCAGGAGCCCAGAATGGAAGCCCTTCAAACAGAGGGGTCGGGAAACATGTAAGAGCCAACTTCGTGGGGCAGAGGTAGGCTAGGAGGATCGACGTCCCCAGCACCACCATCATCGTGTCCAGACTACATCGTGGAGAAGCGGACTTATGCCTTCCGGGTCAAGTTGACGGAGAACACTGCACCATAACAATCGACACTGGTGCAACCCGATCGATTATCCGACCAGACCTAGTTAGACAGCAACAACTTCACAAGGGCAGAATTTTCTCACTACGGACAGCTACGGGAGAAACTGCACCTGTTCATGGAGAGGTCAACCTCCAGATACAGTTGGGAGACCTTGTGTTCCGACATAATTTTCTGGTCGCGAACATTATGGATGACTGCATTCTCGGAATGGATTTTCTGCGACCACATGGAATTACGTTGGATTTGGGCAAACGTGTATTGAAATGGCAGAATGTAGAAGTACTGATGGAGGATCCCAGCGTCCAAATTCACAAGATGAATGTAGTGGTATATACTGACACTGATGTACCGAATTCTTCCGAAAGCATTGTATGGGCCAAGCTTGATGGTGATTCTGGAGACCACCGATCTTATCTGATAGAGCCAACGAAGACGTCCGCATTACGCAGTTTGATTGTAGGACGATGCCTTGTAAGGTCTTTAAGGAACGGATATGTGCCGGTTAGAGTCCTTAACACCGCAGACTCAACCACGAGTATCAAAGCGGGAGAAGTCATCGGCAGCTGCCAGCCTGTTTCCACCATCACCTCTTTGGAAGCTACTCACGACCATCATTGGAAAAGGAAGCAAGACACAGACAAAGCCCGGGAATCCACGTCTGCAATATTGAAGCAGGTCAAATTGCCAGTGCAGCTATTCAAACGAGCCTCTCGTCTCGTCACCAAGTACAGTGACATCTTCTCAACAAGCCCGGATGACCAAGGCCGAACGAGTATGGTAACTCACGTCATAGATACACAGGGAGCCAAGCCGATTCGACAAGCACCGAGACGTCTCCCTATAGCCAAACAAGGAGAAGTGAGCGCGCTGATCTCGGACATGGAAAAACAAGGCGTTATTGAACCTTCTGTCAGTCCACGGGCCGCGCCTGTAGTTCTAGTCAAGAAAAGGGATGGTAGCACTTGCTTTTGTGTCGACTATAGGCAGCTTAACGACGTCACTAAGAAAGATAGTTACCCACTCCCACGCATCGATGACATCATGGACACTTTAGCCGACGCAAAATGGTTTTCTACACTCGATCTCAAGAGTGGCTACTGGCAGGTAGAAATTGACAAGAAGGGCCGAGAGAAGACCGCATTTTCAGTTGGGACCGGATTGTGGCAATTTGTTGTGATGCCGTTTGGGCTTTGCAATGCTCCAGCCATTTTCGAACGCTTGATGGAATATGTGCTACGTGGTCTAACCTGGAAAACCTGCTTGGTATACCTAGATGACATCATCGTCATCGGTAGAACGTTCGAAGAGCATGTGCGGAACTTAGAAGAGGTTTTCTCCCGATTACGACTGGCAAATTTGAAACTTAGTCCCGAGAAGTGTACTCTTTTCGCAGATGAAGTAAAATACCTGGGACACGTCGTATTAGCAGAAGGGGTCAAAACAGACCCTGAGAAAATCGAAGCCGTGAAAAGCTGGCCAACACCAAACAACAAGCGCCAACTACGAAGTTTTCTGGGTCTGGCGACCTACTATCGAAGATTCGTCAAAGACTTTGCCAAAATAGCTAAGTGTCTCCATCAGCTAACCGAGAAAAATCGTCCGTATGTCTGGAATGAACAATGCCAGACAGCCTTTGAGACCCTGAAGGAAAAGCTGTGTGAATCACCCGTGCTGGCGTATCCGAAACCCGGAAAAATGTTTGTAGTTGACACCGATGCAAGCAACGGCGGTATTGGAGCTGTACTCTCCCAGCAGATCAATGGCGAAGAAAGAGTCCTCTCTTATTACAGTCGAGTTCTCTCAAAAAGTGAGAGGAATTACTGCGTGACCAGGAAGAAGCTATTGGCTATAATAGAGGCCACCAAGCAGTTCCACAAGTATCTATATGGCCAGAAATTTGTTCTTCGAACGGACCATGCATCACTGAGATGGTTGCTCAACTTCAAAAACCCCGAGGGGCAAGTTGCGAGATGGATCGAAAGATTGCAGTCATACGACTACGAAATTGTTCATCGGAAGGGCGGAGTTCATGGAAATGCTGACGCCCTATCCCGCCGTCCATGTCCAGCTAACTGCAAGCATTGCCGACGGATTGAGGAAAAGGAACCGCTCGTTGATCTGCGATTGATAACGGCGGAATTCGATGAAGGTTGGTCATCGGAGGAGATTCGAAACGCCCAGTTAGCCGATGAAGACATCGGACCATTGCTCGTATGGAAGGAGACGACTGGGCGACCTGAGTGGAAAGACGTTTCAATGCATGGCGCAACCCTGAAAAGCTATTGGGCACAATGGAACTCCCTTCAGGTGGAGGGTGGCGTACTCAAGCGGAAATGGGAAACGGCGGATAGTAGCTCCTATAGGATGCAAACTATACTTCCCAAAAGCCGAATCCACGATGTGGTTAAGGAAATGCATGAAGGATCCTCGGGAGGCCACCTTGGTGTTAACAAAACCTTAGCGAAATTGCGGGAACGGTTCTACTGGCTCCACGCTCAAGAAGACGTAGAAGACTGGTGTCGCAGATGCAGGGAACAAATGCAAACCTATAACGTAGGCGTGCCATTCGAAAGGATTGCTGTCGACATCGCAGGACCCTTTCCTGAATCCGATTGGGAAAATCGATATACGCTGGTTGTAGCCGATTATTTCAGCAAGTGGCCCGAGGTCTACCCCATTCCCAACCAGGAAGCAACTACCGTAGCTGAACAGCTAGTGTTAAATTGGGTCAGTATGTACGGCGTACCTTGCGAATTACATTTGGATCAAGGCCGAAACTTTGAGTCACTAGTTTTTGGCGAAACGTGCGAGCTGCTCGGAATACGGAAAACGAGGACAACACCGCTGCATCCCCAATCCGATGGAATGGTCGAACGTTTCAACGGCACGCTCAATAAACACCTTGCCAAGATGGTTGACGAGAACCAAAGGGACTGGGACCGACATATCCCACTATTTTTGATGGCGTACAGAGCTGCCGAACATGCATCGACGGGCCAAGCCCCAGCCAAAGTCATTTTTGGAAAGACTATTCGTCTGCCAGCCGATATAAAGTTCGGAACACCCCCTGAGAAACCCCAAACGGTCTCGGAGTACGCAAGTGATCTAAGACAACGGTTGAACCAGATACATCGGACAGTGCGAAAACACCTCGAATCGGCTACTGACCGCATGAAGACCAGGTATGATCTAAAGGCTAATTCTACTGGCTTCCAGCAAGATGACTTGGTGTGGCTTTATAACCCGCAACGGCGAAAGGGTAGGTCTCCAAAGTTGCAGCATAATTGGGAGGGACCATACCGAGTTACAAAGCGAATCAACGACGTCGTATACCGAATACAGGAACATCGTAAGCCGAGAGCTAAAATGAAAATCGTGCATCTGGACCGTCTTGCCCCATATTACACCCAGGGAGAATTGACTACAAATAGCGACACATCTTTTCGGGGCGAAAAGAACTGAGGTGGGGGCAGTGTTACATGTACAAATAATTACATGTACAAATAATTCTGCGAGCTACTGTCGCAATTGGTTTCATCATCATTAAGAACGTCAACAAATGAATTTACTCGAACCCACGAGAACCTAACAAGCATGATCAACATCTGCAAGTGACGTCACTCCATTCATTAATTTGCTCGAACCTACCAGGTACCTCTCGGTAGAACTTTCGCCAATGTGCGAGAAATGGGTGAATAGGTAGAGACCCTATATAAAGGCGAGCTGAATGAATGGGGGGATTCAATCATTCATTCGACCGCGAGAAGAACTGCGATTGTGTGTGGGAAGCGATATTCTTCGAGTAGTAGAAAAGTGTGTTTCGTAATAGTGAAGTAATTTAGAAGACAATTGCGATAATAAATTTATGGACAAGTGTTAGATAATTTTAATAGTGACAATTAAAATTAGTGAAAGTGTTAACTGATTATTGTGCATCTTATTTAATTGAATAAACTCTTTTACTTAAATTAAAAGACATTGCGTTTTCACTTTCCCGGAACGTTAAAATTATAGGCCGCGAACCAATAACACGCGACAATATGTAGAAATACACTGTAAGTGTATTTTATAGGAGACTTATTATTTTGATTTAAACATGAAATTAAAATTAATATGATAAACAAATGCAGAAAAGCTACAATTGCATAAATTATTAAAAACTAGTTTGAAAATGTGTACTATATGCTTAAAAATGTTATCAAACATTGAACTTTAGGCCGAATCAAGAGAAATAAAGAAAATATATATTTACAGGCAATGCACTAAGTTTTGAATGATTGCATTGGCGATAAAAAGTTAAAATTCTTCTTTTTTTCGTAGCGCTGCAGCTTCACTCGGGCCTTCGCTTTCTGCAACGAATGCCTCCTTTTGCCTCGGTTTATTGACCGCGCACTCCAATTTTGGAAGCCGAGTAGCAATAAACTGTCTTCATCAACCAAGTCAGTTTTCTTGATGTCAGTTTTCACTGCGAATACTTTTTTGGATATCCGTTGTTTGTCCATACAATTCACGTGGCCAGTCCTTTGCAGCTTGCGCAGTCTCACAATCGATGAAACCTCAGCTTGGTCAAAAATTTCATACAGCTTATAGTTGTATCGAATTCCCCATTGGCCTCTATCAAGCTTCGCTCCAATTATATACCTCACGACCAGTCTTTCAAAGACGTTCAACATAATTGCCCTACTAGTTTTACTTCGCTGTCAAGCTGCAGGAAAAGTTCTTTGGCGGTTGTTAACGACCGTTACGAATGTTGATGGAATCCACATATGCTATCACTTGGTTTCACTTTTATTTACAGGTAGCTTTCTTATGACATATTCCAGTGTTATGTTGAATCACAATAGCGTCAGCTTGTTTCCCGTTTTAGCAAAATATTTATGTCAAAGGCATCGGTGAGTTGATCATTGATACAGACTTGAGAAGTTGTTGACGTCATTATCATTTTCGTAAGATAGGCTAATTCAGCTGGGTCACTAAAGCCGAGCATAATTTGGCAAGGTACGTCACGATCAATACTGTCATATGCTTGCTCAACTTCAGCAAAGATTTGGTGTATATCTATGTTGAACCCCAAGAGTTTCTCAAGGGCCTGACTGTGAACAATTGCTCTATCATTAATATACCTGCTCGAAAGCCACCTTGATATTGCTGGCATATGGTCTCATTTTATTCTCTCAGATCTTTGAAAATATTTTATACGCCGTATAAAGCAGTGATATGCCTCTATAACTTTCACACTGTACCTTGTAACCGTTTTGTTTATAGGGAATATAATTTATAGGTTCTCTTCATCTGCCATTTGTTCTTGTAGCCAAATGTAATGGGTGACTTTATGGTTAGCATTTGGAACACCGCTTCCACCATATTTAATGAACTCCACTTGAATCTTATTTATCCTTGGTGTTTTATTTTTCTAGAGTTGGTGGAGTCAATGAAAGCTCTAATAATATCTCTTGGCTTGTGGAAATATGATACCCATCTTCCTTTAATTCTATTTTTAATCCGCGATGATGTCATCATGGCAGAGCATGGTTTTGGTCTGATCACATCATTCTAGGTTTTTCACTACTTTGTATGCTTGTATTTTGTTGTTGCTCAAAGTTGAAAGATGAAATTACAGAAACGATATACTCAAACAAAGTCGCAACTGTACGTTTTACATTCAATACAAGCCGAAAATAGGAAAACAAAAAACAAAATAGTTGCATGGTCAATTATTTTATTTATTTTATATCTGCACACCAGTTATCTTTTCTATTGAAAAGCCATCGGGTCTTGCTTTGTTGTATGAGCAGATGCGTTTCGACTCCTTTGAGTCCAACTCCATCGACTTATCAAGAAAAAAATATTTTTAACAAGAAACTAAAAGTTATTCATGAATAATAACAATACTTTGTATTTAAACAAAAACACCTGAATTGTTAAATTGATAGCTCTTGGTCCTCTTCTTTCTATCTCTTGAGCCATAATGGGTATGAGACCCACAACTTTGTTGAGGTACTTTCTTTTACCCAATCTTTGGGCTGTAGTTCTCTCAGTGTTATAGAGGGTCGCATACGGACTCGTGCCATCAGGACCTTACTTCTGACTGAAAGAGGTGCATGCCCCACCTCTTGTTGGGCACCACAACTTCCCTCGTCAAAAACGAGGTTGCCCGCCTAATCACGTAGAATAAGTGGGAAAACTAACTTTAGTTCTCTGCTCTCCATTTTATTTTAATATTTTTTTCTTTTTCTCGTAGAGGTGCTACAGACTCCTTAATTTGCGTATGCAGCACTTTTTCAGTGGGATTCGGTAGGCTAGAGGAAAGAACCTGCTTTATAACACTGGAGACGCTAGCCAGCCACCACATGCACAAGTCCCTAGACCAGTTTATATTCAGTTGAGCACCAGTTTTTGGCTTGTTGAGACAGCACGATATCGCCGCCGTCTTTCGTGGAACATGTTTAGGGTTTTGTAAAATAATTTTACAAAACCCTACTAAAATCACGTCCTGTCTGCCCGTCTGTCCGTCCGTCCCTCCGTGTGTCACAGCACTTTTTCTTGCAAACTACTTAAGCTAGAAACATCAAATTTTGTATGTGGGTGTAAAGTGATGCTCTCTTTAAAGTTCAACTACAAAAATTTTTTATAAGGTACTTAATGGGGGCCTCCCCACGTAGGGGAGTGGCCCCCGAAAAAAAAATTCATCTAAGGTAGCCGATATGGGTATCAAATGAAAAGTCCTGATGAGAACTTTTCAAATAGGTCTTAATTTGAAACTTTTTGTATCGAGGGGCGCACAGGGAGGGGAAATACACGAACAATTTGTGTCCCCCCCTCCCTCGCGATTCGACACCTGTGATCCGAAAAAACGGAAAAAAAATCTGGTGGTAGGTGTTTATAAGTACAACAACAACAAATACCTTGGAGGCCGAAATTTGCTCAACGTTGTTAATAATAGTATGGTCTCCGAATTCCTCATGTTCCTCAATAAAATCGTATATATGCCCTGAAACTAAACGAAATTCAATATTTAAGTAGTTCGATATTTAAGTAGTTCAATATTTAAGCAGATGCTTAAACTTTGTAGGTTTGATGAAAATCGAATGATAGACACGGAAGTTACAGCCAATTGAAAGTTCTCCAATTACAACAACAATAACACATGATTTTGATATTTTATGGACTTTCTATCGAATCAGTCACTGCAGTTTTGATTTGATCTTCTTGAAATCATCAAATAAGATCAATAACATTAATATTTTTTGGAATTTATGATTTGAGCGATTTTTGTTTGTTTGCAACAAAATGGCGATCGTTGAAAATAGAAAAACAATGAATTTACTTTTAAACGTGCACATCTCTTTGACGTATTTCTTGACTTTATTCGTTGCTGGTGACTGCATTTCTGAGAAGTTGGGTACAAAATCCTTCTTACATGAACGTAGGTCTGTCTACCCAACTTGTTTTTTGTGGTAGGGAGGTAAATGGCCATTTACGCACAGAGTATGGGACTTTCATGTTCGCAAGAAGTGATTGGTCTACCCACTAAACGCCTCCCCTGTCAATATGAGAACATATCCTGGAACCGTTTGACACATTACTTCAGGCCAGGTCTCGTTTTATTACGCCGTGATGCGCTTTCAAGCACCGGTTGCTTTGAGTCCCTTATATCTTTTAGGACTGTCCGAACAATAATGTACCAGCTGGTTCCATTTGCGAACTGATTCGAGCATCCCCGCGACAAGATTACCAGGAGTGAGCCCTCCCGTCTCCCTCTAGAGGTCCTCTCGCAGCCTGTCCCATTTTCTGCACGCAAAAAATGTGTGGCAGGCATTGTCTTCCTCTCCTTTGTGGAATTTTTCACCTTTGCTAAAATCACTGCAAGTGTATATAAGTATAGCATACTCAAACGGGAGGAAAATGATTCGAAAGTGATATTTAATGTTGGAAGAATAAATATGCAAGGTGGTGCTGCGAGCGAATACATACAATGTACTCGGATATATTTCCGCTTCTTAACTGCAGTAGTTGCGACCGAGCAAACACTACCTATGTACTTGTACTTCGCCAATGAAAATTAGTCAAAGAAGCACATACGCAAGTAAATAAGCGAGCGGTAAAGTAAACGGAAAAGATTAACCCGCAATGATATTCGATAACCTTTGGGTGTGCTTCGAAGAGAGGTAGGCGGAAAGGAAAACCGAAAGTTGTGGCATAAGCACTTTTTCGCTCAATGTCTCCAGTTTCGCTTTCATCTCAAGAGATCGTGGGAAAGCCAAAGCCAAAGGCTTAAGCGAAAAGCACTCTTTTGCTCAATTTCCCCAGTTTCGAATATTCACCAGCCGAGCAAGCGAGATGAAGCGGGGAGGAAAAACTTTCGTGGAACGAAAGCGCACGTGTTTGGCTACTCAGCACCTTTAAAGAGAATTTAGGTTGAAAGCTCACGAAAGAACAGTATTTAAAGTTCTTGAGCAAAGCATTCGAGTCAGTGTATAGTCAAGTCCAAAAGGGAGCGTGCTGCTACCCATTGTTTAAGTACGACGATTAATTACGCGGTTGAAGTTAAAGACGTAAGTGCTGTTCAGTGTACGACGAAGTGGTAAGGGGTGAGGTGTTGGCTTGAGCCGCGATCCTCCATCGGCATTTTGGCGTTGCACGCCGTGTGGCCACCCCGATCCACAAGGCCGTCTTCTTAGTTCCCTCTACAGGCTGGTGCTCACCTATGAAGTGCGACAGGTTAAGTGAAAAGCGCTTCACTCAATATTGATAGGGGTTTGAAGTAATAAACTAAGCGAAAATGAAATTAATCAATATGGTTGTAAATTATAAACGTTTTAAAAAATGAACAGTGTAATAAAATCAATTCTTTAAAGTTGACTCTTGTCTTTATTGCTCTGGTTTAAATAGACAGATGTTACGGATGTCCAGCTTTCACCCGGAGTCCACACCACGACCACTAAGGAGATCGGGATGCATGTCCTTAACACACCCCAACCCCGCTCGAACGTCGAGGTAACAGTTGACCCATTGTATTTTTGTCTAAACTTTAACACAAATACTTTAATACAAAAGAAAAATGTTATTGTTGTAGAACAAGCAATGTTACTTATCAGTCGAGCTGGAGTAGGGCGTTTAACTTAGGTATGAAGCAAACGGCAGCAACGGATGACGAACGACATCAGAAGGGGGCCGGTCGACCATCCGCCGAAACCAAATGTAATATCAACATCAAAACCGTGACGGGATGCATCGCGCAAACGGAAACATAAACATGCGAGGCTATCGCAGTCGTGTACGAATGCAAAAACTTACCTCAAGGGAATTGTCGGCTCCAACTTACACTTCCCTGACTGTGTCTCTGGTGCGACGCCAAAACGGGGCGACTCCCAAGTTGGTCAATATTCACGATGTAATACAGGCATCACGACCAGGTACACATATCACCTGTACTGCGCTCAAGTCGACCGACATTCGGAAATTGCCAAGCCTTTTCACCAAAATCCTGACACGCAGCTTGTTGTGACGAGCAAACCACACACTCGCAACATATTAGTGATAACGCGGCGAAATGAAGCGGACAAACATTTCTTTCGGGGACACTAGTTCAGGACCAGCGACTGTATGCAGGACGTGCAATTCTTGCGACATTTCCAGGACGGAAACACAATTTAAAGGGCGCAAGCTAATTGATCGGAAATCGCGTTGTATTTGTTTTCCGCTGACAACTACAAAATGTCATTCGGCGATGACATTCTGCGATGTTCTAGTAACCCACATATTGGGACTGCCCAGCTGATCCGAAATAATGGGTAATGCAGACCAACTCACATACAGCAACCATGGGTGCGGAGCTGAGGTAGCGAAGATGGTTGGTAGCCGCGCTACGAACCGCGCCAAAAGCAGAATAGAAGTTCGTCGTACGCATGGGAGGCCAACCACCTCCAATGCAGCGGGCGTCCGTTAAGGCGAGCCAATTTAAAGGGCTGAGGGATAACGGAGGCCCTCTTTGGTGGACTTGGAACCAGCGAGGGAGGATCAAAGTAAAAAAATAATCAAAGTTTGGAAGTTATCACGACGCTCATCATACCGCGGTGCAACACCTGTCGCACCGAAGAACGATTTCGAGTGGAAAAAATAAAACTCATCTGAACGAGAATCCGGCTCCCGAGGTTGGCGCCAGTATCCACAGACGATTGTTTGCTGGGGCCCCAGGATAGGGTTAGTTTAACGTTTAATAGGAAAAAAAAGTACCTTTTTCTTTTTATCATTTTTGGCTCTTACATTTATGTATTAGATTCCTCTAGTGTAAATATAGTGCTTTAATTAACAACAAAAATATAGTTATCAATCGTTAACGGAAAAGAACTTGTATTGTGCGCGGCGCTCAAGCGGTGGGTTCTTCCCTTGTTTTTTTCTTTATTCCTTTCAGACTATCATTTCGATTTCAGGAGGTCGTGGGTGAACAAAAAGGGTGAGTTGGGGGAGGTTTGTCTATGGTGAGAAGAGGAGGTGGAACATTTTATCCCTTTTTAGTGTTTAGTTCTCGTGCGCGTGCTGTCGGATCGTTTACTCGCGGACGATCTTATTTTTATCTCCTTCCACCCTAGGGACAGCGAGTTAGCGCCTGCGCCGTCTCCGACGGAGCGAACCGGGCCCGCAAGGCTGGACAGCGCGTCAACCCTTTAAGTGGAAGGGTAACAAATTGGCGCCCAACGTGGTTTATTAAGGTTAGTCAAGTTAAGTCGTTATAGAAGTGGAAGTTTGTGTGATTCAGTAAGTGATAGTGTTTTTCTAGTGTGAATTTGTGGGGGTGTTTTTCTAGTGTGATTCAGTGAGTGATTGTGTTTTTCTAGGGTGAATTTGCGGGGGTGCGAGTGTTGGTGAGATTGTGAATTTGCGGGGGTGTGTTGCGATAAAAGTGCGAGTGTTGGTGAGATTGTGAATTTGCGGGGGTGTGTTGCGATAAAAGTGCGAGTGTTGGTGAGATTGTGAATTTGTGGGGGTGCAAGTGTTGGTGAGATTGTGAATTTGCGGGGGTGTATTGCGATAAAAGTGCGAGTGTTGGTGTGAGGGGAAGTGCGAAGGCTAAATTTGAATTTGCGGGTTGTTTGGGAGTGAGTGTTTTTTTTTTGGGTCTGACTGTTGCATGAGTGATTGGAATTGAGGTTGAGTGGTGGTGATATACATACACCATATAGTGAGTGAGGAGGGTGTTGAGTATTGGGGGAGTAGAGGGAATGAATGATTGCGGATTGAATGTGTCGTTAGTGGTGAATTGTGTGTAATTGACTTCTTTTAGTGTAAAAATAAACAATTTGAACCGGAGGATAATTTTTTTTTCCCTCGCTAGTGTTAATATAGTGGTACTTGAAGGTGAAAATAGTAGCGGAATATATATATATATATATATATATATATATATATATATATATATATATATATATATATATATATATATAGGTATATAAAATAAGTAATACGTAAATTTAAAATAAATTAGAAATAAGTTAAATATGGCAGGGAAGGGAAGGATGCTGATCAATCGTCTGGCCAGCGACGAGCTCCAATATGAATTGGCTATTAGGGGGCTGCCTGCTGGGACAGTGGATGAAATGCGAGCAAAGTTACGGGTGGCGGTACGGGCGGAGAATTTAAAAAACACGAGTATGGTGAATTTCAAAGAGTACCCTTACACACCCGCAGAGGATATCAAGGCGCTGGAGGAAAAATGGGCAGAAGTTAACTCCCTGGTGGAAGGATTCTCGGGTGATAGAGAGTCGGGAGAGTATTGGAAGTTATTTGGCCAAGATCGAGTTTTGCCAGCGAAGGTTGGCGAATATCCAAGCTGAGGATCCCGAGGAGGAAAAGATCATGAACAGGTTGGAAAAAGATTTCATGATGGCGTTAGGGGGTCTGGATGTAACAGCGGGTGGCAACTTGGAGGAGATGGAGGAGGAAACAGTTCCTAGAGGCAGGACATCTACACCGAAAGCGAGGTTAACGGGGGAAAAAACCAGCGCTAAGCCGGGAGGCAGAGTTAACGAGGCACCCTGGCTGAAGGCAGGTCCTCCCGAAAGGATCACGGAGAAGGTAGAAGGGGAGAGTGACACGGGAACGGAGAAACAAGTAGAGGAGCCGAGCGCAATCACTGAGGGGCGGCTACTTGAATCGAAAGGGCTAGCAACTCAGACAGTGGGGGTACATCGGGATGATCTGGGAACAGGCAAGGTTCCAGACGTGTCCAAGTGGGGGATCAAATTCTCCAGCGATTCTCCCGGTTGGGTAAGTGCTTTTCTGGAAAGGGTAGAGGAGCTTCGGTTAACAAAGGGCGTGTCAAAGCCACAGCTGATGAGGATGGCCGCGGAGCTTTTTGATGGTAAAGCCCTGATTTGGTTTCGTTCGGTACGGGAGCGGGTAGCTTCTTGGGATGAACTTTGTCAGGAGCTGCGGACAGAATTTTTACCCCCAAATTACAATAAAAGGCTGTGGGAAGAAATTCGTCAGCGGACGCAAGGAAGGAACGACTCCATCGGAGTTTACGTGGCCATCATGGATGGACTGTTTCGCAGATTGGGAGAACCCTGTTCGGAAGCCAAGAAGCTGGAGATTTTGCTGGATAATATCAGCCCGTTCTACCAGGTGAAATCATCATTAAGAGAGGTGTCATCGGTTGCGCAGTTGGTGCAGTTGGGATGGAAAATGGAGGCTACTAAGGCGGCGGTTGATGCGTTTGCGCCCCCACCCAGCCGTAGGACGTCAAAGCTATTGGAACCAGATTTAGCCTATGAGGAGGTCCCAACAGTGAGTGAAATAGTTCCGGAGGGCAGGGCTGCAGGAGTCAAGTGCTGGAACTGCAACGGTATAGGACACATCTCCCGGGAATGTCGCCAACCACGTAGATGCTTCGGCTGCGGTCGGTCTGGAGCAACAAAATTCACCTGTCCGAATTGCTCTACTCAGCGGGGTCGAGCGCCGGCGCAGGCGGGTCCGTCGGGAAACGAGCACGGTGCTCGTTAGGCGGCGAATTGAGCACCGGAGCCGGGGAGGAGTTGGGGGCCGCGGGTACGAGTTTTTTATTTACACATAGTCGGGGGGACGAACGACCACATTTGGAGGTTTGGATGTTGGGCAAGCGCTTTAAGGGCCTCGTTGACTCGGGTGCGTCCAATACAATTGTCGGGGGAGATGGTTGGTCCGAGATGCGGGAACTGGGGGTGGAGATGATCACTGCGCAGAATCAGGCGGTGAGCCTAGCCGACAACGGTCAGTGCCCGATAGAGGGGAGGGCTTGGGTACCTTTTCGATTGGAGGGCAGGGCGAAGTGGCTGGAGGTATTGGTGGTACCGGCTCTTGCTCACAAAATTATTTGAGGAGTAGATTTTTTGCGGCAGTTTGGGGTCCTTTTGAACCTACGGGATAACAGGTGGGGTTTTGCATGCCATGAGGCGGTGATGTTGGGGGGACGTCTACACAGTAGGTCTGTATTGACTCAGACTGAAGAAGAGGAGTTAGCCCAGTTAATTGGGATAGAGTTCCAAAACATGAGGGAGGGGCTGGGTTGCACTAATCTGGTGGAGCACGTCATCAAGAAGAATGCAGCGCCCATCAAGCAGCGTTATTATCCGGTCTCTCCTACCATGCAGAAGAACATTAATATGGAGTTGGACGAAATGTTGGCGCTAGGCGTAGTGGAGCCCTCTAAGAGCGCATGGTCTTCCCCGATATTAATGGTGAAGAAAAAGGATGGGTCGTACAGATTCTGTGTAGATTTTCGTAAGGTGAATCAAGTTACCGCACGGGATGCGTATCCCCTTCCGTATATTTCCGCCACTTTAGATAAGCTACGGGATGCAAGGTATCTATCCACCTTGGATATTAAATCAGCTTACTGGCAGGTCCCAGTGGTGAAAGAATCACGTCAGTTCACGGCGTTTACCATCCCAGGGCGGGGTCTGTTTCAATTTAGGAGAATGCCGTTTGGTCTGTCGAATGCGCCAGCGACCTGGCAGCGCCTAATTGACAGAGTGTTGGGCCCGGAAATGGAACCTTTCGTGTTCACATACCTCGACGACATTATTATCGTAACACCCACGTTCAGTCAACACCTGGAGATTCTCTCCGAGGTATTCAAGCGCCTGCGGCAAGCTGGACTGAGACTATTGCGGGAAAAATGTCATTTTTGCCGAGCCGAGCTGAAATATCTGGGTTATGTGGTGAACGAGAACGGGTTGAATGTCGACCCTGAGAAAGTCGAGAGCATGTTAAAAATACCACGGCCTCATACGGTGAAGCAGATCCGACAGTTCCTTGGGATGGTATCGTGGTATCGGAGGTTCATCCCGGATCATGCCTCTTTGGTAGCACCCCTAACCGATTTATTGCGCAAGAATAAAAGATTTGACTGGACCACCGAATGTGAGGAAGCCTTCGAACGCTGTAAATTGAAACTGGCCTCAGCACCTATTTTGACGTGTCCTGATTTCAGCATCCCATTCAATGTGCAGACGGATGCCTCAGATGTGGGTGTGGGAGCCGTGTTGAGCCAAACTTTTCCGGAGGGGGAGAAGGTGGTCTGTTATTTGAGCCGCGCTCTGACTAAAGCGGAGCAAAAATATTCAACCACCGAGAGGGAGTGCTTGGCAGTCCTTTGGGCGGTGGAGAAGCTACACCCGTATATCGAGGGTTCGCATTTCCGCGTAATAACGGATCACCACTCTTTGGTTTGGCTCAACAATCTAAAGGACCCTACGGGGAGGTTGGCTCGCTGGGCTCTCCATCTGCAACAGTTCGATTATGAGGTAATGCACCGCAAAGGCAGCGAGCATTTGGTTCCGGATGCATTATCGAGGTCAGTCACTGTGGAAACGGTGTAGGTGGCAAAGAATCAAGGGGATGTTTGGTACGAGCGAATGTAGGCGCGGATACGCACTAACGGAGAGATATACCCCGACTGGAGGATCAAGGACGAAGAGTTGTGGAAGCATGTACCGGGACGATATCCTGCGTTAGAAGGAGCCGACTCGTGGAAAAGGGTTTTGCCCAAGGGTGAAAGGCGGGAAGCCCTCATGCGTTGCCATAACCAACCAACGGCGGGTCATATGGGGATCGACCGAACGATTCATCGGCTGTCGCAGTTCTATTACTGGCCGAAGATGTCCGCTGACGCTCATACATATGTGAACCGATGTAAGGTATGTCAGGCAATCAAGGTGGAAAGGAAGGCTCAGCCTGGTTTTATGGTTTCGCGTGCGGGAGAAGCGACAAGGCCGTGGGAGATGATTTGAGTAGACTTTGTGGGCCCGCTACCTTGATCTACACGCGGACACTGTTATGTTCTGACCGTGCTGGATTATGTGAGTAAGTTTTCTCTACTATTCCCACTACGGAAGGCCACGGCAAGGGAGATCTGCAGGTTATTGGAGGAACATGTATTCCTGCTGTTTGGAGTTCCGAGGTGGTTAGTGTGCGATAACGGTGTCCAATTTCGCGGGAAGGGCCTACAGCAATTAGTCGAGGGGTACGGAACGCGGATTAAGTTTACAGCGCTATACCATCCCCAGGCGAACCCTGCCGAGCGTAGGAATCAAGACATCAAACGCATGTTACGATCCTACGTGTCGGAAAATCATCGGGACTGGGACCGACAATTGGCAAAAATCGCTTGCGCGCTACGAACCTATAGGCACGAAACCATGCGAGTCACTCCTAACTTTTACAATTTTGGCACGGAAATGCGGATTATGTAGGAGCAGGGTGAAGGGCCAGAGTGACCTCAAGAGGAGATGGATCCTGAGCAACGGGCAAGGGAGCTAGAGATACTGCGGACGGAAGTATCGCAGCGTATGCAGGCAGCTGCCGAACAGAACTCTAACCGGTATAACCTCAGGAAGCGGGATATAGGTTACCAAGTAGGGGACCGAGTATGGAGGAGGAATTATACCATCTCCGACGCATCCAAATTCTACTCAGCCAAGTTGGCTCCTGAGTACTTGGGTCCGTTTAGGATATGGAAGAAAGTGTCCGGTTGGACTTACCAGTTACGGGAAGAGAAAGGCAAAGACGCGGGTACCTGGCACGTCAAGGATTTGAAGCCGTTCATCGAATAGCGGGATAAAGCTAAGTCGCTAAACACCAGAGAAAGGGGGAGGAAAGCAGAAATAAAAGGGATATAACGACACAACAGACATGTAATTTCAATTGCAAATGTTTAACTCTAGATTTAAGTATTCGGGAGTAGTTAAGTTGCTCCGCGCCGTCTGAGTTATGTCCGCGTTGTCAGGGCGTGTTGTTCCGATAGCTGCACGTCGCTGGAACCGCTACATGCAGGATACGCGTACTCCATTTGCGTGGGTGTTTTTTCTCTTCCGTCACATAGAGTTTGCGATCTAAAAACGAGTAGCGAGACATTAGAATAATCATAGTTATTTAGACAGTGTAGTTATAAGATAGGGGATTAGGGATGATTGGTGGAGGGATAGTTATTTAGACAGGTAGTTATAAGATAAGGGATTAGGGATGATTGGTGGAGGGATATTTACTTAGACGGGTAGTTATAATATAGAGGATTAGGGATGGTTGGTGGAGGGTAATTACCATACAAGGATATAGGATTAGCACTTGTTAGAAGTAGATAGGTAGTGTCATTGGGGTTGGAGCAGCAATAAGTGGTATGGTTCATATAATGAAAGGGATTATCACATTAATAGCAAAGCTATATATATACCCATACAGTTATACTTAAACGCATAGGTAGAGAGGAGGCATAAATAGAGATAGGGATAAAGCTCGATAAGAAGAAGGGAGTTTTGAATTAGCCACAGATTTGGAACTTTATTAAGACATCAGTGTATATGGGAATAGGTTTGGAAATTGAAGGAAGTTGCGGTTAGCCAGTTACTTTAGAAGTGCAGCCGGTAGCAGTAGGGCATAACGAAGGAGTGAATTTCCAGGGAAATTCACTTGAAGTAGGGGGAATGTAACGGATGTCCAGCTTTCACCCGGAGTCCACACCACGACCACTAAGGAGATCGGAATGCATGTCCTTAACACACCCCAACCCCGCTTGAGCGTCGAGGTAACAGTTGACCCATTGTATTTTTGTCTTAACTTTAACACAAATACTTTAATACAAAAGAAAAATGTTATTGTTGTATAACAAGCACTGTTACTTATCAGTCGAGCTGGAGTAGGGCGTTTAACTTAGGTATGAAGCAAACGGCAGCAACGGATGACGAACGACATCAGAAGGGGGCCGGTCGACCATCACTCTTCCCAACAAGGATAGCCTATGGCAACGCATCTAACGCACGCGCTCCACAAAGGCTATCACCGACTCGGAAGGCGTTTAAGGAGCCCACTCCTGGTCACCGCACCAGATGGATCAACACAACCAGCATCAGGACAGTAAAAAAAAATCAAAGCCGAAATCAAATGTAATATCAACATCAAAACCGTGACGGGATACATCGCGCAAACGGAAACATAAACATGCGAGGCTATCGCAGTCGTGTACGAATGCAAAAACTTACCTCAAGGGAATTGTCGGCTCCAACTTACACTTCCCTGACTGTGTCTCTGGTGCGACGCCAAAACGGGGCGACTCCCAAGTTGGTCAATATTCACGATGTAATACAGGCATCACGACCAGGTACACATATCACCTGTACTGCGCTCAAGTCGACCGACATTCGGAAATTGCCAAGCCTTTTCACCAAAATCCTGACACGCAGCTTGTTATGACGAGCAAACCACACACTCGCAACATATTAGTGATAACGCGGCGAAATGAAGCGGACAAACATTTCTTTCGGGGACACTAGTTCAGGACCAGCGACTGTATGCAGGACGTGCAATTCTTGCGACATTTCCAGGACGGAAACAAAATTTAAAGGGCGTAAGCTAATTGATCGGAAATCGCGTTGTATTTATATTCCGCCGACAACTACAAAATGTCATTCGGCGATGACACTCTGCGATGTTCTAGTGACCCACATATTGGGACTGCCCAGCTGATCCGAAATAATGGGTAATGCAGACCAACTCGCATACAGCAACCATGGGTGCGGAGTTGAGGTAGCGAAGATGGTTGGTAGCCGCGCTACGAACCGCGCCAAAAGCAGAATAGAAGTTCGTCGTACGCATGGGAGGCCAACCACCTCCAATGCAGCGGGCGTCCGTTAAGGCGAGCCAATTTAAAGGGCTGAGGGATAACGGAGGCCCTCTTTGGTGGACTTGGAACGAGCGAGGGAGGATCAAAGTAAAAAAATAATCAAAGTTTGGAAGTTATCACGACGCTCATCATACCGCGGTGCAACACCTGTCGCACGGAAGAACGATTTCGAGTGGAAAAAAATAAAACTCATCTGAACGAGAATCCGGCTCCCGAGGTTGGCGCCAGTATCCACGGACGATTGTTTGCTGGGGCCCCAGGATAGGGTTAGTTTAACGTTTAATAGGAAAAAAAAGTACCTTTTTCTTTTTATCATTTTTGGCTCTTACATTTATGTATTAGATTCCTCTAGTGTAAATATAGTGCTTTAATTAACAACAAAAATATAGTTATCAATCGTTAACGGAAAAGAACTTGTATTGTGCGCGGCGCTCAAGCGGTGGGTTCTTCCCTTGTTTTTTTCTTTATTCCTTTCAGACTATCATTTCGATTTCAGGAGGTCGTGGGTGGACAAAAAGGGTGAGTTGGGGGAGGTTTGTCTATGGTGAGAAGAGGAGGTGGAACATTTATTCCTTTTTAGTGTTTAGTTCTCGTGCGCGTGCTGTCGGATCGTTTACTCGCGGAAGATCTTATTTTTATCTCCCTCCAGCCTAGGGACAGCGAGTTGGCGCCTGCACCGTCTCCGACGGAGCTAACCGGGCCCGCAAGGCTGGACAGCGCGTCAACCCTTTAAGTGGAAGGGTAACACAGAGCAGCAGGTAAGTGGTGTTACAGGGAGTTCTCTCCCCGGGAGCTTTGATGATGTATATAGGATATACATCAAATCGAGCTCCCAGTTCATACCAGCGGTGGGAGCCGATTTTTATCCTTGATGGTTTCATTGAAATTGCATCAATTGCATAGAAAAGTGGGACATAATAATCATACTGATCGAGCAAGATCACAACTAAAATTGGACTTGCCTGTCAATATGTTTCTGTCTATTGAGAAATATCATAACTAAAACTACAATTGGCCATCAGCATGAATCGCGCCGATGTTTTCCTTTTCCCAAAAAAATATTGTGTCGCAAAATCGGTAAAAATGATGTTAGGTGCCATAAACATTTTATACAAATTCCATTAGTAGACTCACTAATGCTGAACAACGCGTTTAACAAATACAAATCAGACTTTACTTTGTCAGAAGGGGAATATCGTTTTTTATCTAATACTTGTTCTGAAACAAAACCTACGAAACGCTGGAATCGTATGCACACTTGAAGCAACAATTATCGTTTCCACTTTACAGATTAACATAGATAATATTTAAAGGTGCATTGCTTAGAATGATTATCAATTTTAAAATTTTCATGAAATCCAATCCAAAGTTATCGAAGCGAAATCCCAAGGACACATTAATTGACGCAAACGCACACGCTTGTGTTGCAATCATTTAATGTATGAAAAGATGTACAATACTTACAGAAATTCATCCGTCATCACTGCAATAGAATAATTTTTTTGCAGTAGTCTAGCATAAAAATCAGAAATTAACATAAATTGTCAAATTAAGGAACTGAGTAAATGTGTTTATAATTTTAGAAAAGCAAGAACGCCAAAAAAGATGAAATCCAAAATTTCAATCATTCATGTTTCGAAGACGATAATAATATACTTCAGGAGAAATTCAACGATATTCAATCCCCGTTACTTAATTCAATTAGTCTAAATCTTGATAAACGAATGCTATTGTTAAGTAACTAGAAAATTTAATTCAACTTTATTAAATATGAGAAGATAAACGCAGTGCTGCCTGTTATCAGTGTGAAAGGCGGCACCTATTTTTTTACTGCTCAGCCTCGTCAGAGTATTTTCCTTTAGTATTAAAGCGTCCAAGTGAAAGAATTCGCCATGAAGGAGTCGAATTTAAATACCGCTTAAAATGCTTTACATAGCACCTAGTCATTTGCCACAATGCTCATCTCTGGTGCTCATCGAAAGTGATGGAATTATAAAAAGATATACTTACCAGTGAAAAAGAGGAGGGTCCTTTCAAATACACTTAAGGTATTTCTAGCTTCAACAAAAAAGTGGAATCCAACTTCTAAAAATTCGGATTGTGACGAAGGCTCAAAAATTATTTTCAAATATCTCAGTCGAAAATTTCGTAAGTCGTTTCTATGCCTGCTCATAGTATGCAAAAGAATTGCAATATTGCCAACTGGTTGGCAAATTGGCACCTGTATGTGTAAGCATCCTTCAGTCTGCCTCCAGCAAACTTTTGCATGGGCACGCGATAAAAGTGAGAGTTTTGTCGTAACCCTCGTTCTAACACAATAGGTTAATTTTACAGCCATCCAGCTAGAAAATTAAAATGAATATTTTTGAGGCCATAAAGCTCCCTAGAAAATGAGTCTTATTTGCTTCTGATGGTAGCGTAAAGGAATAATTTGCAAAGGAATTTTCTAGAGATTAATTTTTATGGATTCGTTGTTGTCTTTCGTTGCCATCATTTGCTCACCGCCTTTCTCGTCTGCGTCTTCGGATGTTGAAAGGAGCTGTGTGCAACGAAGCGTGGTAGAGACTAAGGAACTGATGGTACTAAGGTAAAACTTTTTGTCTATTGTCTTGCCTACAACAGCTTTCAATTCGGATCAGCTCTCAAAATTGTACGCCATGGCTTTGGCCAAACCTTCCATGTATTTTCCTTAGTCTTTTTCCATCTTAACAGAATTTTACTATTTGGCCAGACTTCTTTTGTGAATTTTTATTGCAAATGGGACCGCGTATTAGCTTGAGTTTTATCCTTCAAAGATATCCTTTGCAGGCAGCCACGCAGCAGAAGAGTGCACGGCAAAACGCGCAATGGTAGGGATGAGTCCATTTGGATAGGTGGAAAGAGCAACGAATTTCATGATTATCTGACAAATTATTCATTTTTTGGTCGACGTTTCATTTTGTAAATGATCCGAAAAAGGTAATCTCAGAGTTTAAGTAAACATCTTGTTGTAATTCTCGTGAACTTTTTTGGATTTCTCAAAATGGATATTTGCGGTGATACTACAGTGCTCGGTCTTTTGAAAAGAATAATTTAATGGGAGTGATGTCGGTTAAATTTGCCTTTGATATATACTTACGGTTTAATTTTTTGGGCTCTAGAAGTTATGTAACATGCAGAGGGGCGAAAGCAAGGATCGCTTTTCGTAATAAAGATGAGTTCTACATCTTTTTCCTTTTAAGTGCATACGATCTAGGACTAGAATTTGTGTAAATTCAGTTACGAATGACATAAGTACAATCGATTTTAAGGAAAAATAGGCTAGAAACATGTACTTTAAACGCATTTCTTACATATTTTATAACAAAACTCTGTAAAGACGACATTGTAGAAACAAAATGTATCGCCAATTTAAAAAAAAAATTCTTTGAAGTGGAAATTTCTATAGACAACTTCGCCTTATATAAAATTTATAAAGGCGTATGATGGCCACTATGGTTAATCATGTCGCATAAGCCTCATGGTGCCGTATGATCGCAAATGGTGGCGGATAATGGTCAATGATAGTGAATACTATATTTAAAGAGAAAACTTCGTTCGTCATACATAACGTTTCTGGGCGGGTTACATTTTATGAGTCCGCGACACATGCCGGAAAAGCGACATTTTATGGAGCGGGCGGACACGGCACGAGATAGTAAACTGATCTTTGGATCGGCAAAAAATTCTGAATTTACGTCACATAGTGACAAAGCAGAACCGCTAAGGGAGCGAGGATGAAGGATGGTTAATGGTGTCTGGCGGGCAATACCGGAATGCAGATGGATGTTGAATGGTGAATGATTGCAAATGGCCGATGATGGCTGATGGTAGGGGATGATGGTTGATGATGATGGCTGATGGTGGATATTCATGACAAAATATGCCGAATGATTGCGTATGATGTCGGATGATAACGGGTAATGCTGGGCGACGACAGGTCATGGTAGATAGTGGCAGATGTTGGCATATAAAGGCGAATCATGATTGTTCGTATAATAAAACAACGTGTCTCGGCGGAGACGACGAACAACGTACTAATTTATTTAAGCATAGAATACAGAGAAGAAGCATAGAATACACAGTCAGAAGTTTGTTACAAGGTGGCACTAGTAGTATCTATATTTTGATATTTACAACACTCCCACTCAAAATACAGATTACTTTCAAACTATATAAACATAAAATACATACTTAAATGAAATTACACTTTAACAATTCCTAAAGCATTCAAATGTTTATAATGTTTTACAGCACCTAAGCTTTTAGTGTGTAAATCTGCAGGCATATCTGATGTACATAAATAATCAACACTAACAATGTTTTCATTTATCATTTCTCTGCAATGGTGATATCTGACATCAATATGCTATGTTTTATTATGAAATACAGGGTTTAGTAATAACTTCTGAGCACTCATACTATCATTATACAAAGTTTTCTTATACATTCTTTTAGTCACTTCATGTTGTAAGTTTCTTAAGTACACTGCTTCCTTGCAGGCCTCTGATATTGACACATATTCTGCTTCCGTACTAGAAAGCGCAATACACTTTTGTTTACTACAACTCCAAGATATAATAGATCCTGACAAAGTAAAACAAAAACCTGAATATGATTTCCTATCATTAATATCATTGCTCCAGTCTGCATCAACATATCCTTCAATATTGACATTTTTATCTTTACTATATTTCAAACCTAAATCTTTTGTCTTTTTCAAATATCTTAATACTCTTTTAGCATAAATCCATTGCTCTTCAGTGTTACAGTTATTAAATTGACTTAGATATGACACTGCATAAGCTATATCGGGTCGTGTAAGCACAAATAAATACATTAAGCTCCCGATAAGCTGCTGATAGAGATTCTGAGTATTACAATTATTCTCTTTTATACACTTTAAATTCACATCCATTGGAGTATTCACTGCTTTACAATCAGTCATATTAAATTTAGACAATAGTTTGTCAATATATTTTTCTTGGCTCAAAGTAACAGTACAATTCTGTTTATCAAAACCAACTGACATGCCAAGACATTCCTTTACAATCCCTAAGTCTTTTAACACAAAATTCTTACTTAACACGCTCTTAAGGCGATTAGTTTCAGTTTTATCATTGGAAAAGATTAAAAAAATCATCAACATATAATGTCACAATGGTAATGCTATTACGAATAGACTTTGTATACAAACATGGTTCTATTTTAGACCTGTCGTAACCATCTGCTAACATATAACCATCCACTTTCTTATGCCATGCTCGAGATGCCTGTCTGATTGTTGTCGCTGCCGTTTTGGTAAGATCCTTGTTGTAGTGTCTGATTGCAACTCTTCCTCGGATGTCGTGGACTCCTCATCTGGTATATAGGCTTCATCATTGTCATTATCACTTTCCATGGAAACGAATGAATCCTTACTACTGTAATCTGAGAGCTCTCCCACTGAAGACTGATGTGGCTTGTTCACTGTTGGTTTGTTATTTATAGCTTCTATTTCTATCATATTTTCTGGTGGAGGCAATTTTTCTTTAATGATGATGACATCTCGACTCGTTGTAATAGCTCTTGTTGAAGGAATATACAGCCTATATCCTTTAACATCCTCAGGGTAGCCTACCAGTATACATTGTTCAGACTTCTTGTCCCACTTATGTCTTTTCTCCTTGGGTATGTGCTTCATGACAGTACCACCAAAAATCCTTATATGGCTGAGGTTAGGCTTGGCCCTGTCCACAACTCGTATGGTGTACGGTGGTTTAATCCAGTTTTTACAATTCTGTTTTGTAAATAAACTGCCGTGTTGATGGTTTCTGCCCAGAACTCCTTACCAAGTTTAGCATCAAATAAAAGACATCTGGCTTTTTCTATTAGCGTTTTATATATCCGCTCACAAAGCCCGTTCTGTTCAGGAGTGTAGGGATTTGATTTTTGATGAATTATACCCATTTTCTTCAAATAACTATCAAAATCTCTGTTACAGAACTCTCTGCCATTATCACTACTCAGAATTTTAATTCTCTTTGATGTTAAATTCTCAACATTTGCTTTCTATTCTTTCAAACAATGTAAGGCCTCATTCTTACCTTTTAAAAAATAAACATATGTCATGCGGCTGTGATCATCAACAAAAATTAGGAAATACCTCGATCCTCCTAGCGATAAATTCTCCATCGGGCCACAGATATCGCAGTGCACCACTTCCAATAGCTCAGTACTCCTGTTTCCTTCATGAGCAAAAGGCAACCTACTCTGCTTACCCTCGCAGCACACTATACAGTTAGACTTGTTGATTTTCGGCTTCTCAGTAAATATGACTCCCTCCACAGCATCCTGCATTTTGTTCAATTTATAACTGTTGACATGTCCCAATCTACGATGCCAAACTTCTGGAGACTCTGCCCCTGCTGCTGCCACCAAACAAGTAGAAGTGTTCAGCTTATAAACTCCATTCACAAGTGTAGCAGTAGCTACTAGAGTGTTCTGTTTATTAAGTATTTCGCATCCTTTGTTTGTGAAGTGCACCTTATTGCCTTGCCTTATCAACTGGCTCACTGACAATAAGTTCGTAGATAACATGGGAACACATAGCACGTTTTCAACAGTTATGTTAAAATCACATTCTTCAGTTGATGTTGTTATGTTTATGTTTCCACAACACAGCACTGGCATTTCATTCTGATTAGCAACTATAATTTCCTTGGTAAATCCAGAATAACGCACGTCGATCATCCGATCTTTATGACATGTCAAATGCGAACTGGCACCTGAGTCGACATACCAATCATTCTTGTCAAATATTCTGTTGAAAAACACAGCACTAAACGCATTACTTGTTTTTGACGTTTTATTTACTGAATACTTGGAAGTCTTTTCCTTATTATTGCATTGATTACGATAGTGGCCACGTTGGTTGCAATTATAACATTTGACGTTTTGTGTTCCTTTGACAGATGTTGACGTTTGTACATTCCCGCCATCTCTATTGGCCATAGACTGTGTAGACTTTACACTCTTTGGATTTAAACGTTGATTCTTGCGAAAACATGCAAATGCATTATTGACATCATCGTCTCCCGGCTCCATGTCCATCAACTTTCCTTTAATGGCGTCGGTTGTAGTGGTCATGCCTGAATGTTCGATGGCCATTATCATGGGCATATATTTTTCAGATAGACCAGCCAACATGATAGATCCAATCCACTCGTCAGTTATGTTAAATCCCGTACCTTGTAATTTCTGACCAGCTTCAACAATTTGTGTTACATACGACGTCATCGAAGTGCGATTTTCCAATCGAATGGATATTAAATTCCCCAGAAGACTAATTTTTCTAGTAAATCCCGCGTCATCGAATAACATCTTCAATTTATTCCACAATTCTTCCGATGTTCTGACGTTTTTTATGTGAACGTAAAGATTCGGGTCGATTGTTAAAATCAGCTTGGCTTTTGTTTTTGCATCATCTGCAGCTGCTGGCGGATGATCGGGCTCAGGTTTTATACACCCAACCATTCCTTCTAGCACCAGGAAATTCTCTGCGGCGAAACTCCATTCACTATAATTCTCGCGCCCTTGTAATTTAGGTACACTAACAAGATAGTTCGAGCTGGATGCCATGACAGACACACAAGTTCTTCACTTTATAGCAAATAGTCGGTTTTTGCTCACTGTTTATATTACGCACAAGTCCGATGGTAAAACACACAGTTTATTGTTCATCACACAGATAATTCTAACAATAAACGCAATAACTAGCTCGCAATATGGGTCTGGGCCCATAACCTATAATAAAACAACGTGTGTCGGCGGAGACGACGAACAACGTACTAATTTATTTAAGCATAGAATACAGAGAAGTAGCATAGAATACATAGTCAGAAGTTTGTTACAAGGTGGCACTAGTAGTATCTATACTTTGATATTTACAACAGTTCGTAAGATCGAATAATGCCGAGCGATAGCTGATGATGGCTAATGACAACTGATGATGATGGATGATCGCTGATGATGGCGGATGGGGTTGGGTGATTGCTAATTTATGAGGATGATTTTGAATGATAGTATATACAATATATTTATTTATTATTGAGTTCTATATAGCAGACTTAAATACAACCCAATTGAGGAATGGGAAAAATTAAGTTAAATTAAGAAATTCAAAGAAACAATTATGCCACAAATTACTCCGCTGTAGAGAGTCTTTAACCCGGTTGAAAAAGGAAAAGGGATCTCCTTATTGCTGCCCTAGTCCCCAGCTTCCATGATCTACAGCAACGACCTCGCAACTACAGAAAGGACTATGAAATCGGATCCCGGAGTGCCAGATCACTAAATAACCCCTACGCTGCTACAGATCTTGTACAACAGGTCAGTCAATGGAAATAAAACTTACTGGCAATCCAAAAAGCTGGAAGTGAATTTCAAGTTATGAGATAACACTTCGTACTGAAAAGTGGCTAGCCTGCTGGAAAGCAAGAATTCAGAGTGACCTTAATTGTGGATAGGGAGTTCAAATCACGCGTTCTTGATTTTAAGGCATTCAATGAACGTCTGCGTGTGATCCGTATAAAGGCGTTATTCTTCAAAATTTCGATGACAAATATACGAAGAAACGAAGGAAAAGTTCTACAATCACATAGAAAGACTATTCGACTTATTGTCGACAAACACTACAAAAATAATTCTGGGTGATTTCAATGCTAAGGTTAGCAGTGCGCTATCTCATCGGGGAACGACTGAAGGATATAGCCTCCATGATTAAACAAATGACAACGGCCAGCGCCTGATTGACTTTGCATGTAGCAAAAATCTATTCATACGTTTGACATGCTTTCCACATCAACGCATTTATAAAATTACCTAGGTTTAATGGGATGGCAACACACAAAACCAGTTCAACCTTGTTCTGATCCAACAACATTAGACCTCCAGCATACTTGACGCCCGTAAATACCGAGGATCCAATTGTAACTCGGATGATTACTTGATCAAGTTAACTTATCGATGTCATATTGCAAAGGCGTATTCAGGGAAGACCAGCCCCCTACAAAAATTCAACATTGGAAGACTCCGCATGGCCTTTTTGACGAGAAATTTCACGGAGACTCTCGACAACCAGCTAGCCCCCACACTATCAGATACGTAGCTGAAAACAAGCAACGAGGTATAGGTGGACGTGAAAGCAGCGATTAATACTGTAGCAAAACAGATGATAAGATATCAAGCCTGGTGCAGAAGAAATGATTGGTTCGACGTTGAATACCAGAATGCGTTAGGCAAACAGAATCAGGCAAACAAACAATCTTCAGGTAAAAAGATCAAAATAATTAAGAAAATAAAATACTATGACGACTAGTTAAGAATCATCAATGTAAGTTAAGTGAGCAACAACACAAGACAAGCATAAAAAGTAATAAAAGGCCTGAAACGTGGTATCAGCTCAAAACCACACTCTGTCGTGATGACATTGGCAACATCATCACTGATGACAACAAGATGAAGGAAAGATGGGCAACATATTTTTAGGACCTCCATAATTTTCCGCACAGCACTAGAGAATTGGTGTTACAGACATTCCCGGAGAACTTTTATTAGCCTCACCTACCCTGAATGAAGTCTTTTCCGTCATCAAAGGCCAAAAGAATAACGAAACGCCGGGCAGTGATGAGATTCTAGTAGAGCTTATTAAATATGGTGGCAGCGGTGTTCAAACAGGCATCCATTAAATCATTCAGTGCATTTGGCAACAAGAAAATGACAAGCAACTGTGCGAAAACTTATGAGGTATATCACTACTTTGTACGAAAATGCTTCGGGTTCAGCATAGAAATACAAAAGTTTTCGTTGATTTTAAGTAAGCATACGATAGTATTGATCGTAACGTACTGTACCAAATAACCCTTTACTTTGGCATCTCAGCCAAATTAGTCAATCTTACCAAGATGACAATGCCGTTGACGACCTCCCAAGTCTGCACCAACAACCAACTCACAGACGCCTTTGACATAAACATCGGACCAAAGCAGAGAGATAGGCTGGCTCCATTGCAATTCAATTTGGCTGTGGAATGTGTCATCAGGAAGCTAACTGTCGATACAAGAGGTACACTTTTATCCAAGTCAAGTCAAGTGGTCGCCTATGTGGACAATATCAACATTTAGTCACTATCGTTAACAACTGCCAAAGAACTTTTCCTGAAGCTTTACAGTGAAGCAAAACTAACAGGGCTTCAAATCAATGAGAATAAAACAAAGCTAATGACGCAGTCGAGGAAAAATGCAACAAACGCCCAAAATATCACACTTGGCAAATATAGTATCAACAAGTTGAGTAGACAGACCTGGCTCATGTCAGAAGGGTTTTGTACTCAACTTACAAAATGCAGTCACCAGTAAAGAATACAATAAAAAAACATGTCTAAGAGATTTACTCGTTTAAAAAAAATCCATTGTTTCGCCATTTTCAACTAACAAAAGTCACTCGAATCATGAAATCCCAAAAGCATTTATGTCGCAAATCTGATCTGAAACTCAAATCAAAACTGCAGTGTCTGATTTGATGGAAAATCCATAAAATACCGAAATAGTGTGTTATTGTTGTAGTAATTGAAGAAATTTCAAGTAGATATAACTTCCATGAATACGATACGAATTTCATCAAACTAACAGAGTATAAGGATCTTGTGGGAGGCTACTTAAAGGCATCCATACGATTTTATTGGAGAAAATATGAAATTCGAGGATCATACTATTATTAACAAAGTTGAACGATTTTGACTTCTGGGGAATTCGTTATTGTTATACTCATTAATATCTCCCTTGATATTTTTTTCAGATTTTTTAGATCACAGGTATCCAATCGCGAGGGAGAAACAAATTTTTCATTTCCACCCCCCTATGCCCTCACCGAAGCAAAAATTGACAGTTCAAGAACTGTTTTGAGAAACTCTCATAAAGAATATCGTCTACCTCCTACCTCCTCGACTTGTTTTACGTATGAGTGTTAATTGTAAGTACTCATCTTCAGTAATTCATTAAACTGAATCAAGTGTTAAAAGCATGCACCTTAAATGTTTAATTTGGGGAAAAATAACTCAAAATTATTCAATCTTCTCATTTGAAATGCCACTATTTTGTTTTAGGACTACTGATATCACTAGCTGAAATAATTCCCAAAGATAGTCATAATACCTATCATTCTTGAAACTTTGATGCAAATTCTAGCAAAGCTGAAGTGTCTCAGTTGGTAAAAAGCACACATGGTTCCATAGCCATATTTTTTTCACAAACTTTTGTTCCTGTAGCTTCTATAGTTTCGGAGAAAAAGTGCTGTGACGTACAGACGGACGGGCGGACCGACAGACACAGGTCATGATTACAATAGGGTTTTGTATTTTATTACAAAACCCCAAAAATGTGAGTGAGTGAGTTTGTATATTTAGGCACCAAAATTATAAGCACCGCTAATGAAAGAGATGGAATACGCCGCAGAATACAGCTCACAAATAAAATATTTAATTCGATTTTGACGATCTTGAAGACTAGCTGCGTAGACAGGAAAACCAAACTCCAAGTTTATAAATCTGTGATGAGACCTGTGATATGATATGGGTGTGAAACATGGACCCTAACCAAAGACATATAAATAAATGGACGAGCAACGAGAATCTGTGTACTCGTCCACGTGAGAAGCAAAATTAACACATAAATAAATTATAAACAACTTACGCTCTTGAAACTACATGATTCCCTCTGCTTCTGCTTCCCTTTTGTTTCCAGAAAGGTTTTTCTTTCCTCTCTTCAGAAGAATCTCCTCCCCAACTGACACCCGCACACACCGACAAAATTTCTTTTCACATGCACACGATCGCGCCTTCGTTATCATTCGTAAAACACTTTGAGTACAACACAATTAACGACCCTCACAGAAAACTCGAATGTCAAAGCAAAAGAAATTCGTAAAGGTGAGAAAATGGCGAGAAAACTCATGTGTCAAAGCCGATGGAAAATTTGTAAGTTTTTAATAAAAACAGTGAACTAAAGTGCCGATTTTGTACACGCAATCTTCAAAATTAAAAACTTTATAAACGTGAACGTGTTTCGGAGTGAATCAAGTGCAAAAACAAAAGCATATCACTTCAAACCTCAACTTCACACAACTTTAGCAAAGGTTGTTAATTGCTTCGGCTCTCGCGACCGGTTGCGGATCCAGTAGTCTCTATATCTATGACCCTAATTCAAACATTCACAAACATATTGAACGCCTTCAAATGCGGGTCCTGAGGCAAATAGTTGGAGTGATAAAGGACTGCAGCGATGGTTTGCTGCCTCATCGAAAGAGGATGGTAGGATCCACCGAGGCTGGCCTTGTCTAGGGATGACGAAGGCTAGCGTTGCGGTGTCATGGAGTGGGTTCTTTTCACTAGCACAAGACCCACTACAAAAAGAATTTGGCATCCATGAATTTCAAGCGTTCAAATAAATATCGACTGAAGTCGAGAAAGGAGGTAACTTACTAAGAGCCAAAGAAAATTGCTGATTCAGGGGGCAAGCCGGGCCTGCAGAAAACGGATGGACTTAAAGGGACTTCGTCGTTACCGAAGATACTTATCGCCCACAAATAAGAGTGGGGCATCCAGGTGGAAGCGATGCCCCTCGCACCCTCCTAACCGGATCAAGATCCAAATGTAGATGTGGCCATATATTTCCCATTTGAGTGAAAAACTCATACAAATATAATTTATATGAATCTTTCCATTAAATGAAAAACATAAACGTGGCCAATTTATGTTATAGTATTATGCGATGGAATCACATAACACTATATCATAAAAGGACATGCAAGCGGAAGGCCACTCTACCCGGGCAAGCGCATCTGAAACGCATCAAAAGGGAAGAGCTCGTCCAATGGCTAGCTCATTATATGGGAGGGGCTGGCCATCGTTGCGGGTCCCATACACCTTATGTAACTGTTCTCTTATCCATTCATTTTTATTACTGTGGCTTTCATATTTCATTGTATTAATTTTTAAAATCGTACATATACTTTATATGTCTTTATTTTTTTCGATAAAATATTTCCAACACAATTCACTGAAGTCAAATTAATCGTGAATGAATCTACTCCCCGTATGCTTGATAATTATGTATCATGTAAATCTCTGTATATAATATTTATTTCTTTTCATTGGTTTGAATCTATAATTAACCAGATACGAATATAAATAAATGTTTACAAAATTTAAAAGGAGAAAACAAATCAGCATCTCTCCGGGCACCCGCTGGTGATGTGGTGAGGCCTAAACTTAATTAAAATGGGGAGCGAAATTCCAAATCACAATTTTGTACTGTATATAAATTTACTTCCTTAAGCATATATGATGTCGAACAAGGCTGCTTTGGGTCAATTACGTTAACACGTGTACGGTTTTGACTTTGGAGTCCCAGCTTTGTGATCCGTTGTATATATTGGGGAGGGCCGACACTGTATAGTAAGAAGTTTCACTTCAATCTGGCCAATACCGCAACAATTGAAACATTTTTATTTTCCTTAGTGTGTAGTATTAATGAGCCCCCTTCAGATTTTTCTAGTCAGATTTGTGAGTTTGAAAAAATAAGCAGGCTATACCCAATATGTTAAAACCAAGAAAGAAAACTTTCAGCAATTCACTTTACGCTTTTGATGTCAGATTAAGATTCGTAGCTAAAGTGACTTGATATACGTTTCGGAACAAAAGAAGACTGCTACTATAATTTTATCTTTTTTTCCTAATATTCTCATTTGATTTCGCTCGCAAGTTACAGTTTCCTTCGGTAGGTTCTGCAAATAATCACTCGTAAGGCGATACCAGGACCAACAGTTTTTTTGACCTAATTGTTCCAGCTAGATATCTCGGCGGCAGTTTAGCACGGATTTCTGATATTCCGTCTGAGCACTACCACAGAAAAACTTAAAGACAGCCGGTTTTACTGTATAACATAATTAGAGCTAGAGCTTCATCACTATCAATTGAATATTTAAAGAAATTTGAGATAGTACACTTTTAAGAATTTTCAGCGAATCGCACTGGTATTTATTTCAATTAACATTCTACCATTATGTATAAGAGCCCTTCAAACTGTAAACTACTACGTATTGCGTAAAATCTACGGATTCCTTGCTTAAATGATTGCAGTTGGAAGCAAAATCGAAAATAATTGTATTAACTTCCGAGCGCATCAACACAAACTGAATCAATAACTTTTATTTTGTTGTCATTGAAAATGCGACACACAATAATCGACGCTTTTCTCCTCGGACAGTGAACGGTACACGCCAAAACACGAAATAGCTCTCATTTTTTGGGTTTTTCCCTTCTATATCGACTGGCAAATCGAAGCTACAATCACGTTCCCCATCGCAACACGGCCCCATGACAATCATTCCCACAATCGATTACGGGTTCGAGAACTTTTCCTTTTCGAATTAATTGCGAATTGCACCGCACGTCATTTGGCAAAATACCCCCTTCGGACATCATATTCCCTTACGTATTGTTTTAATGCAACCGTCGAGCAATCTTTCATTGGCTTTACAAATTTAAGTACAGCCCGAAATTTTACTCTTTCTTTTACCGTTACAGTTTTTGGTTGCCGACGTAGTTCTCGCGACGTGTTCGTGGTGACAATCAAGAACAGACTAATCGATCCGTCCAAATCTCCCATAATTTCTCTATGTCGCACCTGTAAATCGAAATCAGCTGCTCGCTCAGCCGAGTTAGATTGCATTTGGCAATGCAATACATGCATGGCATGCGCTAAATCAGCGTTCTCATGTCACAAATTTCAATTTGCAGATTTGCGTAGTAAAGTTAATAAAAAAATTAATAATAGATTGAAAATTTAAATCATGACTAAAGATAAATATTATAAAGAAAATATCAATGCAAAGAAAAAATTTACGTTTAATGTATAAAAAACAATATAAATTTAAATTTATGAAAAAAAATATTAAATTTTTTTTTCTTTTCTAAATTTTATAATTTACAAAAATTTAAATTTGAGTTGGCTTAGGTGACTGTTCGATTACTACGCATCGTTGCTCAGATTTTAAAAATGGAGGACGCGCTCAATGGACCAAGCTAGTTCGAGGCACTATTTGTAGGAAGCGAAGGCCCAAGAGGGCTTTTAGTGCTACGAAGAATAAGAACATGTAAACGAAATGGACTCTAATCTTCAGATACCTTTAGAACTAATTTTCAAAATCAAACGCCGTCACTTTGTTGCATGTTTAAAGGAAGGTAAACCTTTGTTTGATTGAAATATGGCTATCGATTTAATCTTACTTTTGTAGCTGGTGCTAAAGTAAAGCCACGTTGGTGTGCTCCTGTTAAATGAAATACGATGAAGTTTAAACAGTTTGCGATAACTTCGCAAAGGCATTAAGAGCAATTGCAAATGCCTAACGTATTCCATTGATTCTAAACTTTTAACTTAAAATGAGGTTTTTATATTTATTGAAAACCGTACAAACAGTGAATAAAAAGCTCCGTGAAAATTTTTGCAAGCTAGCATCAAACGATCTTATGAGTCCAACCGAGTGAACATTTCAAGCCTACTAAATTAATTTTTGCATCTAATCGATACGGTAATGTGGCTTTTCAAGCCATATTAAGCCTTAAAATGCCCTTTATGAGGTCTCTGCTGGTTTTGAAATTGAAAGGAACCTATACATATGAGTATTATCAAGGGAGTCGATTTCAATTCTCTCAAAATCTTATTCAACTTTAAAATATAAACTTCCAAGACAGTTTTTTGTCTGGATAAAATTTGTACACATGCCACATCGCGAAGTCGACATAAAGAGTCGATTATTGCTAGTAGATTATGAGGGTTACTTAGTCAATTTGCAATTTACATCACTAAGTAACCACTTGTATTCTCCGGGTATTTAACCTCGACTTTTTCATGCTCGTTTCATTGAATTATTATATGCGAAAGCCTATAATGAGCCCACCTCAAACACTTTTAACCCAACTTTTATCCTGCATGTTGGTAAATTTTGCTTAGTATCGAGGGTAAACGTAGGACAAGAAAGCATACATCAGGTCTACAAAGTGTGACGTTAGTCGCCTAAAAGAGGCCTGTAAATTTCACTCGGGCAGGTGCATCCAAATTAATTTTTTAACTACATATATACTGCGTGGGGTCTTAATCGATAATCATTTCTCTGACAATAAACTCACACCTCAAATTTTTCTCATAAATCCCACAAAGCTGCAAAAAGTGCGCCCGTTAGCTCATGTTCATCAATCAAAAAGCTTCTTATTTGGCTTGGTCTATTAAATCTCTTAACCTGCCATAGATCCTAGGTAAACAAGTATACCTTGCGTCTCAAGTCTTGAAATATTACAGAGAAATCGATGAAATCTAGTGGGCCATATCAACAACAAATACAGTGTATTTTGAAGTTCTCTCTTAGATGCAATCTGAGAAACTGCAACATGACAGAAAATTAAAACTTTTGAAAAAATCCCTAGCCTTATATGATTGCAAAACATTGCCACTTATAACGCTTTCTCTGACCAGTGCTCCAGAAGATATTTAGCCCTTGGCATCTGACAAAAGAACAAGTCATTATTTTCATGAGCCACAAGTATCTATCTTTATCAAGCATAAAGAGCTACAATGAACAAATGCCTGAATCAAGTGTACCGAAAAATATACTTAAAGAATGGATTGAAGGCAATTGGTCCAGAGGCAAACTAAAAATATGGTAGTAGAATACTATTAATGCCGAAAACTGAACCTTTTAGTGTACTGAACTGGTTCAAGAAAATGAAAAATGCACGCAATTTACATTTACTTGTAAAAAAACCGCCACAAAGTCGACCAACAACGAAAGACAAAAACCGACATGGAAAATAATTTCTGACCTATTACAAAAAAAAAAAAAAATAAAAAAACCAAAATAATAAAATTTAATTTTTTTCTTGAAAAACAGGGAACCACTTTCAAAAACCCAACCCACTGAAAAGCACAAAATAATTTTTATATACCCCACGCCTATCTTTATCCAGTTCCTATTCCTACCCCGTAAAGCAAATATCTGCCAAAAAGTAATTAATACCTCATAATAAAAAAATTAATTATTATCTGGGTATTTACTTAATTTTCGAGGTCGATGCTAGACCAACATTTTAACACCATAAAGATCGCTGCCCTTGATTGCATAAAAAAGACCTAGTTTACTGTCCAAACCAAAGTGGAAGGAGTCATACGCTCTAATCGTGCCGTGGACCGCTCCATGCAGGTTATTACTCCTCTGCGTGTACGAGTGCTATGAACTGCTACGAGCTATAAGCCCCGCTCCCAGGGCCTATATATAGCAGTGCGAGTTACGTTATTTATCTAACGTCACAATAAAAAAAAAATTGTTTTTTATAATAAATTTTCTTTATTATAATTTCAATTACACTGGTCTGATTAAAACTAAACTCTTATCCAGAATAACTTATCCTATGGAGAACTGGATCTTTTATATTGTGAAAAGTGCTAGGTTGCACATTTGCATGCATATGTGGACAAGGGACAAAAGATGTTTATGTTATGGTTATCGCAACATTGAATGATAAGATTTCAGTTAAATCAGAGGATCGAATGATCGGTTGTTTATAGAAAACGGAATTTAATGAAGGGATTGCAGAATTGCAGAGTCAGCATTACTTGAGTGTGGGAAAGGATTTTAATGATAGGAATGCAGAGTCAGCATGAAATAAATTGGGAATAATTATGCAACAAGCTTAGTTGTTATTGTCGAGTCTTTGTTAGGTTTTGGGGACTCAGCAATTATAACTCACGCAGCCCGAAACTGTACAAATTTGAGGGCACACATTGTTGAAAGTGTATGCAATTTCTGTGAATTTTCTAGCGCGCTTTTATTATTATTTTTTCGAGGTACTATGGGTTTGTTACATTTTTCCTATTATTTTCTCAATTCGGCAGCATTATTTTTGTTTTTGTCAGTTTGGTTCAAAAGCTAAGTAAATGCTCGAATAATTTTGCTTATTTGATGTCCGCAGGCCAATTCACTTTTTTTCTTGATAAGCCCATCGAGCCTAAGCTTTTGTTATGTAAGCAGACGTGTTTTGAGTCACTGAAGATGACACAAAGGAGTCAAAACGTACCTGCTCACATAACAACGCCAGGCCTGACGGATTTTCAAGAACCCCAGATAATTATTAATTTTCTTATTTATAGGTTGTAGAAACTTTCTTTACGGGGTAGGGATAGAGACCGAATAGGGGCTGGATAAAGATAGGCTGGAGTATACAAAAATTATTTTGTGCGTGTCAGTGAGTTAGTTTTTTGAAGGTGGTTCCCTTTTTCTAAAGGAATTAAATTAAGTTTTTTGTTCTTGGTTTTTTTATTTAAATTTTAATTTCATACTTTTAAGTAGTGGATACTTAATATATTTTTTGGTTTTTGCCTAATTCATAGTTTGTTCAAAGTTTTTGTCCTGCATTTATTTATTGATAAGTTGTTTTAAGGATAATTTTTGGGCTAGTACTACTATCAGTCTGTAATCATGACTTTGGCATACGTACTATTATATGGTATGCCTATGGCTCTGGTCAGAAAACCGAAAGTTGCTTGGAAGAAGTGTTGCGCAAGGTTGAATGAAATTTCAGATGAAAAAAGCGACGACTTGATGTTGCAAAAGATCGTCAGCAAGCTACTCGTGCTGCAGAAATTGATGAACAAAGAAAGCTTAGCTTATCAAAATTTTGTGAGAATACCCATTCTGTTAGAGCCTCCAAATCCAAATACCAGACTAATCAGCACTTTTTTTTCCATCTGGGAACATACTCGTCAAGCTTCTTCTACGTAGCACTACAGCCTCTCTCGGGCCCTCGCTTCCTGCAAATAGCGCCTCCAATTGTCTCACTCCATTGACCGGGTCCTTCAATTTCGAAATCCAAGCAGCGATGAACTGTCTTCATGGACCAAGTCAAAACAGCATTTCCTCGGTTTCCCCGCTGGTCTCTGCTCTTCAGTTCTCTAAACGCATACCTTTATTGGGTATCTGTTATTTGTTCGTACAATTCACGTTGGCAGCACATTGCGGCTTCCGCAGTTTTACAATCGCTAAGACCTTCGTCTCATCAAAAATTTCATACTCGTCAAGCAAGGGCAAATGAAACTGAAGAGCAAACTAGTCAGCGCATGGGCATGCTCGTCAGAATAGAATTAATGAAACTATGAAGCAAACTAGTCAGCACTTGCTGTCTATGCGGGAACTTACTCGTCTAGCTAGAGTAAACGAAACTAAGGAGAAAACTAGTCAGCGCTTGTTTTCTATGCGTGAACATGCTCGTCAGAGTAAAGCTAATGAAACTAAGGAGTATGTAAGCATGTTCATCAGACGACAGCTTATTAAACGAAAGTGTGATGCTGAACTTTTCAACGCAACTATCAATCAGATTGCTGATGTACCCTGTATGCTTTGCCATAAACTACTGTATCCGCAGCACCATATGAATTTCAATCTCACCGATAATAATAATTGCAACACATGCATAACATTATAACTTGCTTCAGATGCTCCTCAAATTTCAATCAAGGTAAGATACATACCTACGCAAGCTTACTGGAACTGCTTCGTTGTATCGGAAATCAAGGATGTTATCGAATATCTTTCTTCCGAGTCTCTAGAAAATTTAGACGACGTAAAGAGTTTTTGGTAAGTATGGAAAATCTAGAATTTGCTTTATTCTGGATCTTAGAAAATACCTACTTTTCTGAAAACCGCATCAAAATCGGTCCAGCCAAGAGCGAGACAATTGTGGACAAATATACATACATACAAACGTGAAGGTTAAACTAAGAGCCTCCTTATTTTAAATTCATTTATTGTATACCAAAACCCTTTCCAGAATGCAAAAAATACTTTGCTGAAAATAACATCAATATAGGTTCAGCCAAACGCGAGGTAATGCGGAGGAACATACAAACATACGGATCCAACTGAGGACCTCCTTTTTAAGGTAAGTTTGTCGAGACAAATTTATTACGTAAATTCCTTGAGAGAAATTTACCTATTGCGAGGAGCACTTTATATGTATGTATACATATATATATATATATATATATATATATATATATATATATATATATATATATATATATATATATATATATATATATATATATATATATATATATATATATATATATATATATATATATATATATATATATATATATATACATATATATTTATTTATATTATGTGTATATATTTATATATATGTGTGTACATTGTGACAAAAAAGTACCCGGTAATTGCAAATAACACGCAAAATATTTAACTATTCATCAATATTTAGTTTGTCGCCTTCAAAATAATCCCCATCAAATGCATCACACTTATGCCACTTATGCACTTTTTGGGATGGCCCATCAGCGAGTTTTGTTTTACATTCTGACAAAAAAGTACCCAGGAATTGCAAATAACACGCAAAATATTTAATTATTCATCAAAATTACACGGAGCCAAATCTGGTGAATACAGTGTTTGATCGATGGTATTTATTGCGTTTTTGGCTGTAAATTTGGTCACAATCAAAAAACAAGTTGAAGTAGCAGGAGAGTTCTCCTGCCAGAAGGGTATTGTAAAACAATTAATGATTCAAACAACGTATTCTGCATATCAAAACTTGACTAATATACGAGTTCCATAAATTGAGTTCGAAAAATTATTATGGTTACTATGATTTTGAACTCCCCACCATTTTGTTTCAAGTGTTTTGACCCCGTCGCTTGATTGGTCATGATAAAACATCAATGTTACAAACCATTTTTATAATTTTTTATCAAAATTCCTACATATTTGTAATGTCCAGGTCCGTTGCAAACGTGTATCTCCCTAGTATCACGTGTTAATGTTGTTGTAATCGTTAAATATTCAATCGGCTGTAAATAAGCTGTTTATTGTTCAATTATTGTTAAATTTTCGATGCACATACAATGACTTTTAAAAAGCTTAAATGGTAGGTTTTGAGAAATTCAAGGGTCCCATCTTGATTTTATAGGCAAAAATGTAAAATTTATAAAATACTCGTATACTATTTTTAACAAAGTTGATCGAATTTCGACTTCTGGGGTATTTGTTGCCCTTGTACTTCTAAAGTCACATCTCTGTGATTTTTTTCAGGTTTTTCGGGATTTTCGTATATTTTTGCTTCCTCCTGCACCCCTCGAAGCAACACTTGTTGGTTTAAGACCTGTTTTGAAAAGTTCTCATTAAGAACTTTCATTTGATACCCATGTTGCCCACATGCGATGAACATTTTTTTTTCGTTATATCACCCCTATATTGGGAACCTCCTTTAAAGACTTTATAAGTTTCTTTTCGTGGAGAAACTTTGAAGAGAGTGTCACTTCGCACCATCTTATATTTGTAGCTTATGTAGTTTGCGAGAAAAAGTGGTGTGACACACTGGCGGACGAACGGACAGACAGGACGTGATTTTAGTAGGGTATTATAAAATGATTATAATACCCTAAAAAATCACAAAAATCACAACGCACTACTGAGGTGTACCGACTTAAGCAGCTGCTGTAAACAAACTGGTTGCCAGATCAGCCTCACATTTGGCATAGTAATTAAGGACAGTCTTACGAACTTAACAAAATACATTTTTTTAAATATCATTTATCCGGGAATTTGAATTACAATTTCCTGGCACTTCGTTGTCACAATGTATATACAATACATAGGGCGGTCCAACCATAATGCACGATGTTAATTGTAAGACACACCATAACATCAAGTTTTTCGCCCAATTTAATTTGACATTTCTTTGTTTCAGTGTTTGACAAATTTAACCATGGGGAGATTGTTGAAGTCTTTTCCGAAAATGGGTGCTCAAATCTAAATGCGTTTCGTGTACTTCGTGATTTTTTTGGTCAGCATAATCGACCAAATGTGCAAACCGGGTCGGTAGGAAATGTGAAATCACCTCTGTCTGCTCACACAGTTCGTACTGCGAAAAACATTGCGGTTGTTTGCGATAGTGTGTGAAGAGCCATCAATCTCGACTCGTCGTCGTGCCCAACATATGAAAATCTCACGAACATTACTGATGCGAATATTGAATAAAGATTGGCTCAAAATCTGAAGCCTAGTGACCATTTCAAGCGTCGGCAATACGCCGAATTGTTAGTTGAACAGACGGAAGCGATGAGGCACAGTTCCACCTGAGCGGATTCGTTAACAAGCAGAATCGGCACATTTGGGCAAATGAGAGTCCACGAGTGATTGTTGAAAAGTCAATTACGTCCACAAAGAGTTTGGTGCGGTTTGTGGGCTGGTGGCGTCATCGGGCCGTACTTCTTTGTAAATGAGGACGGCCAAGCAGTTACCATGAATGGTGTTCGCTTCTGTGAGATGATAACGGACTTCTTGTGAACAAAAATTGAGGTTATGGACTTTAACTATATGTGGTTCCAACAGAATGGTGCCACTTACCACACTGCCAACGAAACAATGGCTCTTTTTGGCGAGAAATTTAATGGCCGTGTTATCTCACATTGTGGTGATGTTAATTGGCCACCACGAGCATGCAATTTGACATCGTTGGACTTCTTTCTCTGGGGATATTTAAAAAAAAGTGTACGTCAATAAGCCAAGAACATTCAAGAGCTAAAGGATGAGATAATTCGGCACATTAACGACATTGAACCTCAATTATGGCTCAGAGTCATTGAGCATTTGGGCGATATTGTATTTTACAGATAATTGCCATAGATCTTTCCATTATAATAAAAATAGTAAAATAATGGCCTATAACTATATGTGGTTCCAACAGAATGGTGCCACTTACCACACTGCCAACGAAACAATGGCTCTTTTTGGCGAGAAATTTAATGGCCGTGTTATCTCACATTGTGGCGATGTTAATTGGCCGCCACGAGCATGCAATTTGACATCGTTGGACTTCTTTCTCTGGGGATATTTAAAAAAAAGTGTACGTCAATAAGCCAAGAACATTCAAGAGCTAAAGGATGAGATAATTCGGCACATTAACGACATTGAACCTCAATTATGTCTCAGAGTCATTGAGCATTTGGGGGATATTGTGTTTTACAGATAATTGCCATAGATCTTTCTATTATAATGAAAATGGTAACATAAGTCTATGAAAACTTTTTGTTTTATTTACAATTAACATCGTGCGTTTTGGTTGGACCACTCTTTATGTATATTGGATAAATAGAAATTTGTAATCACGCAAGAGGTTATAATTTTCCTCGGAGTTTCATCAAGTTGTCAGGAAAGGTGTATTGAGAAAATATGTCGCTTATATTCGTTAGCCAGCTATATTGGCCAGACAAAAACAATATGGCGGCCATTTTAGATAAAAAATCCCGATTTCTGTTCTGACCAAAGTGTAGCTCAGATTTTGATGAAATTTGGTACATGGGCTTATTCAACTCTGTGATGAATCTCACAATAAATAATTTAAAGTCAAAATGTCTGAAGCAATACGGCAGCCGCTCAAAGGTCGAAAAGCTTGCAAAAATTTGTTGTTGTGGTTATCACTAAACCTTTCAATCGATGTTAATGAAATTGGCTAGTTTGGTAAAAACTAAATTTATCTAAAGAATTTTGTAAAAAAAACTAGAACTTAGATCTCGAAAACAAAATGGTAACTAGTTGAAGCCCGAAATTTCAAAGACTTTTAAAAGTTGTAATTTTAATTCAATGTGCTTTAATCTTAGTTTTAGATAGAAAATAATTGGACGTGTAGTGAATAAGGAGTTTCAATAGGTCCGTGAAGGACTGCAGCGATGGTCTGCTGCCCCGGCAGAAGAAGATGGAGGTATCTGCCGAGAATGCCCTCGTCTGGAGACGCGTGAATGCGCTGGCAGGCTAGCCTTGCGGTGTTGTGGGGCGGGTTCGTTTCCCCAGCACGAGGACCCACTACAAAAAATTTCGCATTCACGAATTGCTTTCAGACCAAAAAGGCGACCGAAGTCGAAAAATTGTAGATAACCTCACCGAAGGAGATGTACTTGTTACTAGAACAAGTGAAACCTGAGAAGGAAGGCGAACTTGGGGTGACCTCGTCGTTACACAACGAAGTTCATGGCCCACAAATGAAAGAGGGGCAACCGGGTGGTAGTGGAGCCCCTTCATACCCACTCAACCGGAATAAATCCATTGATAGCTTGTTGAAGTGGCCAGGTATTCCTCTTCTGAGTGGAAAACTCATACAACTTGAATTATATGAACCTTCCCATCAGAAGGGGAGTACCCCGCTGACCAACTTATGTCATAGAATTATACAATTGGATTGCATAAATCTATGCCATAAAAAGGCACTTTGCTTGGGCCACTCAACCCATAACGTCACCTGAAACAAATAAAAGGAATTAGTTTGTACCCGGCGGCTGGCTCATGTTTTGGGGTGGAAGCCTGCCACCGTACCGGGTCCTATACTCGGTTAGAGAAATCGGAAGGGAAAGACCTATGGTTCAATTTAACTCATCTTTTTATTTAACAACATCTTAAATCCGAGAAACAACAATTCAATGCAAACCTAACCAATTGAAGTACGTACAAAAAAAAAGAAAAATTTTAATGCGATCTAAAATTTTCCCCCACCCACCTATAAATTGTAATTACATAAGAAAAAATTATAAGGAATTAAATCGATGAGAATATATAAATTAATTAATTGAGAAAAAAAATTTAAGCTCAAATATAAAAATGTATAAAAAAGATGTAAAAAAACGTAGATATAAAACAAATGTAATCAAAAGTATATATATATAACAAAATTAAGGCAACAAAAGGGTACTCACCCGCATGGTCCTCCGAGCGCTCGACGACGATGCAGATGGCCCTGAAATGTAATAATACTGAATAGCAACTTGGTTAAAAGCACTCGCGATATTTCTGGAATATTTCGTTGTCAACTTTTCTTCTTCTTTCCTTTTTTTGTTGTGGGTAAATGCTAAAACGCGCACGTGGTAATGAAATTCATACAAATCAAAACGTTTTTCTTTGGATCTCAATTCTTCCATATACTTCCGGATGTTTCAACGACAGTAGTCACACAGTTGGCTCAGAACAATTTTCCATTCGTCGCTGCTCTTGGTCCACTCCAAATCGGATTTTTTTGTCCGCAAAGCGGCAGATAACCAACAATGACTCATAGGATAAAAAAAATCGAAGATGAACGCAAAGACTTCTCGCTCTTGCAGCACGGCCACCACTGTCTCGCTAGCCACTGTCAATGCCTAATTTCACTTCATTATCTTCAAGAGTTATTGTAAAAGCGTGGAGTTGTATTCAATGCAATTTCAAGAAACCAAATCACTCTCCTTTTCACATTCGCATTTGTATTTTGTTAATTCGATAGTCACGGCGAAACCCCGCAACAATTTCACTCGTTCTCAATCACTTTCCGCTTGTTTTCATTTTCCCGCTTTTGTCACTGCCCTCGCGGCTCAATTAATTTGAATTATAGAAACACCAGCTTAACAAGATTCCCGATCAAAGAAGAATGCATTCATCCATCCATCGGATGGTCGCAGGCCGCAGCAGTAGCAGCACACAAGAAAGTTTCAGAGCCAAAACGTCAAATTGAGGTCACATGTAAAAAAAATTCGATTATTTCCCGAATTACTCAGCCTGTCGTCCTCTGATTGCCAATCCTACTTTTCAAAACTACCGCCGAGGTGCCCAAGAAACACAATATACTATTTTATTCCCGATCAAGGCGTTTCTTCGGCGAATTTTCACATGCAAAAAGTTGGTGTGAACCTCCCTGGCCACCATCGACGATACTCTCCCCTTCACCGTCCAAACAAAAACCCGCTAGCCCACACTCTTCCAATCACACCCAAAACTGGTTCATTCAACGCGACGTTCAAGCTCCTCGGTTATTACAGACACCGTTTATGACAATAACACAATTTGCAACCTATCACAATTCACTCGCATGGCCGGCATCGAAATTAATGATAACAAATCTATAAATTCTTCCCTCGTTATAATTCAACAGAATATCCCCGGGGAGTCTCTCGTCTATCGCTCACTGTTATGCGTGTATAGAAGGTTCCAATTTTCATTCAATGAAGAAAGTCTGCATTAATTGGGTTATAATAAAACAATGACATTCCAGGTCAACAGAACAAATCATATGTGCAATTACTACACTTGGTCGTGGCTAAGCAATTTCGCAAATCATTCACTCACTACTTAGATTCACTTGTTCCACTATCTTCACTCGACTCCCCGAAATTCATTCAGTTTTCACTTTAAAACGCAAAAACAATTACAATAATTCAAGACAAAAGAGATTTGTCTTAAAATTATTTCTTATTATCAAACGGTGCGCGAGCTTCAAGCACTCAATTCAGACTCCCCGTATTTCACCGCATCAACGGGATAATCCAATTCCAATCCAATGTCATTTTTCTGTAACTCATGCACAGCTTCAGTATCATCTCCCCCTACTTTTTCCGTCTGTTTCGTAGACTTTCAGTTGAGATTCAATTCAGAAAATTTCTCTGCAAGTTCTAGTAACGGCTCTTTGAAATCTAGACTTGACTTGATTTACTGCTCTGAAGTGCAGAAGGAAAATGTTGCATTCATTTATTTACTACACTCGCGCATGCTGTGTCCAATGCACTTAAAAATAGCGAGTCATTCTCAAAAACATCAGCTATCAACTTTTGATATTTTTGATGCACCTTCAACATATTCTCGACAAATTGAATGTGAATATTTTCACCTTTCAGCGTAGATATTGTTTCAATGCCCTCATTTTTGATATGATCGAGGAACGTTTGTTTGAGCATATCCTGCAATCGATCTGGTATGGGTTTCAGGATGACATACATATTCCGTAGATCTTTTCGTTTCTCTTGTGATACCATTTCTTTGCATTCAGAATAGAGGAAATCAAGATGATCATTTATAAATCGCTCTTCACACTCCTGACCTCTTCAATTACTACAGACGTAAAGGATTTGTCGTTTTGGTGATCATCCTTGCACGTTTTAAAATGGTGGCATTTCAAATAAGCGATGGTTTTCAGTTTTTGTGGCCCTCTAGCTGCGACATTTTACAACGGATTTTGATGAAACCTGGGGTTATGGATGACAGTGCAAAACATTATCAAAATCGGATAAAAAACAAAGTAGTCTAAAATTTAAAACCTAATATTTCGAGTTGCCATTTTCACTAAAACTTAAATACTTTTGCCCCGTCTAGAGTAAAACTTCGATTTGAGCGAGATTTGATATTTTGGTTGATGAGACCTCTACGATAAAAACATTTTAAAAATCCAAAATTAAGTGCATGCATTCAAAATGGTGGCTCCCAAAGGTCAGAAGATAGCTTTTCACAACAAACCGTAAACAAGAGGCGTTTACAAGGAAGAGTACTAGGAGGGGGGAAATGAACGAAAAATTTGTGTCCCCCCCCCCTCGCGATTAGACATTCTTGTACAGAAAAATCTGAAAAAATCAGGAAAGTAGGTCTTAATGAGTACAAGGCCAGCAAATACCCCAGAAACTAAAATTGAATCAACTTTGTTAATAACACATTTTATGAGTTTTATGTTTTCATCTTTGAAATTGTGGATACCAAATAAACAAAATAATACAAATACATGTGATCCTGTATAAATACACGTTCACAAAAGACCCAAACACTACAGATATGTAACGATTTTGATGAACATTTTGGAACTATTTTAAAACATTGATAATATATGTTATCATGACTATTTAAACATTCATGAGAATAGATTAAAAATTAAATGGCGGTAAATTAAAAAAAATAATAACCCTATATTATTTTTCCGAGTTCAATTCATGGAATATATTGAATAGTCTAAAAAGTATTGAGCCTTTTTTATCACTAGATGGTGTTCGTTGTCACATATCGGGCAATGCTAATCAGATTGAAAAAGATGACATTCCAGTCTACAATTTTCATGTGGACAGTTTTGTATTTCATCATTCCTGTCAAAAGTTGTATTCATTTGAAAATGAGTGCAATTCCTGAAAAAATTTGTTATATCGTACAATATCACTACGATCAAGGTGAGAATGCATTGCAGGCTCGTGAAAGAATTTTTGGTGTCTACAGTCAAGATACTTTGGCAAGTCCACAGCCAAGAGATGGTTCGCTCGCTTTCGTTCTGGAAATTATTATGTCAAAAATGCACCTCGCTCAGGTCGACCAATCAGTCGATGAAATCTTACGAGAAATAGAAGATAAGCAGCCATGACATTGCCAAGAAACTGAATATTCATCACCAAATAGTTTTGAATCACTTGCGTAAGGCTGGATACACATAGAAGCTCGACGTTTGGGTGCCGCATGAATTAACACAAAAAAATTTGATCGACTGAATTTCCATTTGCGAAATGCTAATAAAACGCAACGAAATCGAGCCATTTTTGAAGCATCATTACGGGCAATGAAGACTGGGTAAGATACAAGAATGTCGTTCGAAAAAGATCATGGTCAAAAAAGGTGAATAATTATAAACGACTTCAAAGCCAGGATTGACACCAAATTAGGTTATGCCGTGTGTATGGTGGGATTGGAAGGGAATTGTTTATCATGAGGTGCTAGAACCTGGCCAAACACTCAATTGGGCTTTGTACTGTCAGCAATTAACCAGATTGCAACAAGCAGTTCAAAAAACCGGCCAGAACTGATCAATAGAAAGGGTGTTGTCTTCCATCATGACAATGTTAGACCTCACACATATTTGATAACCCGGCAAAAATTGATGCATCCACCGTATAGTCTAGACCTTGCACCATCAGACTACCATTTATTTCGGTGTCTGCAAAACTTTCTTAATGAAAAGAAGTTAACTTCAAAAAGGGACTGTGAAAATCACATGGCCATATTTTTCTCCGATAAACCGCAGAAGTTCTACACAGATGGATTAATGGCTCTACCAAAAAATGTCAAAAGGTCATAGATAATAATGGACAATACGTACTTAAATTAAATCCATTTTAAATAAAAGAAATCGAAAAATGACAAAGGCCTCAATAGTTTTTAGACTTACCAATATGTGTGAGCCAAGGTTTGATATTCAGAAGATGTTGTTTAATTTATTAATTATTTTACAATACCCTTCTGCTAGGAGAACTCTTTTACTACTTTTCCTTGTCGATAAACAGTGCCTGAATTCCAAAATGGGGCCAATAAAATGATTGTTTCCTTCTAAAAATACGGGTGCCTACGAGAAATTTGCCTCTCCGGCTGATGGTGGCAACGGAATTTTTTAAATCTTGTTGATAAAAGAAAATGCAACAATAGGTTTACACTATATTTCTGTTCATTTTACTACATTACTTAACATTTTTTCGTTTATTTGCATGATTGCTGCATTTCATGTTTTTGCGTAAGTAATTTTCAAGTCGCATTTCTCCTCTGTGTTTTTTTTTATTTTATACGGACTTATAGTCCATAGTAGATGCACAATATGTTTATTGAGTTTTTCAAAATCATAGACATCTGTCTCTTTTAGAGGAGATGAGTTCATAAGGAAGTTCAAACTGGGCTTGATGAGAATTTACTACTGAATCTATACTTTTATCGTCGTAAGAAACAGTTGGACATCTATTTAGAAATTTTGTTTTCTCCAAGTTTTGAAGTTAAAATGGAAAATAAAGAAAAGTACAAGGAATCTTTATTGTAAGTTCTATGTATACTCTCAGGCTGTTTCTAAGTTGTAAATTGTATCAAAACTATATGCCGTGAAATCAATAATGTTTGTATTCCCATCTGGTACCATCATCATTGACCATCCGTGCTAATTAGGTTACTGTAATTCTAACGAAATAGAAACAAAACAAACAAAAGAGCAAATTCGACGATCTTTTCGAATTTCAGCGCATTTTTATCGTTTCGGGCCATTGAATTGCTGTTACCAGCGTTTGTGAGAAATTCAAGAAAACCCTATAATAAAATTTCCCGTTTCACTCGAGCGAGGATACAATACAGGGTAAACTTTTTGAAGTAGTTCTCTAGCGATTCTCTTTCTCGTTTCCTGACTCGTAAAGAGTGTAGCCGAGGAATGACCCTTAAGCCATTCATGTTGCTGTCGATGGAGTATGCATGTGTGCACGTTTAGATGGGTTAATGTATGTACTCATACAATGCCCGAAAACGAATCGACTTTCTCGTATTTTGCTGAAAACTGCATAGCCTGATGCAGAATACTTTAGTCGAACTGTTTAATTGAAAAGCAGGAAGTATTCATGCTCCTATGAATAAGAAAAAGAATGGCTAGCGGATAAAATTGGTAGACTGGCATTGCATGAATAGTTCGTACTTTTTTTTCGTGTGGTAAAAATTAGGTCAATGAAAGTGTTCATAGGATAAAAGAAGAAAATGGCTCTTGGTTGAATAATTCTGGTTTACCACATTTATTCTTGCTGAATTTTGAACAGTAGAAATTTGGAAAATGTTTCAGTGCTTCAAACAAGTAAGCAGAGCACTTGCGGTATTGTACGTCTCAAGCAGAAGAAGCGATAGTATATTCGTACAATGGCACGTTGAAACCGTATCACTGCAAATGATGGTTAGCAATAGAAACTTTTTCTTTGTTAAAGTTATAGGTCTTATGTATCATGGCAAAAATGTGTACACTTAAACATTACTCAAAGTAAGTATTAGTTTTACCTATATTTTTTAAATTTATCAAAACGGCTTGTTTTTCCTTTAGTTTGGTAAATTTTATGATGATGAGTGTTTTTTAGAGGTATAAAACTTTGAAATGAAATGAAATACAGACAAATTGTTCTGATTGCCACGAAATTGGTTTTATTCGAAAGACAGTTCTTTGCCATTTTTGATTAAATATGAATTTGGGCATGTGAGCGCCACGACTGGCGCGGAGGAAATCAAAACGAGAGGTTAAATTTTCGACTATAATTGGGGCCGTATTTCACCAATAACGCGGCCAATGTTGTCTTCTATTCTATCTATAAACTGGCGAACCAAACTAACCGTAATACGCATGACAGCTGTCACACCATACTAAGCGTTGAAAAGTGTTGCCAACTTAAAGCTCTATACCTCGAATAACACCCTCATAAACCAGTATTACGAGTACCAGTTATACTCTTCATCAGTGTTAATTCCAAACTACTCAAACTATGGTTAATAAAGCTTTTGATGCCTGTTGCTTATACTTAATTAAGTTTTATTGTACACAGTTTGAAAAAGGATAGTTTTATTAGCCTAATTTTATAATCTTCAAGAAATTAATAGAACAGCAAGATAAATTTCTGAATTTTATAGCCCTAATTTTATAATGTCTTGAAAAGGCTGGAATAAGCGATTCCTTGGCCATGGCTCATCCTTATTTCCTCAAGTAGCTTTTAGATATCCAGGCATTCGATTACGTCGAATTTTCTGAAATTTTATACATACTTGGTGATCTATATGTTATCCAGCTGTATGTTGTACCGGTCTTGTCAATGTATTTTGCTACTGATGACTTGACCTTTAACATGGCTTTCTTCTTTTTCATTGCATTGGGTGCTTCGCTTATGTGCTCTTTCATACTTACTCCACTAATCTTTTTGTTTGCCTTATGGGAACTTCTCGCATTCCGTGCAATCCTTATTGTATACACTTCTTTTTTAATCGCAATTTCATAGTCCACGCGGTGTACTCTTATGGGCAGCAACAAGATTTAGTTTGAGTGATCCTTCGGACGAACTATAAGCCCGTTCAGTTATGATTTTTAAAAAACTTGTTTTTCACCAATGATGCTCAGTTTTTGACTGAAGAAAGTCTAAAGTCAAATCTTTAAAATAGTATAGAATAATATAAGCGATGCAGTATTCTGCGTGGTGTAGAAGGTCCCTGGTTCGACTCTCGTTGGCAGCGACGAGATTTCTTTAGAGTGATGGTTCGGACAGACTATAAGCCGTTTCAGTTGTGATATGTGCTGGTTTATAATCAGAATGTATCGCAACTAGGTAGACGGGCACATAGCCAAAGCGTGATACCGGCTACATCACCTTGTGAAGGGCCGACATATTCAATTATGATAATGAGATACTCTAACTATCTCTAAGCGAAGGCCCAAAAGGGGCTGAAGTGCCACAAAGCAAAGTCGGAATTGCAGTTGTGGATGCTTGCTTCGACCCCAATTTTTCGAATTTATTCTTTGTGCGTTTGGGTTTTGTCTAAATAATTTAGTAAGCTTTTGTGTCTTAATATTCTTGCGTTTCTTACATTTCACATTGTAGATAATCCTCTCATTGAACCCATTTATCTTTGCGATATTTATGATGTATTTTTAATCTTTATTCTGTCTTTTTTCACTCAGTAGAGTTGTTAACATTCTGTGAACAATTGTGCCAAACGGAGCTCTTTGTGCGAAAAGCAATGGTTTAAAGTGATTGGGATGGTTCTCTGAATTTGCGTTTATTCACGGTATATGTACATTGTTATAATTTACTATTGATAGCACATCATCAACACATCGCAAATTTTGCCTCAATGTACTAAAAGAATATTTCACTCAGTAACGGTGAAAGTGGATTACTCATTGCCTTAAACTCAGTTGATTACTCACGCCTTAAAGCATTTTCCTCAGAATGTGAAGTAGTTTTCACTCATGCACGCTGTGTTCATATTCATTATAAGCCTTACTTCATTTCTACGTTCTCAGGTATTTGCTTTCTTTTCCAGGAGCCAGCACTCCCTCACCGGAACGTTAGGGACTAGGTTCTGTCCCCTGATATGAGACCAGGTTTTCGTTTTGTCCAATACTTTCCAAACTTTGTAGTTTCTATATGAGCTCTTGACTGTTTTTGACTAAATATTTTTCGTTTACTTGCCCAAACATTGCTTTGAGCTTATCTAATTGAAACCGTGACCAACAAAACTTAACTATGTAAAAGCCGCGTGGTGTAATGGTTAGAACACTCATACCATTTGCTTCGGTCTCTGCAAAACTTCCTTAATGAAAAGAAATTCACTTCAAAAAGCGACTGTGAAAATCACTTAGCCAAGTTTTTCGCCAATAAACCACAGAAGTTCTACACAGATGGTATAAGGGCAAAAGATCATAGATAATAATGGACAATATGTACTTAAATAAAATCCATTTTGAATAAAAAAAATATTCAATCAAAAATTGACAAAAAGAGGCTCAATACTTACCAATATATATATATATATATATATATATATATATATATATATATATATATATATATATATATATATATATATATATATATATATATATTATATATATATATATATATATATATATATATATATATATATATATATATATATATATATATATATATATGGAGGAAAGAAAGAGATATAGAGATAATGCGGTCGAACACGGGAATCGGGAAAGTCTCGATCTAGCCGTTGGCACGCGTGGTTAGAATAAACAGAAATAAAATATACAACTAAGACATAATTAAGTGTTTTTATTTACGGGTGGCCATTTCCTTTTTCCATTACCTTATTTTCCTAAATGGGGGCTCAACCGGGATATTGAGAAGTGTTATATGTGAAAATTAACAGGTGTTCGACACGCCAAGAAAAAACAGTGACGCTAACTGTGTTGAAAAATCACGGAATATGAGCAAAGTGGAAGAAGGCCCATAGTGCCGCAATTAAAAGAAATATTAAAAGCAAAAGGCCTTAGTCTATCGGGAAATAAAGCCAAATCAGTGAAACGCATTGCCACAGCAAATCCTTCGGGACAGTGGATGGTGGAATTTCGAGAAATGACGGAAAACATTTCAGTGAACGGTGCGTCGGGTGAAGAGGATGGCATTAATGTAAGTGTGTTAGTGGCGGAGACTGTAAGTGAGCGCGAAATCGTTTTATAAAAGCGCGAGAAAGAGTTATCCGAACGGGAACTGGCCTTAGCGCGTCGCGAAATAGAGATGTTATGGCGAAGCCAATCAGTTGGTGAGAATGCTAGTGGCGACAGTGGTAGTCGAACCGAGACTGCATAGTTCTGCCGACATAGAACATTCGCGGGTAGTGCGCTCGTGTTTGGTGGTGCACACTACACCCAAGATAAATGTTTTGACGCCAGCAGACCTTCCCAATGTTTTTGATGGAGAGACGGATATCTACGAAACATGGGAGATGCAGGTTTTGTTTTTACGACGGGCGTATAAACTCGACGATGATATGACGAAAATATTGACAGGAACACGGATAATGGAGTGGCTTCACTCCAAGCCGGAATATATTGCGTTGTCCCCTGATGTTTTATCGCCAAACACATAAAATTATAACGCCACGACAAATCGAAGACTAGATTTTGAAAAGAAATGAGACGTTCTGTAACTACGTACATTAAATGACGATTCTCGCGAATCACCTTGGCCTGGACGAAGAGGAAATTGTAAGCTATGCCATTGACGGTATTCCGTATTTACAATTGCGTGACGTAGCTCGTTTAAGGGTTTTGGGTCAATGCTCGCATTACTATTTGCATTTGAGGAAATATCCTTGCAAGGTCGGAAAGGTTCGACGAAATCGAACGAAAAAGCTGATGGTTAAAAACGTCCAAACCGTATAGTATTGAAGCGATGTTACAACTGCGGGGATAATAAACACATTTGAGCGGTGAGTGTCCGGATAAGTTGAAGGGGTTGAAGTGTTTTTGCTGCAACAAGTTTGGACACACTAAAGCACAATGCCAAGGAGCACAACAAGGAAGGAATAAAATTAATTAAATACAACGGACAGGAAAGCGTACAAAATAGTGAATGTGTGCGGAAAGGATATTAAAGCTATGTTCGACTCTGGCAGTGATCTTCACTTAATGACGAGCAGCACCTACGAAAGTGTGGATGCACCTGCTTGAAAGTGGCGACCGTACTCTTCGACAGCATAGGTTCAGTTGGTTTGAGAACGCTAGGTAGCTTCACTGCACCGATATGTGTGGATGGATTTAATTTTGTGTTGCAGATGCACGTTGTTCCAGACGATTATGTGGGATGCGATATTTTGCTTGGAGCAGAGCAGACAAACTCCGTTGAAGTACGTCTAAGAAATGGCAACGCTATATTCGTAGAGCTCAATGCTGAATCTCATACGGATAAGCTCAAAGCAAAGAATAACTTCCAAGACGCAGTGAAGAAGATTATTCGCATAAACGTCGTTGAAGGGCCTAGTATGCAGTTACTGCACATTGCAGAGCAAACCATAGGCCGTGCATTAAGAGATTTCATTGAAAGCTTCAAACTGCGACCGATAAAGAGTACCAGTGTGGAAATGAGAACTATCCTAAAGGACGATATTTCAATACAACAAAATCCAAGACGCTTGTCGGCAGAGCAGCGCGATATCGTGAGCGATGTAGTCAATGATTTGATCGAAAAGGGCGTAGTGAGACCTAGTTTGTCGAAATATTCTAGCCCGATAGTACTAGCAACGAAAAAAATGGAAAGATTAGAATGTGTGTAGACTATCGTCTACTAAACAAGAAGATGATAAGGGAACGTTTTCCGTTACCTCTTATGGAGGGCCAGCCGAATAGATTGCAGCATGCCAGCGTATTCACTACTATGGATTTAGAAAATGGATTCTATCATGTGCCAGTTGAAAAGAACAGCGTGAAGTATACGGCGTTCGTTACACCGGATGGGCAGCTCGAATTCTTGCGCGTTCCTTATGGTATCTGCAACTCACCGGCAGTTTTTCAACGACACATCAGAGCAGTATTTAGAGATCTGTTGACGGATGAGACCGTATTTTCTTATTTAGATGATTTGATAATTCCGGCCAAAGATGAACGAGATGGTTTAGAGAAACTTCAAAGAGTGTTCAAGGTCGCAAGTGAACACAACGTAACGTTTAACTGGGGAAAGTGTATATTCCTGAAAAAGGGAGCGGAGTACTTAGGAAACATTGTCGAAAACGGCACTATTATGCCAGGAAAGGAAAAAAAGATGCCTGCAACAGAGTTTTCGGCTAAAGTTCGTTCTCTTTCTAATCTGTTAAAAGACGGAATAAAGTTTGAATTCAGAGAAGACAAGGCTAAAGCGTTTCAACAGCTAAAGAACATACTTGCACATGGTCCTGTTCTTAAGTTGTATCGAATCGGATCCGCAACAGAATTACATACGGATGCATCTAAAGAAAGACTCGGTGCCAGACTTTTGCAGAGAGACTATGAAGATGGAAAGTTACATCCAGTTTACTACGTGAGTTGGAAGACGACGCCTGCAGAGGAGAAATATACGAGCTATGAATTGGCGATTTTAACCGTTGTGAAAGCATTGAATAAGTTTTGCGTTTATTTGTTGGGTAACCCGGCGAAGATTGTTCCAGACTGTCAAGCTCTTGCCCTAACCGTCGCAAAAAAGGAGACGTCCTTAAGAGTGACTCGTTGGACGTTGTTAATCGACAAATTTAATTATAACGTTGAACATCCAACTTGCAGGGCTATGAAGCACTTGGATGCTTTAAGCCGATATCTGGCATCAGTTTATCTTATTGAGAAGAAAGTACACGTATTAATGGAATGAGTGCACCGAGCCCAGCAGAACGATAGCGAACTACAAAAAATCATTCAGATATGTATGACGAGAAACAAAAGGACTTCAAACTGCGACCATGAATTCTTTACCGCGAAGAACGAGGAGATCTTCTAGTGGTTGTACCCAAGGCAATGCAGTACGACGTTATAGGAAGTGCGCACGAACGTGGTCATTTCAGCGGGAGGAAAGCTCAATATGTTCTTCGACAGGAATTTGGGTTTCCGCACATGCAAGCCCGCATAAGGAAATTCAACGATACATGCGTAGTCTATACATTAGCCGAGAAGAAACACGGAAAGCTGAAGGGCTTGTTACATCCGATTGCCAAAGGGGGTAGGCCACCAGATACCTATCATGTTGATCATCTTGGACCGATGCCGTCGACTAGGAAGTGTTTCAAACACATATTTACTGTTACGGATGCATTCACCAAGTTTGTGTAGCTGTATCCAACGAAGTCGACGATAAAGGGGGAAGTTATATCGCTGTTGCAGAAACAAGCCACTGTTTTCAGAAACCCACGTAGAATTGTTTCAGACCGAGGGTACGCATTCACTTCGAATGCTTTCACCGAATATTGCAGAGACGAGGGAATAAAGCACATGTCCATCACAAAGGTGTGCCACGTGGTAATGGTCAAGTAGAGAGGCTAAACCGAGTGATTATCCCAGTGTTGACGAAGCTGTCCATAGAAAATCCAGCAGAGTGGTTTAAGTTTGTTGACAAAGTCCAATAGAGCATTCATTCTTCGTTTGATCGTAGTATTGGAATTTCACCATTCGAGATCCTGATTGAAATAGCTATACGTACGAAAGACGACTTGAAGCTGCATGAAATAATTGAAGCTAAAATCGTAGAAATCTTCAGAAGGAACGATTGGAACTGAGAAGCAGAGCTATGGACAACATGAAGAAAATTCAAGAAGAAAATCGCAAAACGTTCAATCGACGGCGTAATGCCGCAAGCCCGTATGATATCGACAATATCTTAGCTATTAAAAGGACTCAGTTTGGAGCAGGTCTAAAAGTCCAGAGGAAGTTTTTGGGCCTTTATCAGGTTTTGACAGTTAAGCCCAATAAACGGCACGGAGTTGAAAAAATTGATGACCACATAGGACCCAAGGAAACTACGATGTCAGCTGATCACATTAAGCCATATCCAAAATGTCAAGATGCAGGCACAACCGTTGAGACTCCATTCGAGGATTTGTCGTCCGAGGAGGAAGTTGGCATCGGGGACGATGCAGCCATCAGGAAGGCCGAGTGTAGGAAAGAAAGAGATATAGTCTAGATCTGGCCGTCGGCGCGCATAGTTAGAATAAACAGAAATAAAGTAATTAAGTGTTTTTATTTACTGGTGCCTTATCATTTTTCCATTGATTGATTTTCCTACATATATATATATATATATATATATATATATATATATATATATATATATATATATATATATATATCTATAAATATATATATTTATATATATATGTATATATATATATATATATATATATATATATATATATATATATATATATATGTATGGGCATATATATATATATATATATATATATATATATATATATATATATATATATATATATATATATATATATATATATATATATGTCGCGTGTTATTGGTTCGCGGCCAATAATTTTAATGTTCCGGGAAAGTGAAAACGCAATGTCTTTTAATTTAAGTTAAAAGTGTTTATTCAATTCAAGAAAATGCACAATAATCAGTTTAACACTTTCACTAATTTTAATTTTCACTATTAAAATAAAATCTAACACTTGTCCATAAATTTCTTATCGCAATTGTCTTCTAAATCACTTCACTATTACGAAACACACTTCTACACACTTTCGCAGTTCTTATCGCGGTCGAATGAATCTTCCCCCCATTCATTCAGCTCGCCTTTATATAGGGTCTCTACCTATTCACCCATTTCTCGCACATGGGCGAATGTTCGACCGAGAGGTACCTGGTAGGTTCGAGCAAATTCATGAATGGAGTGACGTCACTCGCAGATGTTGATCATGCTTGTTGGGTTCTCGTGGTTTCGAGTGAATTCGTGTTCTTCATTGTTGTGAAAACAATTGCGACAGTAGCTCGCAGAATTATTTGTACATGTAACACTGCCCCCACCTCAGTTCTTTTCGCCCCGAAAAGATGTGTCGCCAGTTGTAGTCAATTCTCCCTGGATGTAATATGGGGCAAGACGGTCTAGATGCACGATTTTCATTTTGGCTCTCGGTTTACGGTGTTCCTGTATGCGATATACGACGTCGTTGATTCGCTTTGTGACTCGGTATGGTCCCTCCCAGTTATGTTGCAACTTTGGAGACCTACCTTTTCGCCGTTGCGGGTTATATAGCCACACCAAGTCATCCTGCTGGAAGCCAGTAGAATTAGCCTTTAGATCATACCTGGTCTTCATGCGGTCAGTAGCCGATTCGAGGTATTTTCGCACTGTCCGATGTATCTGGTTCAACCGTTGTCTTAGATCACTTGCGTACTCCGAGATCGTTTGGGGTTTCTCGGGGGGTGTTCCAAACTTTATATCAGCTGGCAGACGAATAGTCTTTCCAAAAATGACTTTGGCTGGGGCTTGGCCCGTTGATGCATGTTCGGCAGCTCTGTACGCCATCAAAAATAGTGGGATATGTCGGTCCCAGTCCCTTTGGTTCTCGTCAACCATCTTGGCAAGGTGTTTATTGAGCCTGCCGTTGAAACGTTCGACCATTCCATCGGATTGGGGATGCAGCGGTGTTGTCCTCGTTTTCCGTATTCCGAGCAGCTCACACATTTCGCCAAAAACTAGTGACTCAAAGTTTCGGCCTTGATCCGAATGTAATTCGCAGGGTACGCCGTACCTACTGACCCAATTTAACACTAGCTGTTCAGCTACGGTAGTTGCTTCCTGGTTGGGAATGGGGTAGACCTCGGGCCACTTGCTGAAATAATCGGCTACAACCAGCGTATATCGATTTCCCCAATCGGATTCAGGAAAGGGTCCTGCGATGTCAACAGCAATCCTTTCGAATGGCACGCCTACGTTATAGGTTTGCATTTGTCCTCTCAGTCGTCGCTTTGGGCCTTTGACGGAAGCGCAAATTGTGCATCTGCGACACCAGTCCTCTACGTCTTCTCGAGCGTGGAGCCAGTAGAACCGTTCCCGCAATTTCGCTAAGGTCTTGTTAACACCAAGGTGGCCTCCCGAGGATCCTTCATGCATTTCCTTAACCACATCGTGGATTCGGCTTTTGGGAAGTATAGTTTGCATCCTATAGGAGCTACCATCCGCCGTTTCCCATTTCCGCTTGAGTACGCCACCCTCCACCTGAAGGGAGTTCCATTGTGCCCAATAGCTTTTCAGGGTTGCGCCATGCATTGAAACGTCTTTCCACTCAGGTCGCCCAGTCGTCTCCTTCCATACGAGCAATGGTCCGATGTCTTCATCGGCTAACTGGGCGTTTCGAATCTCCTCCGATGACCAACCTTCATCGAATTCCGCCGTTATCAATCGCAGATCAACGAGCGGTTCCTTTTCCTCAATCCGTCGGCAATGCTTGCAGTTAGCGGGACATGGACGGCGGGATAGGGCGTCAGCATTTCCATGAACTCCGCCCTTCCGATGAACAATTTCGTAGTCGTATGACTGCAATCTTTCGATCCATCTCGCAACTTGTCCCTCGGGGTTTTTGAAGTTGAGCAACCATCTCAGTGATGCATGGTCCGTGCGAAGAACAAATTTCTGGCCATATAGATACTTGTGGAACTGCTTGGTGGCATCTATTATAGCCAATAGCTCCTTCCTGGTCACGCAGTAATTCCTCTCACTTTTTGAGAGAACTCGACTGTAATAAGAGAGGACTCTTTCTTCGCCATTGATCTGCTGGGAGAGTACAGCTCCAATACCGCCGTTGCTTGCATCGGTGTCAACTACAAACATTTTTCCGGGTTTCGGATACGCCAGCACGGGTGATTCACACAGCTTTTCCTTCAGGGTCTCAAAGGCTGTCTGGCATTGTTCATTCCAGACATACGGACGATTTTTCTCGGTTAGCTGATGGAGACACTTAGCTATTTTGGCAAAGTCTTTGACGAATCTTCGATAGTAGGTCGCCAGACCCAGAAAACTTCGTAGTTGGCGCTTGTTGTTTGGTGTTGGCCAGCTTTTCACGGCTTCAATTTTCTCAGGGTCTGTTTTGACCCCTTCTGCTGATACGACGTGTCCCAGGTATTTTACTTCATCTGCGAAAAGAGTACACTTCTCGGGACTAAGTTTCAAATTTGCCAGTCGCAGTCGGGAGAAAACCTCTTCTAAGTTCCGCACATGCTCTTCGAACGTTCTACCGATGACGATGATGTCATCTAGGTATACCAAGCAGGTTTTCCAGGTTAGACCACGTAGCACATATTCCATCAAGCGTTCGAAAGTGGCTGGAGCATTGCAAAGCCCAAACGGCATAACAACAAATTGCCACAATCCGGTCCCAACTGAAAATGCGGTCTTCTCTCGGTCCTTCTTGTCAATTTCTACCTGCCAGTAGCCACTCTTGAGATCGAGTGTAGAAAACCATTTTGCGTCGGCTAAAGTGTCCATGATGTCATCGATGCGTGGGAGTGGGTAACTATCTTTCTTAGTGACGTCGTTAAGCTGCCTATAGTCGACACAAAAGCGAGTGCTACCATCCTTTTTCTTGACTAGAACTACAGGCGCGGCCCATGGACTGACAGAAGGTTCAATAACGCCTTGTTTTTCCATGTCCGAGATCAGCGCGCTCACTTCTCCTTGTTTGGCTATAGGGAGACGTCTCGGTGCTTGTCCAATCGGCTTGGCTCCCTGTTTATCTATGACGTGAGTGACCATACTCGTTCGGCCTTGGTCATCCGGGCTTGTTGAGAAGATGTCTCTGTACTTGGTGACCAGATCAGAGGCTCGCTTGAATAGCTGCACCGGCAATTTGACTTGCTTCAATATTTCAGACGTAGATTCCCGGGCTTTGTCTGTGCCTTGCCTCCTTT